>CM010614.1:12225747-12825747 GCA_003430845.1 Xanthoceras sorbifolium | reverse complement strand
GTATAATTCATTTTGCAAGTCCAATTATATCTATTTCACCGATGACAATGGAGAAACTTATCGTCACGAAGGAGATGGAGGAGGCACATACATGGGTATATATAACTTTGAGGATGGAAGCATTACACCTTATTTCAAAGGCAATATTTCTTGCAATCGTTTAACCTCACCTATCTGGGTTGAACAAAAAGTTTCTATTAAAGGATTTTTTTTTAAAAAAAAAAACTATGGATTTAATTTAGGGCAATAATCAATTTGGTCTCTAACTTTTGAGGAATCATCAATTTTGTAAAACATTTTTATTTATTGATATCCTTGGATCCTAACTTTTTGAAAATGTATCAATTTGGTCATTGTGTGAGTCAACCGTTAGTCAAACTTTACGGTTCCAGAGGTATTGTTGTCTTCAACCTATCAATGGTCAACAGTAAATTTTTTGATAAAATAACATAACTACCCCTAATTAAAAATTTAAATAGATCTCCAGCGTCCATCAAAATTTATGGATGGTGGAGATTATATTAAAAAAAATTATGAATGAAAATTTTTTTTAAAAAAAATTATTGTTAAGGGAGATTCAATCACCAGATTGGATCTCCACAAAAAAAGAAAAAAAAATTGAACCTTTGGGTTCGTTGAAGGCGAACTCCAGATTTGGGTCCGTTGAAGACGAACTCCAGATTTGGGTCCATTGAAGTTTTTTCTTTTTGGGACAAACCCAGATCTCCAGAGGTCGCTTCTTCTCCAGCGTTGGAGATCGATCTCCATCGCTGGAGATTCAAGCTTTTCAATTTATTTATTTATTTGTGTTCTTAGTGGAGATCCAGCATTTCAAGTTTCATTTTTTTTTTTTGTTTTTTTTGCTGTTCTTGGTAGATTGGATCTCCATAATAAGAACAGAAAAAAAAAATTGAAAATTGATTTGTTTTTTTTTGTTCTTGGTCCATTAAAAATTTTAATATGATATCCATTGTCCATTAACGACTATAGTTTTTTAATAGACGGTGGAAATCCATTTAAAATTAAAAAAAAAAAAATCTAAAACGACTATATTACCCTTCTAATTATTAATAATTTTTCTTAAAATTTGAGATTAAAATTATATTTAAATAAAGTCAAAGGTAAATCAGTTTTTTTACTAATTCTGTGAGATTTGACCGTTAGAAAATTAGTCAAATGGACTATAATGATATATTTCCAGAAAATTAGGGTTCAAGAATACCAATAAATGAAAATGCGTTAAAAAGTTGATGATTTCCCCAAAAGTTGGGGACTAAATTGATAATTACCCTTTAATTTATGAAATTATATATATTTTTTATTTTTTATTATGGATTATGTCATCATGCCCTTCATTAAAGATATTAATTATCTGATTATTTTTTTGTAAAAATTGTTAAAAATAGCCTAAAAATTATTGACAAAATTATTTTTAGCCACATATGAAAAAATAATCATTTATAACCAATTTAAAAAGAAAATAACATAAATACTCTTAACTACTCATTGGCTGGACAATTATAAAAAGATCCTGAAATAGTAAAAATTACAAAAAAAAACCATTAAAAATTACTGAAAAACCCATTTTGCACATTAAAATAAAAACATTTTTTTCTTCCTTTCTTGTGCTGACTTTAATCCCTTTTTATAATTTTTTTTCCTTCTATGGTAGCAGCTTTTTTTTTTTTTTTGTTACTTCTTTTTTTATCTTTCTCATTAAAACTAGTGACATACCTTTATTTTTCAGACACCCATTATCTTGTCTTTACCAACTCTATTATATCAACAAAATCAAAACTTAGAGGTAATTTTATAGAATTTTTTGTATTTTATTTAAAATGTATTTTATAGATTTTTTAAGTTTTTTTATTTTATTTATATATTATATTTGATTTGTGATTGAAGGAATTTAGGTGATATTAGAGTTTAATTTTGTGAAGTTTTAATGGTTATGGAATATGTTAGTAAAAAGTTAGTTAGTGAAACGTTAGTTAGTGAAAGATTTATTAGTGAAATGTAGGTTTGTGAAACGTTTGGTAGCAATTTTGGTTAGTGAAATGTTTGTTAGTGAAATATTAGTTAGTCAAATGTAGCTTAATGAAATGTAGGTGAGTGAAATGTATGTTACTGAAATATTGATTAGTGAAATGTTGGTTAGTGAAATGTAGGTTAGTGAAATGATAAAAAAAAAAAAGTGTTTTTTGTTTTAATGTCTAAAATGGGTTTTTTAGTAATTTTTAATGGTTTTTTTTTTATAATTTTTAATTTTTCAGGGTCTTTTTATAATTATTCAGTCAGTGGGTGGTTGAAGGGTATTTATGTTTTTTTTTTTTAAATGGCTAAAAACGATTATTTTTTCATTTAAAGCTAAAAATAATTGTTTCCATAATATTTTGGTCACTTTTTCTGTATTTGTTGAAATTTATATATCCACATGTGATTGAAAGGTCCTGATTATTTCACTCAAAATTCTCCGAAAGTTTTTGTGCTAGAGCTTTTAAAACCCGCCAAATTGGATTCATTCCAATTGCCATAATAATCACCCTATAAAGAAGAAGTAATCGAGTGGGAAAAAAAAGTTTGCAAATTGTTTTATTAGCGTACATTTGTAAGAGCTTTTTGAACGGGTTAAAAGTGCTCTTTTTAATTTTAAAAATTTCTTTTAATTTTTTTTTTATCGTTTGATTATCACCCACTAGAATTTTTAGATGATTACAAAATTTGTTTTACTTCTATTAAGAGAAGCTTAAATTTTATATTTTTCTAGGTAGACCTTTTTAAAATTTTTAAAATATTAAAATGTTTAATATAATATATTATATTTTATTAATTTTACAATATTCTTTTCACTTAAAATTATTTTTTTTATAATTATATCATTTTAAATAGATTTTTTAATTGACAATGAAACGATCAACGTCTTTTTTAAAAAAACTTTATTTATAGAAGTTTTATTTTTAAAAGATCTACTTGTAAAAAATCTATTTAGAGAAGTTCTTTCAAACGAACTCTTACATCTGTTGTAGAATCCACAGACATAGCAACATTTGTTGTTGTATCCATGCTAGTCAATTTCGGTGCATGTTTATTTGACCTCACATAATGATTTAATAGATAAATTTATTAAAATTTCAGATTACAAAAGGGATTGAACGGAAAAATGGCGAGCCAAGGAGGAGGGTCCTCCATCCAGAGACAAATCAACAGGCGATCCGTCTTTAGTTAATATATATAGTCTACAGAGACAAAGGAAGGTTAATGTTAGTTTTCGAAAAAGATGTTTAAATATGTAATAAACAAATCTAAGATAAATTTTGTGTAATTATTTCTAAAATTAATCATATGATATATCGAAAAAAATAATAATGCATATATCTCAAAAAAAAAAAATGAATCTTTTACAGCCACGATGCTCATTTTTTTTTTTTTTTGTAAAGAAGTGGGTAAAGCCCAGAAAACACAAACTAAGGAACAAAAACAACACCAACATCCTCCTCCAGCAACCTGGAAAGAACAACAGGAGGGTAGGAGAAGAACACAGTACCCATAGTCAATTTTTTACCAATACCAGCGAACCCATTAGCAACTTTATTATTCTCTCTCAAAATATGGTATAATTGGCATTCCCAGCTACCAAATAACAGCTCTCTACAGCTGCAAATATTTTGAAAAAAGGGTCAGAGGAAGTAGCCTCCTGGCAGAGGAGGTTCACAGTAGCTATGAAATCACATTCACAAATAACATTCCTGAATCCTGAATTCCAAGCAAGCTGCAGACCTTTTAACACTCCCCACAGTTCAGCTTCTAAAACCGAACCCAGACCTCTGTTGCAAGAGAAGCCACCAAGCCAATTGCAGTCAGAACCTCTAATAAGGCCACCGGCATAGATCAAACCCAGCTCACTACACATGCCACCATCAACATTGATCTTGACCCAGCGCTCACGAGGAGGCCTCCAGCTGCTCACCAAGCATCGCTCCCTTCTGATTCTGATTTCTCCAACAGTAGCAGTGAGCCACTTTCTGCAGAACCTGCTAACCACCATAGCAGGACAGCTAGGAGTTCTGAAACTAGGATAAAAAACTCCTGAGCATCTCCATTTCCACAAGAACCATAAAGTGACAACAAATATCAAATACCTAGGAATATTAGCAGGGCCATGACTCTTGCACTGCAGATTGGATTGCATCCACTCAAAGAAACCTGCAGAAAAATCATTAGTATTCCAGCAACCCCTCTAGACCTCATTCCAGACCTCCTTAGCAGCTTGACAGTCCCTAAAAAGGTGGTTGAGATCTTCAGCCCTCTCATGATAGCAAGGGCAAGTAGCTTCAGGGGCTAACCCTATAACACATCTTTGGAGATTGGTGAGGAATTTTGCCTTGGAAAACCAGCAACAGGAAATGTCTAAGTTTAGGAGGAAGTTTGAGCTTCCAAATGAATTTCCATTTGCAATCCTGCACAGTCTCAATATTAGTAGCAATGTCATAGGCACTTTTGACAGAAAACCTGCCAGTGTTCTCCCTCCAGATGATATTGTCCTCCCCATAACCAATTCTCCTAGCATGAATGCTAAAGATTTTCTGGATTGTCTCTCATTGCAGGACCAATGACAGTGTGTGGATATCCCAATCCTCATTATTCAAATAATCACACACTCTCTCCTCCAAATTGATGCTCTCTAGAGGGACAATAGCATGATCCCCAAGGTTTTCAATACCTGAGATCCATCTATCAATTCAAAATCGAATTTTCATTCCACCACTAACCCTCCACTGAGTCCCTTTATAGATGAGCTTAGCCTTAAAAGTTATGCCTCTCCATACACTAAAACAACTACCCCTTGGCAGCCAGGAAACCTCCAAGAGAGAGCTGTTCTTGATGTATTTCTTGAGCAGAATATTACCCCACAGTCCCTCCTCTCTCTGCATAACTCTCCATCCAGCTTTAGCAAGTAAGGCTTGGTTCAATAATTTCATATTTTTCAACCCCAGCCCTCCTTTAGATTTAGGTCTACACACATTATCCCATTTGACGAGATGGACTATTTTCTTCGCCTCTGTATGGCCCCAAAGGAAGTTTCTGTTTAATTTGTCAAGTTTCTTGCAGACCTCCCCCGGGGAGCTTGATGGATTGCTTGGCGTAGACACGGAGGGAAAACGTCACAGCTTTAATAAGCGTGACTCTGCTAGCAAAGGAAAGCATAGAGCTCTTCCAATAAGCCAATCTCTTGAGAGTTTTATCCACAATTTCACTATAAGTTTGATTGCAAATCCTACCATGAATGAGAAGGACCCCAGGTATTTGCCAAGATTTCTGGTGCTAGGAGAGCCATAAACACTAGTAATATTACTAACCATCGAGCTCTGCACATTACCGGAGCAAAAAATTCTGGATTTACTATAACTGACTTGCTGGCCAGAAACAGCGCAAAAGCTGTCCACACAGCTCTTGATAACCTTAGCTTGATCCACGGTAGCATGGCTAAAAAGGATGAGGTCATCCGCAAAGAAGAGATGAGAAATATCCGGGCCCTCACGCGACACTTTGATGTAGCAGCCAAAATATGTCAGGCCTAAAAATATAAGTGAGGATCCAACCCAGAGGCCCAAAGACCAGAGCTAGAGCCAAAAGTGGGAAAGCATCCATGTAGTATGACATGAGACATCTATGTAGTACGATACAGGATCAGTATAAAGATCTTCATATAGTACGACACAGGATCAGTACAAGATCTTCATACTGTATAAACGTACACTAGACATGAGACGTCCAAGTAGTACGACATGAGACATCTATGTAGTACAACATACGCTCGACATGAGGCATCCATGTAGTATGACATGAGACATCTATGTAGTACGTGATCGGTCATTTATTTTCATATATTTACGACCCTTAAACCGTATCTTTTAATTGTATTCTTGAGTATTTTTGGTGCTTTTGACGTATTTTCCTCTAGTGTACAGGTAATAAGGTTTTGTGCGTTATTGAAGAGTTTTGGTGGATTAAATTGAAGATTTGGGAGTGCACAGCTGTCATCGTTTGGAGGCTGCCATAAATTCTACAAGATGAACTGGGTTGAGAACCTTATATTTCTGGAAAGGTCACAATATCTACTTTCCGGCAAATTTTACGGTTCATGATTCCGAGTTGTCTAGAGAAAGTTATGTTCATTTTCACAACAGTGCGCAGACTCACGACTTTCATGTCGAGAGTTAAGTCACGAGTCATGTTTCAGAGGCCGTCATAAATTCCAGAGGATGAACTGGGTTTTGAGCTTTATATGTATGGAACGATATAGATGTCTACTTTCCCATACATTTTACGGTTCGTGATTTGGAGTTTTCTAGAGGAAGTTATGGTCATTTTCGTAACAGTGCGCAATCCTAAAATTTGGACCAGTGAGCACCGCGATCTAGTACCGCGACCGTAGGTCGCGCTACAGTGGTCGCGATGAAACATCAATTTTTTGGCAGTGAGCACCGCGAGCACAGTTTCGCGACCAGCGGTAGCGACCCATGGTCGCGATGGCGACGCGAGAAACCTATTTTTCAATGCCTATAAGTAGAAAAAGGGCTCTAAAGAGAGGGGATTCAGCTAGGGCTCTAAGGAGAGGACCAAGAGGAGACCAAGAGAGAAGAGAAGAGGCAAAGAGGGGAGAAGAAGATCACCTTGAAACCAAGAGGGATTGGATTCAATCCTTGAGCCAAAATCTCACCATCAAGCTTGGATTTGGAGAAAGTGGAAGCTAGACAAATTCCCAATGAGGAGGAGGACGAAAGTTCATCACACCTAGAGTTTTTCTATCCCTTTCCTTCTTTATTTTCATGCTTGTAACTCTCTTTATTAATTGGAAAACATGTTTAGTTGTAAATCTTTGATTATGAACTAAATTTGTAAGTTAGGGTTTTGATGAATCTTATTCTATGATGATTGAATGAATTGATTGTTTAATTTGTTGTGGTTGATTATTGTGTTGTTGAGTGGTATTATCATGCTTAATGCTTTTGAATGTGAAGGCCTACATTTAGATGATAAATTGGTGGTGTGTTATGTACCGAGAGGAGACGCCCACCACGTGCTCGATATAATGTCCACCACAAGTAGAATTGGATAGAGATATACTAATTTGCTTGTGTGATCACATAGGGTGTTTATTGTAACTAATGCATTTCCATGCACTTGGATATACCATCGAGAGATAGGATATTAGTGTGTGCGAAATAGGTCCGATTTACCTCGAGAGGGGACTTTGGATAATTTAGATAAACACGATCATCAATATGAATAATTAAACTACAACAATGTGCTCTCATGAAATTCAATTGGATGGGATAGGTGAATTCAAATACCCTAACTAATCTCTCATATTGGTTGTTTGCTTTACTTTTATGTTTTATATTTTCATCTTTCAATTCGATCAATTAAAATCTTTCGATTATCCAAATAGAAATAGGCTTGGTTAATTTTAGTACTCAACGCCTAAATATCCCTGTGGAGACGATAATTTACTCATCATTTTATTACTTGTGCCGACTCCGTATACTTGCGGGTAACAAAAAGTCGCACCAGTACGACATACGCTCGACATGAGGCATCCATGTAGTACGACATGAGACATCTATGTAGTACCACATACGCTCAATGTAAGACCTCCATGTAGTACGACATGCACTCCATATCCCACACATCCAAGTAGCATCAAGTGAAGATAACTCAGTATTTACGCTTGGAAGAACTCCTATGTAGCACGACATAGTCATCTCATGTCGACATCCAATCAGCACATCATACGACAAGCAATCATGATTGTCCAAATTGATAAAACTACATGTCGCACGACATAAAGTCTCTTTTGTTCCGAGGGGGACCAAATCATGATCTACTTTAAAACAGGTCCTACAAAACCCATAATGACACTTCATAACGGCCAGATCAAAAGAAGCATCCACATGCTTTCTTGGTGGAGGATAGCAAGGAGGGGTAATGATGAAACCCCTCAAAAGGCAGAAGCATCGTTCCCCCATAAAAAGAAGGATAATCTTTCATTGAGAGGGGACGGAAAAACTGAGATCCCAAAGCTACCGATACTAAAACCACACCCTTCGGCCATTGTTCATTTTCTTCGATCACCCTTCGACCTTATATCTCCTTTTCACCAAGATAACAGGGAGTATCATTCATTCATCTCCATTTACCTGCATTACACATTTATTAGCACTCGCTAACTTGACCGTCGGAGTGACTTTGGCCGGCACCACCTCGGTGTCCCAGACGTCCTGCGGGTCACGTGCATTCTATCTTTGCAGGTTGTAGTGCACCGTGTCCCCGAGCGATTTTTGAGGACTACAATTTGGCGCCCACCATGGGGCATGACAATCTCTAAGCAAACGAAGGTAGAACGTGGCAACTCCGACTATGTCGTATGACGATTTTCATCACGATACGATGGAGGTTAGGGTATAACTCCTCATATCCCAAATGCAAGAGAATACCCAAAGGCTCCAAGCGCTCGAACAAGAGAACCAACGAGTGTTGGCGGAGAACCCAGAATTACAAAATATGATCAATTCACTCACTGTCGTACGACCGTTTGGAGATGC
The DNA here is from genome assembly GCA_003430845.1 of Xanthoceras sorbifolium. NCBI lineage: Eukaryota > Viridiplantae > Streptophyta > Magnoliopsida > Sapindales > Sapindaceae > Xanthoceras > Xanthoceras sorbifolium. The sequence goes on along the minus strand of CM010614.1, from coordinate 12,817,141 downwards.
TTCAACGTCCCAGCCCTTACCATTCGAGCAAGCCGCCCACACTACTTACTACGCGCCAGTCCGCCTAGACGAACAAGGTACCACGGCAAGAGACCTCGATCCAACCCACGTAGGCTCGGAGCCTAACATTCGAGTCTCGGATGGACCGCACATCGTCACACGACATACGGAGGACAACACGCTGAACGGGACAGGAAGACATCAATTAGATGACATGGCGAGAGCTACATAAGGGGTGTCGCCTATATCCACCCCCAATGGCAACGTTGGTTCAACCCAACCAACCATCCCGCCACAAGGAACGCCATCTGGCCCTTCGCATTCGGCGCCATCGAACCCGAACCGAGTAAATATCGAACCAACCTTGGCTAACCGTGACTTGGCACGAAGGCTCGCAGAGATGGAAGCACTCATCCAACGCATTCCGGGAATGCCCGCTACTATAAAGAAAAGCGCGACCAATAGCTTTGCCGACTCTCCCTTCGTCGACACAATAGCATTGGTGGAGATGCCAAGAAAGTTCAACTTTCCCGGTATGAAGCAGTACGACGGTACGACAGACTCCGACGACCACATTGCGCAGTATCGACAACGGATGTTCACTGCCCCATCTCGCGCGACTTTAAGGAAGCATGCATGTGCAAAGGTTTCGGATCGAGCCTCGTAAGACCTGCCCTACAATGGTACACCAACCTTCCCAATGTTTCCATCAACTCTTTTGCTCAACTTACGGACACCTTCGTAGAGCAGTTCGCTAGTAGCTGGAAGTTAGAAAAGCAATCCGACGACCTCTACACAATCAGCCAAAGGAGGGGTGAACACCTACGTGACTTTGTTGGCCGGTTCAACAATGTAAAGGTTTCCATCCCACATTGCAACCAAGCGACAGCCATATCAGCCTTTTACAAGGGTCTACTCTATGATTCCGACCTATACAAGGAGCTCACCAAGTACCCTTATAAAACCATGGAAGATGTCCTAGCCAAGGCATGGGCACAAATAAAGTGGGAAGAAGACGAAGTAAACTATAAACCTAGTAGAGCAAACTGCAAGGAAGACAAGTCGGGTAGGATGGTCGAACAACGAATTAACAACCGACGTAGCGGGCCATACCCAACGATACCCCGAAGGGACGGCCATATAAGGTACGAGTGCCGACGCGACGACAGACGGCCAAGGTCGTTCGTCCGACCAAAGAACGTAACGTTAGAATATAATTTGAACATCAGACCAGCAGAGGTAGTCGTCGTCTTCAAAGGAATGGGTAGATCAATTCGGTAACCAGACAAGATGATGAGTTCTCCGGATCAAAGAGACAACTCCAAGTGGTGCGAATTTCATGGCGACCATGGCTATCGAATTGAGCATTGTGTCACGCTACGACTAGAAGTGGTAGAACTACTCAAGAAGGGTCACCTTAAAGAATTCCTGACTAACAAAGGTAAGCAGACTTTTCTGAACAAGGATAGGTCGCGCGACATTGTTTCAATCCCACCACCAGAACCTCCCAAACACGAGAGAACTGTGAACGTTATCTCTGGCGGATCAGAAGTAAATGGAGTCACCTACTCAGAGGCGAAGCGCCACTCACGGCAAGCAGGTCGTACGGACGTCCGACAAACCCATACGGCGGACCCGACTTACAACTATCCAATCAGTTTTAGCAGCGATGAGCATATGGACTTGCTCAATCCCCACCACGACGCGCTAGTCATCTCACTGATAGTAGCCAATTGTTTGATCAAGCGAATCCTAGTGGACAATGGAAGCTCAACAAATGTACTCTTCTTCGGCACGCTAAAAGAAATGCATATTGATGAATGTAACATCGTACGTCGCTCGACAATCTTGGTAGGATTTAGTGGAGAACACAAGAACACCATAGGAGAAATCATCCTTCCCGTCTACGCGGAAGGTATCAACTTGAACACTCGCTTCCTCATCCTAGACTGTCCGTCGTCCTACAACATAATCATGGGTCGCCCATAGATTCATGAGATGAGAGCTGTCCCCTCGACATATCATCAGGTCATCAGTTTTCCTACCAGGTGGGGAGTCCACGAGATCCGAGGGCAACAAAAGACCGCGCGTGACTGCTACCAGAACACTCTGAAAAGCAGGCCGTCAGACTTATAGCAATTACAGAGCACGAGCGCCACCACTAACAAAGACTGACCGGATATGGAGGAACTCGACGAAGGGTCCATACATCCAAGTTTCCCAGACCACAAAGTTAGTATCGGATCCCACATTCCACAAAATATCAGAGCAAAGCTACTCAGCTTTTTGACGGCTCGGCACGACAGCTTCGCATGGTCACACGCAGACATGACCGGCATTAACCCAGAAGTCCTAGTGCATAGGTTGTAAGTCGACCCAAATTATCCGCCCGTAAAGCAAAAAAGAAGGAAGTTCGCGCCCGAACGCAACAAAGTTATCAACGAAGAAATCCAAAAGCTAATTGACATTGGCTCAGTGAGAGAAGTAAATTATCCGGACTGGCTCGCAAACGTAGTAGTAGTGAATAAAAAGAATGGGAAGTGGCGAGTTTGCATCGACTTCACAGACCTCAACAAGGCTTGCCCGAAGGATTCCTTCCCTCTCCCACACATCGACATGATGGTGGACACTACAGTAGGCCACGAACTATTGACCTTCATGGATGCATTCTCCGATTACAACCAAATCCTCATGCATCCGGATGACCAGGAAAAAACTTCTTTAATCACGTAGCGCGACATTTTTTGCTACAAGGTGATGCCCTTCGACCTCAAAAACGCTGGGGCAACCTACCAAAGATTAGTCAACAAAATGTTCGCAAACATGCTCGGATAGACTATGGAGGTCTACATCGACGACATGCTAGTGAAATCATTAGTAGCAGATCAACACCTCGACCACCTCCGGCAGTCGTTCGACATCATTGACAAGTATGGGATAAAGCTTAATCCAACCAAATGTTCTTTTGGAGTTTCATCAGGAAAGTTCCTTGGCTATTTAGTAACCAAGAGGGGCGTCGAGGCCAACCCGGATCAACTCCGATCCATCATGGATCTGAGGTCCCCTAAAAGCATCAAAGACGTACAAAAGCTAACCTGGCGGCTCGCGGCCCTCAACCGATTCATCTCAAAGTCATCCGAAAAATGTAAGCCTTTCTTCGACGCTCTAAGGAAGAGTAAATCATTTGATTGGAGCCAAACAAGCGAGGACGCATTCCAAAACATAAAGCGGTACCTAGCAGACCCTCCTCTCCTATCCAAACCTAAGGACGGAGAGACCCTCCTACTCTACCTCGCTGTGTCCGAGACGGCCGTTAGCGCGGTACTAGTAAGGGAAGAGGATGGCAAACAACTCCCCGTATACTACATCAGCAAGACCCTACTCGACGCAGAAACAAGGTACACTCAACTTGAGAAATTGGCCTTTGCACTAGTTACGGCCGCAAGGAAATTGAGGCCATATTTCCAATGCCACACCATCAGTGTACTCACTGCCTTCCCCTTGAAGAACATCCTACATAAGCCCGAACTATCCGGCTGACTAGTGAAGTGGGTCGTGGAGCTAAGCGAGTACGACGTCAACTACCAACCTTGCACGGCGATCAAGTCACAAGTGTTGGCGGACTTCATAGCAGACTTCACACCCGGGATTCTACAACGAGCGGAGGAAGAACTTTGTACCATGTCGCACGACACACCAAATGAGGAATGGAGTTTGGCAGTTGACGGATCAAGTAACGCTAGGGGCAGTGGGCTAGGGATAGTACTTGCCTCACCCGAGGGACACGTCATCGAGAGGTCCATCCGATGCGGATTCAGGACCACCAACAACGAAGCCGAGTACGAGGCCCTCATAGCCGGGCTCACCTTGGCAAAAGACTTACGCGTCGAACGAATAAAGGTACGTAGTGACTCCCAATTAATTGTAAGACAATTGCAAGGGTCTTACCAAGCTCAGGACTTGAAAATGTCGGCTTACTTGACCTTGGTAAAAGAGCTACAAGCTTCTTTCGAGTCATTCAACATCGAACAAGTACCAAGATCAGAAAACACGCATGCTGACGCGCTCGCCAATCTCGGTTCCGCACTAGATACCACGATTGAACGGACCATCCCCATGGTATTTATCCAATGGCCAGCTGTGTGGAAGCCAACAAAGCTCGAAGTCGAGCCAATTTCGGACGAGCCAACTTGGATCACCCCGATCTACGACTACCTGAGGGGCGACACCCTCCCATATAACAAGGTAGAAGCACGAAGAATCAAGATCAAGGCTGCCCAATTTTCCATAATAAAGGGTCAACTTTACAAGCGATTCTACTCCGGGCCCTACCTCAAATGCATCGACCCAATCGAAGCTCAGCAGGTACTCAAGGACTTGCACGATGGGCAATGTGGGAACCACTCGGCCGGGAGAAGCCTAGCCAGCAGAGCAATCACGGCTGGGTATTACTGGCCCACAATACGATCCGAGTCGCACGACCTCGTCAAAAGATGTGACCCGTGTCAGCGTTTCGCCCACGTTTAACATCAACACCCGGAAAGACTCCACCCTATCTCAGCACCATGGCCCTTCATGAAATGGGGAATGGACATAGTAGGAAAAATGCCAGTCGCTACCGGAGGTAAGGTCTATATGCTAGCCGTGACAGATTACTTCACAAAATGGGTCGAAGTCGAGTCATATGTGAGAATCAAAGACTCCGAAGTAAAAAGTTTCATTTGAAAAAATGTCATATGCCGCTACGGAGTCCCAAAAGAGATAGTCACTGACAATGGCTCACAATTCATATCATACGACTTCCAAGACTTTTGCGACAAGTGGAACATCAAACTAAACTATTCGAGCCCAAGATATCCTCAAGCTAACGGACAAGCAGAATCCACCAATAAAACAATCATGTCCACCCTCAAGAAGCGACTCGACCAATACAAAGGAAAATGGGCCGACGAGCTACAAGGTGTGCTGTGGTCTTACTGTACGACGGTCAGAACGTCAACATGGGAGACGTTATTCTCCCTATCTTACGGCTCGGAGACCGTCATAGCAACAGAGGCTGACTACCCTTCTTATAGGATACGACACGCGACCGAAGAAACAAACAACAGAGAGTTGCTGAACGAACTCGACACAATCGATGAGCGTCGCGACAAGGCCGCAATCAGATTGGCCGTACACCAACAAAGAGTCGCCCGCCATTATAATAGAAACATTCGTCTCAAATCATTCCATATTGGAGATTGGGTCCTTCGCCGCGTCTTCCAAAATACAAAGAAAAAAGGAGCAGGTAAACTCGGTCCTATGTGGGAAGGACCATACCAAATCACCAAAGTAATTAGACATGGAGCCTACAAACTACAATGTACAGATGGCATGGAGATCGGCAATAGCTGGAACGCATGCCATCTAAAACAGTATCATTTCTAAAAGTTTGAACTTTATATTTTTCAATTCTATCACCCTACGACATGGAACTCACCTAGGCATCGGAGGGCCGTTGGTGCACCTAACGGCCAACCCTAAACTTTTTATTCAGGTCAGCATTGCTGGACGAACCCGCGCTGAAAGTATCTTTTTTTTAATACCACACAACCTGCTTTTGAGATATTACGTCGAACAACGCAATTAATAAAAGTTGCAGCATGAAACTATGAAGTTACACACTCCAATTGAGGCAATTCAATATCATAAAAATCAAGGTCACCATCTCCAGTGGTCGCACGACCCGCATTCAAGGTCAAGGACCACGACCTACATTCAAGGTTACCATCTCCAGTGGTCACACGACCCACATTCATGGTCAAGGACCACAACCTGCATTCAAGGTCACCATCTCCAGTGGTCGCACGACCCGCATTCAAGGTTAAAGACCATGACCTGCATTCAAGGTCACCATCTCCAGTGGTCACACGACCCGCATTCAAGGTCAAGGACCACGACCTGCATTCAAGGTCACCATCTCTAGTGGTCGAACGACCCGCATTCAAGGTCAAGGACCACGACCTGCACTCAAGGTCGCGAACACAATTGACGGTTACATGACCCGCATTCAAGGTCATGGACCACGACCTGTACTCAAAGGTCGCCTACATAAAAAAGAATGGTCGCACGACTCACATACAATACCATATAGAACAATCTACATTCAAGGTAAAACTCAACCTAGAACACCTTTATTCTGCAAATATTTGGCGTATGACAATAAAGATGTAACACCCCCTGACCCGACCCTTCTGGATCGACCCAGGGAGCGCTACCGGGTTTTCAAATACTTTCTTAATTCTGGTTATAAACTGAAAACCATTGAAAATCATATGAATTGTATTTTATAAATGTTTTTCTAGTGAGCCCATCAAACTTTATTTTTTAAAAAATTTCGGCAGAGTTTCCTTTGTTTTTCTGATTTCTCAAAACCCTGTTTTCAAACAACTCTCAATTTAATATAATTCTCAACACTTCAAATATCATTTCATTCAAATGCGCACTCTACCGTTTAGTGCGACTTTCAAACAGTACTAAAATAAAATAATCCATAATTCATTAATTTCAAACATTTGAGAATTAAAAACAGAAATCATAAAACAATTTAATTACAAAACACAAATATAAACCACAATTACAAATCTCTGTATATGCATGCAATCTACACATATTATACAACAATCTATTTATATATCTACCAAATGTAGTGACTCTGGCTCTTTGTCAGCAACTCTCTCTTCAATCTTTGGCCTCCTCAGTATCCTTGTTACCTACACGCGATAAAAACCGACGCGCTAAGCGATAATGCTTAGTGGGTGTACACTAAAATAAATTGCAATATAATATAAAACACTAAATCTTAATTTCAGAACATAAATTCAAAACTTCATAAAGATAGATATAAAACACTAAATCTTAATTTCAGAACATAAATTCAAAACTTCATAAAGATAGATACATAAAACAACAAATCTTAAATTTCAGAAATATCTATATGAAACAGTAAATCAGATTTTAATCTCTAAAACTATATAAAATAAAGTATTGCAAAAGTTTCTAGATTTCATTCGTAGTAACATTTCTTTGTTTTTCTGATTTTCAGTTCTCAATTGGGCCCTTGATACACATAACATGGTTTACAGGACTGGATTACGGGTTTTACAGTGGGGTTTCCCATCTCATACGAAATGGTATCCCTATATAAACAGTCGGTTTCCCATTTCACGAGGAAATGGTATCCGTATAATCTCACAGTCGGTTTCCTATTTCACGAGGAAATGGTATCCGTGTTTAACAGTCGGTTTCCCATTTCACGAGGAAATGGTATCCGTATAATCAACAATCAGAGGCATCATAAATCACGGTACAGTACTGCCATAAATTCACCCAATTGACATGTCAATCTCCTATATCCATATCCCTATACATATATTAGGGCCATAAAATTTCAATTCAGAAAATACATATATTTTAATCACGTTTCAAACAACTTTACAATAATCAATTTCAAACTCAATATAATCCCAATTTCTGTATGTCAACATCAATTTCAAATATTATTCACAAATTGATAATAACTATTTCAATCAATATACGAAATACGAATATACGAAAATTGTAAATGTGATTCTAAAATTCTTTAAGCCAATAAACAATATAAAAGTTTTCAGAATTGTGTGTACACCAACCTGGATACTGTTTTACCGATTCTACGCCCTTTTCCTTCTGAGTTTTCCTTTTTCCTTTCTTTCTTTTCTTCCTCCTCTTTCTTTTCTCTTCCTCATCAGGTCTACACGGGTCTTGATAACCGCATTAAGGACATTGTCCTCTGCTTTGTCGTACAGAGAGTCGTAGTCCGCCTCCTTAGCCTTCAGCTTGGCTTCAAGTGAGTCGACGCTAGACTTCAGTTTGCTCAACTCAAGAATCGCCTCAACCGCACGACTCGATGCTTCAAGAGCTATCTTATTGGCCTCTAGGTTTGAAGCTTTCAACTTGTCGTTGTCAAGCTTAAGACTCTGGTTGCTCGACTTCAGCTCCCTCACCCTCTTAAGGGCAAGGCCAAACTCTTCCTTCAAATGGACATGGCCTCCAACTGTTGGGCATCAGCTGCCCTAGGGCAAGCTCGAAATGATCGAGCACCTTTCTCAGTAGTCCGACTACTGGTAACCTGAAACCAACCCGCTGAAACTGGAATTCATAGAAGCAGGTCCATCTTGGGATATCCCAGTCTGGCATCTCCTCCTTGTGCGGCGCCCTCAGTGCGATACCATCGGGTATGCTATAACTAAATCTTATGCGCATAATGTCGTCCTCCTTCAGCACACTGGCTGGATTATTCAAAAGCAAGCCCAGCTACCTACTAGGTCCCATGGGACAAGGGCCAGCCGCGTCGCCTGGTAGCTTGACGAGGGGAATCCCAATAGGAATGTCGTCCAACACGCGCGACGTACCTTCATGACTAGTAACAGTCACGGGGTCGTACGACGAAGACGCCACTGTCACGCCAGCACTTGCTGCCTCCGACTCTCCCCATGAGTCGTACAACAGATCTATAGTATCGTCGTATCCTCGCCCAGAGGTACTGGGAGGACTCTCATCACCTTGACTCGACATCGAAACCTACAAGTCGAACGACAGTAGCTACGGTTAGTAGTTAGAACCTAAACCAAAGACCTTGCACGACCTAATACCAGTTCCCAAGACTGTTAAGAAGGTCGTGCAACCTATATGTCTTGGCTACTGTCGTGCGACACAGACACTACAAACAGGTTGTATATAAACCTAAGTTGTGTTTTTAGATCTAAAAACAAAAATTTTCAAAATCTTCCAAAAAACTATTCAAAGAACACGAAAACAAAATACCCAGAAACCAAAAAATGCGAAAATAAAGCCAAAATATTTGCGAGAGCAAGGAAGACTTACCAATAGAGCAAAGAGGATCACTGCTTCGCCGGAATAGACTTGAAAAGGACCAAAACGAGCAACAAACAATGCCGGATAAGCTTGCGCAGCGACTGGTTCTAGAGAGAGAAAGAAAGAGAGAGAGGGCAAAAAAAAATTGAAAATGGAAGAGAAAGGGAAAGGGTGGCAATAAAAGGAAAAGCATGCATGACGTGTCAGCTTCTTATTGGGCACGCACCCCTACAACCGTCATCATTAATCAGGCGTGCACGTTTCCCATAAAGTCACAATTACTTTGGCACAACTGTCGAAGAGCCATTGGAAGGCCAACCAATCACACCGCCTTTACCACGACATTGTCGTGCGACGGTGGTAAACATAAGTGATTGTGAACTTCTCATACAATCCTATAAGATCTCCTTTACAGGTGACAATCTTACGACATTAAGGAACCACCATTAAAATCTACAACACAGATCCTTGTCTACATGTCGAACGACACAAACCCCTTGACTTTTTAAAATCCAAGGCGTTTGGGGGCAAACTGTAGTAGCCAAAATATGTCAGGCCCAAAAATATAAGTGAGGATCCAACCTAGAGGCCCAAAGACCAGGCCCAGAGCCAAAAGTGGGAAAGCATCCATGTAGTACGACATGAGACATCCATGTAGTACGACACAGGATCAGTATAAAGATCTTCATGTAGTACGACACAGGATCAGTACAAGATCTTCATACTGTATAAATGTACACTAGACATGAGACGTCCAAGTAGTACGACATGAGACATCCATGTAGTACAACATACGCTCGACATGAGGCATCCTTGTAGTACGACATGAGACATCCTTGTAGTACGACATACACTCGACATGAGGCACCCATGTAGTACGACATGAGACATCCATGTAGTACAACATACGCTCGATGTAAGACCTCCATGTAGTACGACATGCACTCCATATCCCACATATCCAAGTAGCATCAAGTGAAGATAACTCAGTATTTACGCTTGGAAGAACTCCTATGTAGCACGACATAGTTATCTCATGTCGACGTCCAATCAGCACATCATACGACACGCAATCATGATTGTCCAAATTGATAAAACTACATGTCGCACGACATAAAGTCTCTTTTGTTCCGAGGGGGACCAAATCATGATCTACTTTAAAACAGATCCTACAAAACCCATAATGACACTCGATAACGGCCAGATCAAAAGAAGCATCCACATGCTTTCTTGGTGGAGGACAGCAAGGAGGGGTAATGATGAAACCCCTCAAAAGGCAGAAGCATCGTTCCCCTATAAAAAGAAGGATAATCTTTCATTGGGAGGGGACGGAAAAACTGAGATCCCAAAGCTACCAATACTAAAACCACACCCTCCGGCCTTTGTTCATCTTCTCCGATCACCCTTCGACCTTATATCTCCTTCTCCGATCAAGGAAACCTTGATCACCAAGATAACAGGGAGTATCATTCATTCATCTCCATTTACCTGCATTACACATTTATTAGCACTCGCTAACTTGACCGTCGGAGTGACTTTGGCCGATACCACCCCGGTATCCCAGACGTTCTGCGGGTCACGTGTGTTCTATCTTTGCAGGTTGTATTGCCCCGTGTCCCCGAGCAATTTTTGAGGACTATATTTGATGATTTTCCAAGTTCCCTCACTAATTTTCTGCACAATTAAGTGAGAGAACTTCTCCATACACAACACAAAAATGTAAGATGAAAGCGGATCACCTTGTCTAAGACCACATCCCGGAGTGAAAGAATCTGACACCTCCCTGACACGCTCAAACGCGTGGGAATAATATCCCCCGCGGATGTCGTGTAGAACGATCCGCCAGTAGTAATGACATAGACGTGGGTTTCAAATCATGCAAACCCAACTGCGTATAGACTGAATATGGCATCAAATTGATACTAGCCCCAAGATCTAGCATTGCCCTCTCTTTCTTGGTATTTCCCACCGTGATGTCTATGTTGAAACTCCCAGGATCTTTCAATTTGGGTGGAAGTTTCTGCTGCAGAACTGCACTCATGGTTTCTGAAATCATAACCCGCTCGTTGTGCCCATACTGCCTTTTCCGTGTATTAAGCTCCTTAAAAAACTTAGCGTATGCTGGCATTTTCTGAATCATTTCCAGCAATGGCAAGTTGACGTTGACCTTTGAGAGAATGTCATAGATGTCTTTAAATGCCAAATCATTCTTGCTCTTCTGGAGGCGACCCGGAAATGGAACACGAGGGACAAATGGATCTGCAGTTTTTGGAAGAAGAGATTCCTTTACAGGGGGAATGGCTTCCTTTTCTTTTGTCACAGGAGAATCTGGAATTGCACCTACACCTGCATCATTAACAAATTCATTAGATAGTTCAACCCCCACTTTATTATTAACCTCCTTACCACTACGTAATACTGTCACTGCCTTTGATTGCTCTGGTTGACTTGGGAACTTCCCTGGTACTTGTTATTGCAGGGCTTCAGCGAGTTGTCCAACTTGTACCTCAATCTTCCTGATGGATGCCTCTTGTTGCTGAAACATTTGCATCAGCTTGTCATACTTATCCTCAAGCGATGGTTTGACTTGTTGAGATGAAGGACCAGCCTGTTGATTATAAGAATTCTGAGCATTTGACTGGTACTGTTTCTGTTGAAATGGTTGAAACCTCTGGGGAGGATTAGCTTGATATTGCCCCTGTTGTTGCTGATTATCTCTCCAGGAAAAGTTTGGATGATTTCTCCATCTTGGATTATAATTATTGGAGTATGGATCGTTCCTTTATCACTGTGGATAGTCATTAAGTGCCTGGACTTGCTCCTGTTCAAACTCTTGACAAGACTCCTTAGATGAGCACTCATCAAACTCGTGCCCATTAACTCCACAGATGGAGCATGCAACATCAGGTCTCTTTCCTCTAAAAGATACTAGACTCTGCACTTGCCTGCTAAGTTCTGCCATTTGCTGAACCATTCCTGGAGTGGTTTTCATCTCGTAAACTCCTGGTTTCTTCCCCCTAACACTCTTTTGCTGTGAATTTGCACCCAATTTTTCAAAGAGCTGGAAGGTCTCTTCCATAGTCTTTTCTGCAATGGCTCCTCCTGCAGCATTGTCGACTGTGGCCTGACAATTTAGAGTCAATCCATCATAGAAAAACTGATTCTGTAACTCCAAAGGGTACCTATGGTGAGGACAATGATTTAACAACAACTTGTAGCGATCCCAAGCTTTATGAAATGACTCTCCTTCTGCCTGAGTGAAACAAGCTATCTTGTTTCTTATCTCTGCGGTCTTCTGATGGGAATAGAACTTCCCCATGAACTTCTTATAAACTGCTGACCATGTGCAAGGAGACCCTGCTGGTAGAGTCATAAGCCACTGCTTGGCTACATCTTTCATTGTGTATGGGAAGCATCGCATCCGGAACTGCTCTTCAGACAACCTCTGCAGAGGGAAAGTTGTGATTATGCTATAGAACTCCCGCATAAATGTCAAGGGATCTTCACTAGCTGCTCCGTGGAAAAATGGCAGCATGTTGAAGTAGATATTCTTCAACTCATAGTTCCTAGACATTTCATCCAGTAAAATGCACGATGGAGAAGTCTCAATGACTGGTAGTGCATAATCTCGCATGACTGGAGGCATGACAGGCTCCTCGTGTTGATTCTGCATTTGTCTCCTTTCGGCCTCATCTACTCTTTCTTCCATCATCTTAGATTATGAAGTGGAAGAATTAGAATCAGCTGATTTATATGCGATTCTGCTGACGCGGTTGATATTATCGTTTAGTGGCAACAGCTCTCCTTCTTAAGAACGACGACCTCGCATACAGTTATGCACGAGTACCTGAAAACAAAACAAAACCAAAACAAGGGTAAGAGAGAAATGAAACAAATAAAAACAACAATCGTTAGCGTAGTACTAGCAACCGTAACTACTTCCCCGGCAACGGCGCCAAAAACTTGACACGCTCAAATGCGTGGAAATAATATCCCAAGTGCAGGATGTGTCGAAGTAATATATTCCTGTGAGTACGGGGTCGAGTCCACAAGGAAGAGGTGGTTACTACTACTAAACCAAGGTTGTATTAAAAATTCAGAAAATTAAGTCAATGATTTTGAGAATGATGTTGGTGAAATTAAATTCAACAGAGGCTATGATCTAATGAAGGAATGTATTCAAATGTGAGGAAGTGTTAGGCGGTCGAATGGAACCATTCATGAGAGTCACTAGTGTAATCAACTTATTGAAGTTTAATATATATTTAAGATAGAAGTATTTCCTAACATTGGCTCATCAAATTATTGTCATGCATTGATGATTCGAATTCAATAACTTCACCCAATGGCCATTGAGTGATGCAATCAAACACCCAATATAGTTGCACTTCTTTAGGTCAATTAACACTTTCGTGGCTCAATCAACTTAACTATTATTGCTAGACTATCACTAAACTCATTCATGCCCTAATGATTTCTCATAGAGATAATAATTTCCATATCAATAATAAACCAAAATTCATGCAGACACTTTCGTAATGCAAACAATAAGATTTATGTACTAATAGATTAAATCCTCTAGCAACAAATCTCGAAATATATATATATATATATATATATATATATATAAATGTTCAGTCAACTACACCATTAAATCTCAATCTTGGTCCATTGACCACATAACTAGGAAATTAGTTCAACATAATAATCAATACTAAAACAAGAAAAGAGAAAAGATTGATGAAACCTATTGTGATGCCACCCAAGAACAAGCAAGTGTTGAAGGAGATGAGCTCTGGACCCCTTCAAAGTAATTTTCGTGCTGCTAGAAATTGATGATCCCCTTCTTAGGTTTTTAGACTCTTCTATTTATAGGTGCTGACTTTAGGTCAGTATTTCTGCCATCGTGATCGAGCTATCGCAACCAAAGCTCGCGATGGCTCGGTCGCGATACTCTCTGGATGAATTGTCACTATCGCCGCGACCCATTCTTCGCGACCAAAGCTCGCGATGGCTCGGTCGCCATACTCTCTGGAGGAATTGGCCACTCTCGCCGCGAGCAAATCTTCGCACCCAACGCTCGCGATGGCTCGGTCGCCATACTCTCTGGAGGAATTGGCCACTCTCGCCGCGAGCAAATCTTCGCGATCAACGCTCGCGATGGCTCGGTCGCGATGGTAGCATAGATTTATGTAGTGAAGCCTCCTGATCCAGAATTGCACGGTTTCAGCCTAAAATCTGCACAAGCTCAACAAACATATCAAAACCGCAAAATTCACTTGAAAATAAGCATGAAAGACACGGATAAAGAGCTCACAAAGAGGAACAAATATGAACCGATCACTCCCTATTAAGAATCACCTTGAAATCAACACTATCACACAACACATAATTAAATCCAACAATTTATTTTCCACACCTACCTCTACCAGGACCTCTCTTATAAACCTCCACTGAATCTTGTCATAAGCCTTCATGAGGTCAATCTTTCAAGCAAAGAATCCCTTTTTTACCCTTAGTTATCTTAAACTTTTGGAATACCTCATGTGCCACAATAATGTTATCTTGGATTTGACGACCAGACACAAAGGCCACTTGATTGGGGCTAATAAGGTTAGGGAGCAGGCCCCTCAGTCTTTGAACTATGACTTTACTAATAACTTTATAGTTCGTATTACAGAGACTAATCGGTCTTACTTGAGTCATATTCAAAGGGCTAATAACCTTGGGGATGAGAGTAATAAGGGTTTGATTGATGTTCTCTGTAAGTCTTCCCTTCTCAAAACACCTAGCCACAAGCGTATACAGGTCCAACTTACACATATCCCAAAAATGATGATAGAAGGCAGCCGGATACCCATCAAGCCCTGGTGCTTTCATACCCCCTATGCCAAAAAGACTTGTTTTAACTTCCTCCAAGCTCACCCTCCTATTAAGGTAGGCTTTCTCCCTATCATTAATATTTTGGAACAGTCTAGGGATACTATCGTAGTCACAATCCCTGTTGTTACTCTTAAATAAATCTTTAAAGTAATTGACCACAATATTCTTCATGGCTTCTTTGTTAACAGTCCACATCCCTTCGTTATCCTTTAATCCCTCTAGCTTATTATGCCTTCTTCTCACTAAAGTAGAGAGGTGAAAGAACTTGGTATTCCTATCCCCCTCTTTAAGCCAACAATTTTGAGACTTCTGAAGCCCAAATAGCTCTTCTTGCTCAATAATTTTATTATAATCATTAGCTAGATTCTGCTCAAGAATGATAAGGTGTGTCTTAAACCCCAGCTAAGATAGTTTTGAACCCCCTGCAATCTAGCCATGATTCGTCTTTTATTTTTGAAAATACACCCAAAGACTTCATGCTTCCAAGTGCGCAAGTGCTTAGTTAATCGGTTTACTTTCTTCCCAATGCCCACTATTGACCTTGCACCAATTATTAGAAACAACCTCGTTGAAGTTACTATGTTTCAGGCACATAGACTCAAATCTAAATGGTTTAAGTTTACTCTCCGGGTTATGTCTACTAGTGAGACTCATAAGAAGAGGGCAGCTGATCAGAATTTATTCTAGGAAGGTGCTTCACAAATCCCTCCCCTATACAGAAGTCTCCAATCCGGCGAGCAAAGAGCTCTATCAAGTCTCTCCCAAATTTCTTCCTCAATTCCTCTCCTAGTCATCCAAGTAAAATTCTGCCCAATGAATCCCATATCCATTAGGTTATTAAAATTAATTCACTTCAGCGAATCCACTCCTACTGAATTTAGCTTTAGCCCCTCTTTTCTCTACATTACAGGTGATCTCATTAAAATCCCCCACAATCATCCAAGGCCCCCCTGAAATAGTCTCTAATAGTTTGGAGATAGTTCCAAAGTTTTTTGCGGAGACTAATACTAGGACTAGCATAAATGATAGTGAGAACCCAAAACATATTCCCATCCTCAACCACAGCAGAAATGGATTGCTTAGAGCTAGCCACAACCCTAAGTTTAATTTTATTAGGATTCCACAATAGCTAAATACTTCCTGAAAATCCATCAGCATCCACAACGAAACTACTAGAGAACCCTAATTTATTAATAATTCTAGTAGCCTTAATACCACTGATCCTAGGCTCTTGGATAGCAAACACATCAACATTATACATTAATTTCAAATCATTAATCACTCTAGAAAACCCCTTTTTACTAGCCCCCCTCACATTCCTGACACAAATCATAAGGAAATAGGTATAAGGAAAGCACACATCAGGTAGAACCCTATTCCAAAACAGCCACCATAGCCTCGTTGAGTTGCGAGGCCACATCTTCAGCACACAGCTTAAGCAATATCAACTTTTTGAGATTCTGGCACTCCTTCATCAGAGTGTCAACGTTGCTCCCTGCCTAAAAAAGCTGCAATGTCCTAGTGTAGTTTCTGTAAAACTCCTTGAGTCCTCCATTTCCTCCTCAATGTCTTCGAGGTAGCCCTCTGTGTTGGATTGTAAAGTTTGTTCCTTTCCCTTGTCTTTTTTCTGACCTCTTTGGTTATCCCCTGAGCAGAGTACCTCTGCCATTAAAGCTAGAAGGGGCATCAGAAACTGTGCCTCTATTCTGCTTTCCCTTAGCTAGAAGCTTACAACGCAAGCAGTTAGGTATCTTAAAAGAGTTCCTAATCTTCGCACCTTTGTCTAGAGTATTAGAGATTTCGGTCAGCACTGTATGTCCTATATTCACATCTTTCCCCTCCTCCTTAGACTGGGTTTTACTACCAATAATGTCTGCATCTTCACTATCTTCATCAACCAGAACATCAAACCTGGATCCACCATTCTTCCTAACACTACTATTAGAACACTGTGCAGGACTTTTACCAGTACCTTGACCACTGTTCCTCTGCTGACCATAATCTGAGGCTTTATTTCTAGAAACATTAACCCTACTCAACCTCTGGTGCTGTCCTTCCTTACCAACATTAGAATCCCTGTCATTGTTCTTCTGAATTTTGCTAATATTGACACTCCTGGACTTCTCACTAGTCTGTCCCCCATTGATCAAAATACCAGAAGCATTCTGATTCCTACTAACAGATCTGAATCCACTCTTATTGAATGAAGCGTAAAGCCACGGCCCATAGGGATTAACTGGTTTAGGAATATCCCCTGCATTACTCTTAGTGGTTTCCTTATCTACTTCTTCTTCAACCCCTTCTCTGCACACATATCTGTTGTGTCCATAATGGCCACACTTAAAGCATATATTCTCTAAATTCTCATACTCAACTCTGATTGCATTACCATCAATGTGAAGGGTTCCTATAATTGGTTTGGAAATATCAATTTCCATACAAATACGGGCAAATCTACCTCTAGCTTGAGAGATTGTCACTGGATCCACCTTATAGGTTCTTCTAAGCATTTGGCCAATCCACCACAGCATATGACACCCCATCAGCTCCATGGAGAGGCCAGAGAGGTGAACCTAGACCGCCATCTGTTTAATCTGATCATCTCCTAGAACCAAATTCGACCTCCAACGTTGAACCACTAGGTACTAGTTTGCTATGATCCAAGGGCCGCCCGCAAGCACCATGTATGTGTCCTCCTTGAACTGAAAGCGTGCCACAAAGTAGCCCCCTTTCCAAATCCGTCAACTGCCATTGCCCAATTAGAGGCCATTTTTGCCTCAACTTCGTTTGCATGAAGCTCAAGGTGTGTGTTCTCCTCATGGATTTTAGGATTAAGGCACTTTCCCACGGTTTGCAGAGCTGAGCTTTCAACTCAGGGGCAATGGTCATCGAAGGTCCAAATTGACCCTCAGTGATCACCGTGTCCTCATCCCAAATCGTAACCTCTTCATATGTTTCTCCAAATCCAGCCCAAGTACTTGGATTAGACATTCCCAGCAGCTTAGATTTGAAGCTCACACCAGATGGTTCTCTCTCCTGCGGGTTACTCACATCGTCACATGCCCTAGCCCTCTTTGAGCTCGCACAGCCTTCCTGGGTCTTCCCAAACTCTTCCTCAGTGGCCATCAGCTCTGGTTGCGCATTGAAAGTGAAAGCCTCGCTCATCGGTGAAATACAAGCTCAGATGTGTTGATATTGACGGTGCGTGTTGAAAATCTCCTCGCAATCCTAACACGCGCTAAGCGCGTTCATCTCCATTGCTTTCAGTTTGAATAATTTGTTTGGGACAATCATTTTCCACGATGCTCATTTAATGCATGCATTAGATGTCTCATGTTTTTTCCTTCGAAGGTGGTAAAGATGTCTGTTTTTTCTTCATATAATATTGTCTCAATTTTTGTAAATTATTTCACACAAACCAAACAACAAAGCTTCTAATTATAATGAATTAACTCGTCACTTGTCTATATTCGGTCTCTTCCTTCTATAAAACTTAGGGTTTTGTGATAACAAAGGTCTTTGATTCCATTTCAATTTATTTATTTTTTAAAAAAAAAAACGTTTTTTTAACTTTAAAAACAACTATTTAGTTGTACCTTAGAAACCAGTTTATAGTTAAGTTTTTTTTTTATAGTCCTAATATTCATGAAATTTTTGTCTATAAGTGCATGTATATCTAAGACTTATAACGGATCATAGGGTGCTAGACTTTGATAATTAATTGGTAATTATATGTAATTAATTATTATTATTTTTTTAATGATAAATTATAAATGTAGTGGAAGTACACATAGTAATTAAGAGAAAATGAAAACTTTGATGAGAGACCAACATATTCAATGAAAAGAGTGCTGTCTTATGTTGGAAGAAGAAGTCTGGAATCATGTGAGAAGCCATTAATGCAGCAATGCAAGAGAGAGAGAGAGAGAGAGAGAGAGAGAGAGAGAGAGAGAGAGAGAGAAGATAGGACTTAGGGTTCTACAATATTTCTACAACAACAACAACAACAAATCTCGAAACTGGTTTTGGCTTTTATAATTAATTAATTTATACAAGTTAATTTGATGTCAGGATCACATTAATTTCTTGCTGGGGTGTGTTTTTCTTTGTTTTCGATTATCATCCATCATCATTATTAAATTAATTAAACTGTTTGATCAATGCTCATCAGAATAGTATGTAACAATTTCTTATTGCCATTTCATTGATGAAATTTCATGATTCACGATACATGTTGCTCATGATGCATCAAAAGTTTTTATTTTTATTTTTATATATGGTTTCAAACTTTTTTATTAGGGTTTTGTTACATAAGTTCCTGTTTGGGAACTAACACTAATAATAGATTAGGTCCGTGCACTATAAAAAAAAATATTATATTTATCGTGATTTTTTACCGCAGATACTAATTCGCAGTAAATATTAAAAATTTTAAATCTTTTAGTGCAGATTCGAAGTTTTTTACTACGAATACTTCGGGTTAAAATTATTTTTACAAATTATTACTC
The DNA here is from genome assembly GCA_003430845.1 of Xanthoceras sorbifolium. Lineage (NCBI taxonomy): Eukaryota > Viridiplantae > Streptophyta > Magnoliopsida > Sapindales > Sapindaceae > Xanthoceras > Xanthoceras sorbifolium. The sequence continues at coordinate 12,797,855 of CM010614.1, read as the reverse complement.
ACAATAAAACTTTTTGTCATGGTAATATTTACAATATTTTTTTATTATGAATTACAATATATTTTCTCCAAAGTAAAATGTTTTTTTTTTTTAGTAGTGGTGAAGCTAAATTTTAAAGGTGAAATATCAAATCTAAAAAATTTAGTAGTTTTTTTATACAAGTTGTGTAAGTGAAATTGTACACTCATTTATATAGTTACTATATATAAATATGTAAAATTGAATACAATAAAGTTGAATGTATATATATAATCTTCAAGTACATCTATATATATATATATATATATATATATATATATATAGTTTATATAATCAATTTGATCAAAAATAGGATTGAGGATTGTCACCATAAGTTTTTATATAAGAAGTAATTACTAATTAAATATAAGGTCAACACTAAGCCTAGCCGTGACCAAATGGGTCTCGAGAAAAATGGTATCTCTTGATATCAATATATCTCATAATATCTATATATTTTGATCATATAGTATATTGATAACGATTGAATATAAGACTAGGTCATGGGATCAGTCTAAATCCACTCATGAGCTACCAAAAATTTGGCAGATTTTGGTGTGTCTATTTTTGAGGTTGAAATTTTCTTTTGATATCGAAGATCTCTGTCTTAGTTTGTTTAATCACAAAAAACAAAATAGAAGCAAGAACAAGATTATATCTTTTTTTTATATATATATATATTTATAATAGTTATCGGGCGTGGGATCTTGCACGGTTTTTAGTGCGAGATTCTTAATTTCCACAGCCTGTGTAAATTCAATTCCGACTAGAAGAAATCAGGGCACATGATAATGACTATACAAGCCTTTTTAAAGCGTCAATAAAATTTTAGCAGTTAGAATGAATTATGTCCATAAAATTTTATGGAATGAAAACCTCATAATTTCTTGTGGATCGATCGAATATCACCAAATGAGTCCCCCACATTCCATTATATATATATATATATATATATATATATATATATATATTAATATTAAAAGACCGTTGTTCAATCTAATTAAATTTTTAGGTCAAACCATGTGTTTTTAGAGAGAGAAAGAAAGAGAGATGTTATTGTCATTAATTGTCTACACATATATTATACATATATTTATGTTTGTGTTCACGTGAATGTTTGTGTGAAGCTAACAAACATTCACGTTGAGATACCTCTTCTCATCTCGTCATATGTAGGTCTTTGGCTAATTAGGGTTTCTCAATGGTTGCAGTACTGGAAAGCACGTATATATATATCTTTCATTATAATTAATTATTTCACATGACATGATCTCAATAGAAAATGCACGATGCATCATCGTTCTCTCATTTGAACCCTCAAACGGCTTGCCTTAGCTCCTAAAATCCCTATACATATATATATATATATATATGCCCAAACGCACGCACACTGAGGCAGTTTCAAATTAATCAAAAGCTAGTTCCTAGTTAATTGAACCTTTTATTTTCAAGAGAAGGAGAAGAAGAAGAAAAAAAAAAAAAAAAAGAAGAAGAACGTGGAAGCCATATAACCTATTATTGTTTATAGAGTAATTATATATATAAACATATAGCTGCCAACCTAACACACGGTTTGGCTGTGGTCAACCATAGCCGTTGGTTTCACTCAAAACTTTGATGATGAGCTGTGTACCAAGCTAACAAGCATCATCTTTACTGCATATTTCCCCCTAAGCAAAATTAATTTGGATTGTCTAGCCCTAAGTTTAGGTGGTGCTTTCGTTACGGCCGATAAATGGGAAAATTGGACTAAATTTAATTCAATTCCTTATTTTTAGTCAGCCTCACACAACAGTCCTGCCGTGGCAGGATAACCACATAATTGCTTTTTATTTTTTTATTTTAATAAAATATTTATAAATAAAATATTAAAATATATTTTTAAAATATTTTATTTTAATATTAAAATAATATATTTTCATAATAATTTTTAAATTAAATTAAATATTTTATTTTATTTATAATTTAATTTAAATAAATTCTTAAAAAATAATTTTATTTTAAATAATTTTATTTTATTAATACTTAATTTAAATAATTTTGTTTTTATTGAAATTAAATTTAAAAGATTTATTTTATTTAAAAATTAATTTAATATAATATTATTTTAACTAATTTATATTATATTAAACATAAAATACAATTATTTCATTTTTAGTCAAATCTGTACTGCACCAAATACATCACAGTACTAATTAAATCAAAACCTATCAAATTCAATCCAATCTTATTCCATAAAAATAATTCAATCTAATCTCGCACATCAAATACACCCTTAAAACACACATTAGACTCGAAAATGATATATATATATATATATATGTGTGTGTGTGTGTGCGCGCGCGCGCGCGTGTGTATTAATGATATATTAAAAGAAAAATAAAATAAAATTTTGAGTTCTTAGCGTGTGTTGTAATTAGGGCAAATGCATGGTAAGAGCAAACACACGTACAGTTGCTCATTATGCTGAGTAAACTTTTGTGCATAAGAATTGAAATGGAGGAAAAAAAATATATAGGTCGATTTCCACATCTTGAATTCATTTTATGTAGAAAAAGTTAATTTTGGTTTAAGATCGATAATTGATTATATTTTTATATTTACTTTTGTTCAAATCAACCAAATTGTCAAACCCTTTAAACCAGATTCACATTTAGACTAATTAGAGACCTTTAAAATTCGCATTTTTCTTTTGTTGAATATGGCCATTAAAATTCTTTGAAATTACCCATTTTCCATTATGAGAATATACAAATTAGAGGGCTTAATTGTGATCTCCTGTCCATGAGCTTGAAGCTAGCTAGCCTTTCTTCTTCAAAACTCAATCATGTGCAGATGTGCTTCTTAAATTTCTCTCTCTCTCTCTCTCTCTCTCTCTCCCCTCTCTAAGATACTATAATAATTAACTAATTTATAAATTAAATTAATCAAATTGAACCAACCCTTCTACATTATATTATTTTGGGTATAGAAAGAGCCAACCCTTTTTGATGATCTATTGTACTCTCAAGGTCTCACAAACAAACACAAACACAGTAACTCATCACACGTTCTAGGATTATTATTATAAATACACACATCCACTTAACACACTTCTCTCTATTTATATATATTCTCCTTCAAGTCTATTGTGCCCTCTCTCATATCCTCTCTCTCTCTCTGTCTTCTTCTTTTAATTTCTTCTTCTTCACTAAATAGATTTTGCTGGTTTTCTGTTTTCTTCTTCAATTAGCAACATTATGGGTACTGGAAACTCACCATGTGCTTCTTGCAAGTTGCTACGACGCCGTTGCGCCAAAGACTGTGTCTTTGCTCCTTACTTCCCCTCCGATGACCCCCACAAGTTTGTCATTGTCCACAAAGTCTTTGGTGCTAGCAATGTTAGCAAAATGTTGCAGGTGCTTCTCGCTCTCTCTCCCTCTCTCTCATATGTATTACACGGGCATTACCAGTTTTTCTCTAGTCACAACGGTTCTGATTTTAATTCCATTGCATTCTGATTGGGTGCATGGTTGTTTAAATCAATACAGTACATTGTATATGTTCTAAAGGCTCATTGTTACTATTTGGACTTTTACACAGATTTACCTAATAAGTGTACTTGTTTCTGGGTTGTCGAATCTCTCCACATGACTGCACGCGTCTGCATATAATGACCATCATTCTCATGAAAATCTTCAAGGATTTTTGTTTTTTTTTTTTAAAATTAATTAACCTTGTCTTGTTTTGATCAAGCAGGAGCTTCCAGTTCATCAGAGAGCAGATGCAGTGAGCAGTTTGGTGTATGAAGCAAACGCTAGAGTGAGAGACCCAGTCTATGGATGTGTTGGGGCCATATCTTACCTCCAAAACCAGGTTTCTCAGCTGCAAATGCAACTAGCAGTGGCTCAGGCAGAGATTCTCTGTATCCAGATGCAGCAAGAGCCAATGATGCCTACCCCACAAATCATAGACCCAGATGATCATCATCATCATCATCATGATCAGAAGTCATCATCATCATCATCATCATTTCTTGATCTCCAAAATAACCTCCCTCATCAGTACCTCAATTTTGCCTCCTCTTCTAGCAATGTAATCCATGATTATTCTCATAAAAGGGAGAGTATTTTTGGACATGACATGGTTTCTTAATTAATTATTATCATTAATAAAAATTTTCCCTTTTGTTTTAGTTAATTACTTCCTTCTTCTTATCATTGACAAGGCCAAAATTTTGCTTTCTTTTGTCTTCACTTGTGGTTAATAAAAAAAAAAAATCATTCAATAATATAATAAGAGAGAAGAATTTGTCTTAACAAGTAAGTTGATTTGGTCAACTCTATCATGTGAGAAGTGAAGTAAACTAGAATTTTCTAAGTATAATTTTTTTAAAAATTATTTAAGTGCATTAACTTGTTAAACAAATTTAATTAACTTATAAAAGGGACAGGTCGGTGGCTTCTCAATCAATTAAAAATATAATATATATATATATATATATATATATATTATGAGACATAAATTCTTGCTTATTTACAGCAATTTATATGTTTTTTTTTTTTGGCAATGGTAAAAAAAAAATGATGCTATAGAGAGAAAGAGACTTTAGGCTGCAAATTAATAACTAGTTAGCACATTATTATTATTATTATTATTATTTTTGGTTGATTCTTTCCAAGGCACTGCAGTTAATTTCTTCAGGGCCGCAGCTATATTCATTGACATATATCTAATAAGCCAATTAATTCTAGCTTCAAATTCAATGGATATGATCCCTTTCCAAGTTAAAAAAGTAGATATAGTTTGAAATTTAAGTCCTCTCAAAGACTCAAATAGTATAAGAAAACGTTAGTATTTACGGCCAAAGATGATAAATGGCATCCGTTCAGCCTATGAAGTTCAAACTTATATATAGCTGCTCAAAAAGAACTAAAAAAAAAAAAAAAAGTGACATGTAGTGACAATAAATATTTACCTTTAGAAAAGAAAAATTTGTCACAATATCAATATTGTGACATAAAAAGTGTCACTATAAAATTATCATATTTGGTCTCGTCATTAAAAAGTATTAGTGACATTTAAAGTCATCCCGTCACTATGATTAGTGACCGAATTTTATGTCACAAACTATGACTTTTAGTGACGCATTAGTAGGAAACCTTAATTGGTGACAAAATAAAATTTGTATCACTATGCACAAATTTAATGACAGTTAACTATTTAAAAATTTGTCACTATGCACATATTTAGTGACGATTTATTGTTTAAATATTATGTCACTATTTACAAATATAGTGACTATTAATCGTTGGAAAAATTTGTCACTATACAGAAACTTAGCGACACTTAATCATCTGAAATTGTGTAATTGTGTCACTGTATACAAACTTAATGACAGTTAATTGTATACAATTAGTGTTACTATATGTAAACTTAGTGAGGAGACCCTCATTAACTCGACCCCGGCATTGAATCTGGCTCTCCTCCTCCCGTGATTTCCAGGTTCTTCAATAGGTTCTTTGTAGAGAGCGAAACAAACCTACCACCAGGTGGCACAACCAGCTTCTTCGCGGCGGTTGTGGTGGTGAAGATGGCTGAGAATTTCGACACTCCACCGTTATCGCCTTGTTGATTGCGTCGATCATCACCACATTTTGGTTCGCCATATTTGCTGCTCTCTCTTCAATGAAACTTGTTATAACAAAAAAAAAATAATAAAATAAAAAATAAAACAGAGATACAAACTTAGTACTTTGCCCAAAAAAAAACCACAGTTGTTAAGCTACAGTATGGAAAATTGAGTGCAAAGTAATGAGTATTACAACAAATAAATAGCACAAAATCAAGTAAATCCATAAACAAATATCAATAAATTTACACATACAAAAAAAAAAAAAAACAAAAGACACAATGACAAAAGAAAAAGAAAACAAATCCAAAAAAGAAAAAAAAAAAAAAGAGTTGTAAGTCAATGATATGAAGAAGAAAACCCTACCAAGACATTTAATCAAACAATTAGTGTGCAATCAACTGACACCAGACTGCAAAGACTATCTACAGCAGACTACGATTTGAAGAAGGGAGAAGAAAAAAAATTGTGGAAGGTCTTAATAAAAGAAAATCAGAGAAAGTTTACACACCTATATTCTTCTGCAACTGTTTGGTTACTTTCTACTCACTTTCCTTTACTTTCTTATACTTTTTCGGAAAAATGATAAATCAATATTGTGAGAATGATGGAAAAGAAGAGTTTGAGATAAATTTTTTGTTTGAAATTAGTATATAATCGGGTGAAGGATAGAGAAAATAAGGTGACTGAGTTGTGGTGAAACAAGGAATTGCTTCGGCGGGTAGGTTTGAGACCAAAAAAAAAAAAACAATTTGGCGATATTAAATTTAATCCCAAATATGATAACCCAATCCTAATTCTTATAAATCTTAAAAGGAAGAAATGAGTCCGTACCTTATATGAAGAGAGGTTGTTATATAAAATTTTCTTGGATGTTAAATAAATCTGAAACAAATAACTCTATTTTGTTTTAGGGGTGTTTTTTTTTCATAAATTAATTAAATGTATTTTTTTTAGTTTAATATTCTGACTAATGATATTAATTGTCACAAATTATCTTTTTTATTTTTAATTTTTCGTGACAAATTATAAAATTATAAAATCTGTTACAAAATTGATCATCTAATTTATATTAATTGATCACATTTTTTTATCAATTAATTTATAAATTATTATTTCTTTTATTTTTCTGTCATTCAATAAACAAGTCTATCCAAATATTAACATGTTAATAGCACTAACTTCACATATGCGAATGCCCCTAATTAGTTAATAGGGTTTAGGAATCATGATAAAAATAAAATAAATAAATAAAATACAGTAATTTGTGACAAAATAAAAAAGTCGAAGCAATTAATTTTAAAACTATTATATTTGTATGAGTCACAAAATAATTTTTTATTTTTTTTACAAGTTAATTTTGTGACTAATTTTATTATTTGTCACAACTTATTTAATTTTTATTCAATTGTGACAAATTATTAGAAAAAGTTTCAATTGAACAGAGTTTTTAATAGACAATTTGGAAGGAAGATTTTGATCCAAAAATATAATGACAAATAATTAAATTTGTCACAAAATAATACCTACAGTGATGCATTTAAAATATGTTACTACATGTCACTTTTTTTAATAATGATATGAGAACCATGCATATATTACACACTAAAAGATTTTTAACGAATTTCAAAATGGAAGAATTTTAAAGTGCAGAAAAACAAAAGAAAAACCCATTTTATTAACAGTTGCGCGTCGTCAGATGTAAGTGTAAGAGATGTTAGTGACATTGCAGCAATCAACACCAAAGTGGTCACTATTGCCACCAACAATGAAGACTCCAACAGAACAAGCATAGCAGCAGCAGCTTGTTACCATATTGACAAAAGCAGTCCTAACTCTAACAATTGGAATGCTTTAATTGTCAACACCAAAGGAATCAAGAAGGCTTGCAGCTTAGTGGAACCAGCCAAGTCTCGAGCTCAATTGATTCTCACAAGATGGCCATTATGAAGATAGGTGGCAGCCAAGTTATCTATATTGCCGCAGCTGGCTATAAGCTGATTATGATTATTGTTTAAGTGATAATTAATCAGCTTATGTGTAAGATGATTGCATGTTTATTCATGCTATCATAGTGAGGATCATCTCTCTCTAACATCTCTTGGAGGTTTGTTACAAAATTAGTTAGGATTGCATGACCAAGATTGAGTTGGTTACAAAACAATGGCCACGATTGAATTCAGATTTTGTGTATATGTTTGCTATGATTTTTCAATGTTCAATTAACGAGAAATCACTTCAATTTTCCCTCCAAATTTATCTTCTCTCTCATACTCCATTAATGGAGGTCAAAAGCCTTGAAGCTTTTCTCTAGGCAATTGATCAAACACCTTGATGTTTTGATCAAACACATTGCCTTCCTTTGTTCTACTTTGTTGATTCTCGTTTTACATGGTATCAAAGTTGTTGACTCACATCGCAGTGCCTTTAAGCACCTCTTCAACTCAGTAATACGATCCAAGACTGCTTGTTCCAGAGGAGCCTTCCTTGGACTTTCAATCGTTGGCTAAAACTCTGAACTTCAACTTTTCACTCAAGCTTGACAAACTCAACTATGTCAACTGGAAACCTTAAGTGCTCTCTGCAATTCAAGCCTTGGAACTTGAGGATTATATCACCAGCTCTAAGTCTCCTCCTCAACAGTACTTAGAGGTTCTGGATGATAATAAAGTGGTTAAAGCTGTGAAGATCAATCCAGCTTTTAGATTTTGGAAGAGAGCTTCTTCTTTGTTGGCTGCGATCAACTATCAGCGAAAGTCTTCTTGGTCAGGTAAACAAGTGTAAAACTGTCTTGAAGTATGGGAGATTCTTGAATGATTGTATGCTCAACACTCTATGGTTAGAATCTTGCAATTAAAACAACAATTGCAGATTGTTAAGAAGGAAACTTTGTCAATAACTGATTATATATTAAAGATAAAAGCTGTAAGAGATACTCTTAAGATTGCTGGTCATATTGTCATTGACTCAGATCTTGCGTTGAGTGTGTTAAATGGTTTAGGACATGAGTATGATTCGGTAGTTGTCCATGTGTCATCTTAAGATAAACCTATGAATCTGCAAAATGTACAATACATACTCATATTGCATGAACAAAGAATAGAACAGTTGAACACAGTCAATCAAGTAGACGTGTCTTTAGTTTCAGTAAATTTTGCTTCTCATTCTGATCAAGGTTGAGGTCAAAGAGGAGGCAATCAGTTTAGGGGACAAGACAGAGGTAGAGGAAGAGGAAAAGAAAGAAGGTGGAATAATCAAAAGTTGCTCTGTCAACTTTGCTAGAAACTAGGTCATATAGCTCTTCAATGCTACAAGAGGTTCGACCAAAATTGGCATGGCAATGCACCTTAGAATCCACCTTATCATGCACCTTAACATAATCATATTCAAGGCCATCAATTTGTTGGCAATGCTAAGGCTAATACAGATCATACTTCAGCCTTTTATGTCTTTCCTGATGTGGTTAATGACCCCTCCTGGTATGCTAACAGTGGGGCAACAAACCATGTTACGTCAGACCTTGACAACCTCACTCTAAGCTCAGAATACACAGGTAAGGACAAGCTTGTTGTTGGTAATGGTTCTCAACTCCATATTTCCAATATTAGCAGTTCTTTGTGCTTATCTCATACACAGCCTATAAAGCATATTGCTCTTAACAATATGTTGCATGTACGTAGAATTGCCAATAATCTCTTAAGTGTTTCTAGACTCACCAAAGACAATAAGAATTTTATGGTGATTGTTGTGTATTTAAGGACAAGAATTTGGGGACAATTTTGCTCGAAGGAACACTTAAAGATTGCCTATACAATCTTAATCTCACTACCAGTGCTTCCACTTCTCATCCGAGTCTATATGCTTACTACTCTTCTTTGAATTCATGTTTTAATCATCTTAGTTCTCAATTCAATAAAGCTGTTAATTGTACTTCTTTGTCAGCAGAAACTGTTCCTATTTCTTCTGTAAATACTGTCAAATTTGATGTCATGCTAACAGGCAAATTTAACTTAGATCTTTGGCATGCCAAGCTCGGTCATCCTTCTCAAAATGTGTTGCAATATGTACTCAAAACTATGCATTTTAATGTGAATGTAACAGTTAATTCCTTTTGTGTTTCTTGCAAGTATGGAAAACTTTACAAATTACCTTTCAACACTCACAATATCACTATCAAACAGCCCTTAGAAATAGTTTACTCAAATATTTGGGGTTTTTCTTCTTATGTCTCAACCAATGGATCTAGATATTACATTATGTTCATAGATGCCTTGACAAAATTCAATTGGTACTTTGCTTTAAAACAGAAATCTCAAGCCTTTCTTACCTTTAAAAGAGCAGTTGAACTTCAACTTGAAAATAAAATAAAAGCTCCCTATACTGATATGGGTGGAGAGTATAAAGCCTTCATTCTTTTTCTCACCCCAAATGGCATTCAAATCAGATTTTCATGCCCTTATACCCATCAATAAAATGGGGTCTCAGAGAGTAAACTTAGACATATGGTGGAGACTAGTCTCACACTTCTATCCCATGCTAAAATACCTCTTATGTTTTGGGAAGAAGCCTTTGCAACAGCAGGTTTTCTCATCAATAACATGCCCTCCCCTGTATTGCACAATCTATCATCCTTTGAGAAATTCTACAACAATAAACCAAATTACACATTCTTCAAAACCTTTAACTGCTCTTGCTTTCTCTACCTCAGATATTACTCTAAACATAAGTTTAATTTCCATACCTCAAAATGCATCTTTATTAGTTATAGTCCTATGCATTATGGTTATAAGTGTCTAGCTCTATTTGGTAGACTCTTTGTGTCTAGGCATTGTGAGTTCAATGAACTTGAGTTTCCATATTAAGTATTGTTTCCTAGCCATTCTTTCCTAAAATCTACAGTCGAAGTCTTCCTTTGTCCATATTATTGCCCATTTCAAACTCTGTTGTTCCTGCTAAGAGTGCTCCTAAGATGCAAACTTCTCCTTTACCAACTGTTTCTCCTGAAAATGTTACACATTCACCATTTAATCCAACTTTAGTTGTTGACTTGTCTAATCAGCATGAAGTGCAGCCCTTTAATTTGCATTTATATGGCTCCAAAATATCTATTGCTGCCCCATCTCATCTTATGCAGACCAGGTCCAAAACAGCAAGCCTCAAGCCAAAGGCTTTTACATCTACTCACACAACTCATGTTGCAGCTGAACCAATGAGTGTTAAAGCTGCCTTATCAGATCCTAAATGGACTCAGGCTATGATGAGGAGTATACTGCTTTGATCAATAATAAAACTTGGACTTTAGTGCCCTTCACTTCATCAATGAATGTAGTAGGCTGCAAATTGGTATATGTAACCAAATGCAATCTTGATGGGACAGTCCTCAAACACAAGTTGGTAGCAAAGGGCTTCCAGCAGACCCCTGGCTTGGACTTCTTTGACACTTATAGTTCAGTGGTTAAAGCCTCCACAATTCGGGTTATTTTCTCTCTTAATGTCTTTTTCAGTAGGGATATCTAACAAGTGGACATAAACAATGCTTTCTTGACTGAAGAGTTATAAGAGCAAGTGTTCATGTCACAGCCTGAGCGATTTGAGAGTTCTAAGTTTCCTACACATGTTTGCAAGTAAGAAAAAGCTCTCTATGGGTTGAAGCAAGCTCCAATAGCTTCGTTTTCTAAATTGAGGACAGCTTTGCTGCAGTGGGGGTTTCAGAATTCTAAGTCTGTTGTTAGTCTGTTCTTCAAAAAGATTGGCTCTAAATTAATCCTATTGTTGGTTTATGTTGATGATATATTAATCACAGATATTGATCCTCATTTGGTAAGGCATGTTATCAAAGATCTCAATGCTTCTTTTGCTATCAAAACTTTGGAGTCTGTCAATTATTTTCTTGGCTTTGAGGCATATAGAACATCATCTGGTTTGCATCTTACACAGCATAAATATGTTCTTGATCTTCTCGCTAAAACAGGTATGTCAACAAGCAAGCCTTGCAACACTCCCATTTCAGCAGGCAGTAAACTGTCCTTACACATTGACTCTAAGTTTCCAAATTCTACTTTATATTGGAATGTGATTGGAGCTCTCCAATATCTCACTCACACTCGACCAGATATCAGCTTCATTGTAAACAAACTGATCCAATTCCTTATAGCCCCAACTGATGTACATTGGCTTTCTTGCAAAAGAGTTATTCGATACTTGAAGGTGATCGCAAACTATGGCCTTATGCTCACACCCTCCTCCTCTCTTTAGCTGAAAGTTTTCTGTGATGTAGACTAAGCTAGTTTTGTTAATGATAGAAAGTCCACTAGTGGTTGCTGTATCTTTCTAGTAAGGTAATCTCATCAGCTGGTCTTCCAAGAAGCAAACTGTTGTGGCCCGCTCAAGTACAGAGGCAGAATACAGTCCCTTTCTCAAGCCTCAACTAAAGCACTTTGGTTGTCTTCCTTACTTGCTGAAATTCATTTTCCCATGTCCTGCAAGCCAGTCATTGGGTGTGACAATACTGGGGCCAAATCCTTGGCTATGAATTCTGTATTTCATGCCCGAACTAAACACATTGAAGTGGATATGCATTTTGTTAGGGACAAGGTTGCAGCTGGATAGCTTGAAGTTAGGTACATCCCAACTGAAGATCAATTAGTAGATGTTCTCACGAAGCCTCTTACTATTGATAGATTTTGGAAGCTTTGTTACAAACTAAATGTGGCTCACTCACCACAGTTTTGTCTGCGGGGGGATGTAAGAGATGTTAGTGATATTGCAGCAATTAACACCAAAGTTGTCACTACTGCCACCAACAATGAAGACTCCAACACAACAAGCATAGCAGCAGCAGCTTGTTATCATATTGACAATAGCAGTCCTAGCTCCAGCAATTGGAATGCTTTAACTGTCAACAACAAAGGAATCAAGGAGGCTTGGAGCTTAGTGGAACCAGCCAAGTCTCAAGCTCAATTGATTCTCACAAGGTGACCACTGTGAAGATAATGTTGTAGCCAAGTTATCTATATTGCTGCAGCTGGTTATGAGCTGATTATAATTATTGTTTGAGTGATAATTAATCAGTTTATGTGTAAGATGATTGCATGTTTATTCATGCTATCATAGTGAGGATCATCTCACTCTAACATCTATTGGAGATTGTTACAAAATCAATTAGGATTGTATGGCCAAGATTGAGTTGGTTACAAAACAATAGCTACAATTGAATCCAGATTTTGTATATATGTTTGCTGTGATTTTTCAACGTTCAATTAATGAGAAATCACTTCAATTTTCCCTCCAAATTTATCTTTTCTCTCAGACTCTATTAATGGAGGTCAAAAGCTAGTCTTGAAGCTTTTTTATAGGCAATTGATCAAACACTTTGCCTTCCTTTGTTCTATTTTGTTGATTCTCGTTTTACAGTAAGAAGATTCGAATCAAACAAGTTATAACAGTAACATTGGCATACAATTGAAGCAGCTAATCTGCCATTTAAACACAACTTGGAGTGTATATAGTTTGTTCACGTGGTACAGGGATAGAGAGAGAGTTTTTTTTTTTTGTTCATGGGAAGTAGTAGTAGTAGTGGTGGTATTGAAAGTACTTATAATATATATATATATATATATATATATATATATATATATATATATATATATATATATCTAAATCCATCTCTCCATACAATTAAGTGTCGAATCAAAGCAATAATTTAGTTGGTGATATGAAGAAATTTAAGTAAATAATGTGGGGGGGCAAGAACTGAGTGAAAGATTCCTCGTTGGCTTTTGTTTAATCTAAAAAGCATTTTCCTAAGTCAAACTTCAAAGTTTCCAATAATCATCTCTATCAAATCCAGCTTTTTCCAGTAGCTTTTTGGAAGCAATTTCTAGCTGCAAGATTTATATATCTAGCTAACTCTACCTACACATATATAATAATAATAATAATATATGATCACTGCTCAATATATAAAATGATTCTACTGAAAATCCTGAGATCATGTTTTAATTTCTGATTTCTCAGGTTCTTCCAAGGTGATCTATATATACCTCAAGTATCAAGAAGATAGAGGAAAGACCTATCAAAAGCACTTTTTTTCTACTTTTTTTTTTTATTATTATTATTTTTTAAAAAAAAGTAGTAGGTGCTTGTGCTTGTCATTGACAAATGACAATATAATTTAAGTGCATCTCACTGTTGTAAAAAGTACTTTTCAAGTATTTTATATAGTGTTAGGATAAAGACAAACAAAAGTTTTCTCCAATTTTTAGTTAATTTAATTACTTGTAAGATGATAATGCTACCATGACATTGGAAGTCATTGAATGTTATTTTATTATTATTATTACTTATATGCAACTCATGAATACAAATTAAAGGTCTTTAAATTAAATTCTAGATAAAATTATCATCACTTGTAAAATAATATTAAAAAATGTCCTAGTTAGTTGCTGCTATGGAAACATATGTACATATATAATATGAGTGGTTATGAGATTAATGAATACCAATAAAAAAACAAAGAGTTTGGGTTTTTTAGTATGATTTGATTGCACTGCAACAAGTTCACATGATTTGGATAAAAAAACACAAACACATACACTAAAAACCTATGAAGAAGGCTGCTATATATCTTGGTGGCATTTTCTACTAGTAGTAGTTTCTAAGATTTGACATGTAAAATAAACTAAATTTAAAAAATTTAAAAAAAAAAGGGGGGGACAAAGCTTGTCCTCAGAATTCCTAGAAAAAACCAGACTCAAAATTGGTTCAAGTACATTGCAAGCTTGTAGGGTTTGAAATAGAAAGACAAGGTGGGGTTCAAATGAACTATTTTATTTTAAAATAAAATCTTATACTAATTGAGATAATAATTTACGGAACGGGATTTGGCGAAATCAATTTGAATTCTTATCACAGAAGTAAAAGAAAAGTGTTCAACTACTATAATATGAAATAAAAGAAAAGTGTTCAACTATTATACTAACGGTGTACACGTGAGTTCAAATGAACTAATTGAAAACCAAAAAAATATACAAGTAGAAGCCATGATCACCATAACAAGACAAAAGCACTTCCCTTAGATTTATATATATATACCATTACAAGACAAAAGCACTTCCCTTCCATTCTGTTCTATTTTATCAACTTTTCTAGCTAATTTTAATTTTATTTTATTCTTATGGAGAAAAGAGAAAGGAAGATTAGGGAGGACCTCTCATTTTCTCTGTTTTTGAGGGCTCGAGGATATAATGCTTCCAACAACAATTTGAGGGTAGTTTGGTTTTTCATTCATATATATATATATATTTCTATTTTCTTGTCTAAGTCATTAGATTCCAATTTCTTTTAGCTTTTTGAGTGAGGAGTAGTTATATGTAGTTTGATTCAAAACCAAAAAAGACTAAAAAAATTTATGGACTTGATTGCTTAAAAATATCCCATGTTAGTTCAGATTTTCCTGCTTTGGAAAAACAAAAGTAAAAATTATCTCCAATTATCCAGCTCAATTAAAAAAAGATGGTTGAATTTTTGAACACACATAACATGGAAACTCCATAGAATCTATTGTTATTGCAGCCATCATGACTATTAATAGTCAGTAAAAGCAGCAGCCATGTTAACAACTTTGACTATATATACCTTCTAACTAAGTTTGACTAGAAATTCTGGATTCGGGTTCTTCCACCTGATACAAACTCATACACAAAATCAAAGCACACACACAAAGATAAGTGCAAAGAATGGTAAAGACAAGAAAAATTTTACGTGATTAGACAATCAACTGATTTTTATATTCACGGAGTGCGTCCGGTACTCAATCTACTATAAGAATGATTATAAAGTGTCACACGAAAAATTCTCTCTAGCAATTCCACTTTTATCTCCTGTATTTCTCCTATACATAACCCTCATATTAGATGGATTTATATACTAAAAACTAGGACTAGAGTCGATCTAAAACAATCCAAGACTAATTAGGAAATTTTAAAGTCACCTAAAACAGTCTTGATACAATCAGATCTTTGCCGCGACCTGCAACATGCAACTCACGCTGCTTTATGCTGCGAGCTCACGACCTATGGCGCCACTTGTAGGTCGCAACACCCAACTGCTCTCTACCCTAGTGCAAATCTGATTCAGACTTCACATCCTAACATTTGTTATATAAATTAGTTCTACATTTGAAATCACATTTATGTTCGGACTTGGTCCGCTAACAAACCTATTATTCTCAGTGTTTAAGCTTAATACTATCGTTTGAATTTACCCGCGTTGTCGCTAGTAGATATACCATTTATTTTCTTGTTCTGATGTACAAGGAAATAATAATGCATTTTTCAATGAGACTGGAAGGGAGCAGTTCAATAAATTCAAATTTAATAGCAGATAGATACATTGCAGAGAAACATAACATATTGCATTGGAAATTAGTTGTTTTCAACATCCAGTAGAAGAAATGGAGAACCATCCAGCTTCTGGCTTGTGCCATCAACAGAACAGACTTGGATAATGAACTTGAGAGACTCAGTTCCGGAAGGGACATCAAGGTCACAAACGAAAAACGCTTCCATATGTGCTGATCCTAGATACTTTCGTGTCCCTTCTAGCCTTCGCTCTGGATTTTCATCCAATTGTTTTGCCTCAACATATATATTGTATTTCGGAAATTGAGAAACATTCCCGTGTTTTAACTTCCAACTGATCTTAACACTGAGGATCTTGGAACCCTGAGAATTCGACGTCCATTTGAGATATTGAGCCTCGACTTGCCATGAACTATACGGTGGGAAGTCTGAGTTCTGTCCAGAAGTTCTTATAGCAATATCACCAAGCACCGCAAAATATTCTGCTGGACTGCGAGTTGATGCACTATCTTGGCTATATCTGGATTGTATTCTCAGCATACTGTTTTCGGACTCAGGCCTGTAGCATAAAGCATTAATTCCCGTTATTGTGTATCCATTCATAGCAATGCTAGTCTCCTCTACGACCCACCCTGGAGCCGTTTCTTGTCTTTTAACTCGACGTGGCTCAATCACTTCACTGAATTTGCTTGAGAATTGATTTGTTTCGCTTGATGCAACAATCACGGACTTTGTTTTTTTCGTGGGAGTAGAGAACTCAAGAAGAAGGCCTACTAGAGAATTTTCTTCTGATTTTACCTGCAATAGTTGCGATGCTCAAGTTAATCTAGACGGAAGTAGCAAAATACAGACTGCGAATATATAGTTACTCTTCCTTTTTTATCACTTTGGTTTTTGTTTTCCTGCATTTGGACAATACGTTCTAAGACTCAATCTCAAAATGTAGGCATTGGACTCGATCTCCATCAATGGCGAGAGGATTTTATATACCTTGCTAGACCTATTAATGTTTCTAGATATCATTATTTCGGCAGCTTTAATTGATAGAAGAAATAGCTTACGGAATATGTAAAGTGCACAGGGTAAATCCCCCAGAAGTAGCTCGCTCCGAAAAAGCCTTGCAATGAAGTGGTCACCGTTTTCAAGAGTTCCTTTGAATGTGATGTTCCCTCCTCCGCTATAAGACGCTTCCTTAAAACTAGCATTTGAGAACATGTAAGACAGAACCTTGATGCAGAGCTATCAATAAAAAAAATATTATCTTAAGTATCGCAGAAGAATCCAAGAACTTTGAAATCGGATTTCATTAGCTAGCGTTTTAGAAGTTCTATCATTCTACATATTATCAAATCCTATCAGCATATCATTTGCCAAACTATCAGCAGCACGGAAATTGTAAAGAGTTATATGAGCATTCGAACTTACTTGACAGAGACTTGTATTGCCTCCAAATTAGCGTCATTACTGAACTTAAGAAACGGCTGCCAAATACACACGAAAAAGGTTTAAGTGGAGAAATAGGGCTTGCCTGACTCATCGAACAACAATAACACACTAACCAATTATGATGCATCCACCAAATTGATATACTAAATCATAAATCTCCATTGCATGCATGATACAGAAGAAAAGCATATCGACAAAAATTGACCAACCGAAAGACAGCTATTGAGGACCAGCCGAAATGCATATAAGATTGAAGCTGCTGTGTAGTCTTCTATCTTTGTTATAACCAAGTAATAGCAACAACACTTGACCTCTCAAATAACAAATACAATAAAATCCATTTTTTTCCTAATCATATCTATGTGAAGATTCTTTGTGTAACCGCAAATCAACAGGATGTACACAGAAGAAGTTTATCAAGGATGAACTTTGGGATGGAGTTCAAATTTCTAATAATTCGTAAAGTTGCCGATAAAGATTTCATCTGCTACCCCTATACAAAACCAAATAAATTGAAAAATGAAAAAAATTGAAAAGAAAATGAAGAGGATCCTAACTTGCAGTTACCTTAAAAGAAACAACAGGTCCACTCAGTGCATACCTGAAAGCCCTGGGAAGAGAGATTATTCCAAGGAGTTTCTAATACTTGCCTTCCCTCAGCAGATGAATGTAAACCGCGACCCTGAACATATTGGTGAGAATCAGTATTTATAGAAATGGCACTCTTATTTCTTTTCTCAGTAAGTTTAAAACATCCATAAAGGTTCCACGCCATTTAAGCAATTAGTTTAGAATCGAACTGGACAAAATTAAAACACAAGTTGATATATTTAACGCACGATCTCATAGATGGATGTACACAATGGTAAGCTCTCGTCTATATTCAGAGGGGATCAAATGGCTATGATTATCAGATCAAGCTCAGTTTTAGTGGTCACTACAGAGAAGACATCCTACTTGGCAGTGGTATAAGATTTTTAGTGTCACGTATGAGTCATATTGCAGAATGCATTCAGCTTTCTGCTGAATTTTAAAGACAAATACAAGTTATTCAAGCTAGCAGCTCTCACATGAGACCAGTGCTTTTAAAAGTTCTATTTAAGAAGAGAACGAGAAATTCAACATCGTTACAACCTGATCAAAATTTGAGTAGAACGGTAGTACTTCTGGATAATTTTGGGAAATTCCCCATGACTTTTCAACAAGGGACCACCAACTGCAAATACCAAAGTACACGAAAAACAGTCTCACCACAAAATTCTGTAATGATACAATCTCAGTTATAAAAGAATTAATTTTGAGCCAACAAAAATGCAAGTCTCACACTGGTATAATAAAATTGACATTAAAAAGATAATCAAACAACGGAAAATAGTATAAACTGAAGGTAAATTCATAGTCAAAGGATATGATTGGCGGTAAGAATAGTATCACGCTTCTACGATAAGGCAACAATATTGAACATTATATACATGGTAAACTCAAATGCAGATCTGTATTTGTTAGTCTAAAATCTATGGCGTCATAGTATTATGCCGAAAACAAATCTAAGCATAATTCATCAGCCGGAGAATAAAGAATCAATAGCAATCACAGAAACGTCAAACCAAAAAATGATGCTGGATAGGCTGTGCACAAGGAAACAATCTCTCAAGCTACATAAAATGTAAATGAAAGTTCAAGCTTCAAGATGCCGCCAGGAAACTCAAATTGTATATCAGGCTACTAGCCGTATCCATATCATTTTACAACAAGAGACGAGCATCTTACAGATTTTGAGCAGTCTGAAAATCAGGTGGTTGGTTGGTCTCATAGACCCATCCAGGAGCAAATATGGCAGCTGAGACATCACTCTTCTTTAGCACATCAAGTGCAACATTTGTCTGATGTGCAAAGAATTATTATTATCACAAAATAGAAAACCCTCCATGCTAAAATTCCGCCTAGAAGTAATCAAATTGGAATTAAAGAACCAACACGAAAAGCAAACAATAGCTTAGACTGCTATATATTCATTGTAATATAAACTGAAGATTCACTCATCTCAAAAACTTAACCTATAAATACCTTCCATTGTCCACCACCAAAAGTGCCTCTTCCAAACACATCTATTCCCATGTAGACATCATATTTCCTATCACCAGCAACAGCTGCTGAAAGCTTGACATATTTGTCCTGCATGACACCAAAGAAAATCCGTATGCAAGAAACAATGATTAAGTTTCACACGGGAGATAAAAGATAAGGCGTCCACCGTCCATAAATAGTTTACAAATATGCCATCGCATATATCAAAGAAAGGTTTATTTTTTTCATTCAGTTGATTTTGCCAGCTGAGCATCCCATTAATTGTAACACTGTCATACCTGTGAAATCAGTGTCAATAAAAGCAATAATTTTCAATCAAATATGAATTTAAAATGGTTCACCACATCAAAAATTAGTGACTTGAAAAAACCATATCTTTAGAGTCCAGATACTCACCAGATAATCAACGATCCAGGCAGTGCGGAGTGCATAGTATTAGTTAAATGGCTGACAAATTCTTTCAAATTAGGGACTTTCCCTTCACTCACTCCAACCTCCATATTAATCTGCAAGCAAAAGTTCCTATGTCAACTTCAAAAAGGTAGTGCGCATATGGGACTCCAACACACATACATGCACGTCTTTGAAATTATCCTTATTCCAGTCCAAACTTATAGTTTCTTTACTTACACATAACACTTGACATGAATAAAATGTGTCTAGTTTCATTATGTTACTTTCAGTCGTTATACTTAGCACGTATATTCAGTAGAGAAAAATTTTTGAAAGCTAGAATATAATTGAAAACATGCAGATTGCGGGTAAAATATATACCAACCACCCGTCGAATCCTAAAGCAACAGCAAGCTCAGCCAAGCGCTCAGCATACATGCAGGCAGATTCCTTAGTGGAGACCAATTTATCGGCAATAATGCTCCCTTCATCCCATTCTGCGATGAAAGTCCCCAGTACCTTCACTTCCACAAGCAAATCATAACATACCATAGAAATTACTTCAGCCATTTAAGTTTCCTCTCACATAAATTTAGAATAAAGTTGATTATCAATCAAAGCATCAAGAAAACATTATGTCAACTACCTAGAACACAGAGGAACATAATGGTACAATAAGGTCAGCGACTCACCATCTGACTCTAACCTAGGTAAGCTTACACCACACCAACTTTACAGCAATGCAAACCTTTTTCGATCGCTCTCTTAAGTATGATAGTTGTATTTATTGCTCCTAATTGACTAATTTTCAATCAACAGCAATAGAAAAAGAACAAAAGAAACACTCTCTTTCAACTAAGCACAACTAATTACTATCAAGTTTTGTCTTCCGTCGAAACTCATTTATAAATAAACCTATAACAACGACTATATCGAGAAATTTAGATCACCACCACTTGTTCAATGTGATAAAAAAACATTAACCTAAAAATAACTGATTAAATGTCAATAATAACTTGTTCAGTTCTCAAATCAAGCATATATTTATGATCAAACCAGCTAAAATTTTGCTGATTTGCACTCTTATTTCTTCAAAACAACCATTTCCCACCTCGAAACTTCACAAAAAGTTACAAACTTTAACATGAAAGCAATGATTTAAACCCAAAAAACATAAAAAACCAAACAAGTTTCTAAAATCAATCATTTTAACCCACTAAACACTAACATCAAAACCCAAAAAAAAAAAAAAAGAGTACCTTGACTCCATGTCTGTGAGCAGTGTTGGTCCAACAAGGAGGTGGCAAAGAAACCAAATTGTGCGAAAAATAGACAAAAATATCCATCAAGTACCAGTGCCAGATAGCGTACGCATCAGCATTGGTCCCACCCTGGACCCATTTGTCGTCCACGTAACCACCTTGCATGTCATGACACACCAGAATCCTCGGCCTGTCAGGAAAAGCACCATTTTGGAGAGGAACAGAGGACCTGTTAAAAGGGTAGTGGAAGGAGTCAAAGTAGGCCCCGGATTCGAGTTCCTGGAGGGTCTTGATCGGGTAGGAGATGGGAACTGACGACTCTGATGGGTCGAAAGGAGGTGGGGGGTCGTCGTCGTTTGTGGTGGAGGATTGGTTGCCGTTGGATTGAGATTGAGACCTGGTGATGAAGAGAAAGAGAGAGTGTGATTTTTGGTGGATTGAGTTGAGAAAGTTGCGGACAGTTACTAGGATTTGGCGGTTAATATAGTTGCGAAGAAGATGAGAAATGTTTAACATGGCAGCAGAAGTAATGTGAGAGAGTGAAGCAGTTGAAACATGTGAAGAAGCTGACTGGTTTTTCAGTTTAGAAGTACTTTTTGTTCTGTTCTGTTTGGTAGTCGGGAAAATAATTAAAAGCCAACGATTTTTTCTCTTCCTCTTCATTTCAGATGTATCATATAAGCGGATGGTTTTGCACCTAAATAATTCTAGTTATATTAAACTAACATCATAAGTTCAAGGGGTGAAATAATATCAGTTTTACACTTAATTACTCTATTATTAGTTGATTAAGTGAAACTAATGGTTTAATCAAAAATTTTATGTGAAATGATATAACTATTCATAATAAAAAAAATAAAAAAAATAATAACATTCAAATTTAAAATAATAAAAACAAGACAAAACAACAACAAAATAAAAAAAATACAGATCAACCTAAACAAATTTTCAAACATTCAACCCAATTCATCACCACTCACCATCTTTATTCATCCTTCCCTCATTCAAACCATTGACGATCCAAACAAAATACCTTCATTTTCATCATCACTACTCACCATCTCCCTCATTCAAACTATCCATAACCTAAACAAAATACCTTCATTTTCATCATCACCAACTATTCATGTTCTCAATTAACCCATTATTAAAGTTCTCACTTTCTCAATGAAGTGAACAACCTAGAAAATCAAAGGAAAACACTTTCTAGGAAAGCAAACAGGTATGAGAAAATTCTCTCTAAATTTTATTGATTCTCATTAATTCATTTTTACAAGTTTTGAAGTACATATATATACTCAATCTTGAGGGCAACAATCTACCGCTGAGGAGTCACAAAAATCAATTGGTAATGGCTGAAAAGGTTATTATAATCTAGCAAATTTTCCTGCCAATACTAACTAACTCCTAACAGACATTTGAAATCTGTTATCCATGATCATCATGACCATCATAGTGATGATTATGATTATCATTCTCTTCTTCCTTCTTGGACCGAAGGATTGTAGTTCTTAACTCTGACCTTGTGGAAGTTGGTAGTTGCCTACTATCTGTTTGATCAAATGACTCAGCTGTGCCACTAACTGTTTGATCAAATGTTCGACTAAGATCTTCTTAATCAATCTTAGGTGAGTTGTTGTGTACACCCTTAGCTGGCTTAGCTGAATTGTCTACATCATTAATATGCCTCCTCAAACTCAAAGAAGATGGAATGACAGTGAGTTTGGTCTTCAAATATTGAAATTGTGGTGTAGACAAAGCCTTAGTGAATATGTCTGCAACCTGATCAAGAGAGGGTGCATGATTAACTTATATCTCTTTTTGAGCCACCTTATCACGTACAAAGTAAAGGTCAAATTCAATGTGCTTAGTCCGGGCATGAAGCACCGGATTACTGACATAGCAATAGTAGACAGGTTATCACACCATAAAGTAGGCACTACAAGTTGAGGGACTCGTCACTCCTGAAGAAGGGACTTGAGCCAAGTGAGTTAAGCCACTGTAGATGCTAGGGCTTTGATATTCAGCCTCAGTGGAAGACCGATAGATGGTATGTTGCTTTTTAGCACTCCATGTAATGAGATTAAGCCCCAGAAAAGTACAAAATCTACTTGTGGACTTGCGATCGTCTGGATCAGATGCCCAATCAGCATCAGAGTAGGCAACTAAGTTCAGAGACTGAGATGCTGATGAGAAGGCCTAGTAAACTGTAGACCAGTTGTGGAAGTCCTTTTTAAATACCTTAATATGCGTTTGACAGCCCTACAATACTCATCCAAAGGATTATGCATAAATTGACAGACTTTATTAACCGACTAAGAGATGTATGGTCTGGTAATGGTGGCATATTGTAAAGACCCAACAACAAACCTGTATTCTATAGCATTTGAGAGAGGAGAACCTACGTAAGCAGACAAGGAGTGGCCTGTAGTGGTCACCATAGGAGAAAGAAAGGGCCTGGCAATGATCATGCCAGTCTTTTGAAGAAGATCTTAAATGTATTTGTGCTGTGAGAGATGCAATCCAATAGCAGTAAGTTGCATTTCAACCCCTAGAAAATAATGCAAATCACCCAAGTCCTTTAAAGCAAAAGCCTTATTGAGCTGCAACACTAGTTGATTAATGTCAGTAGGGGAGCTGTCTGTAATGATTATGTCATCAACATAGATAAGAATACAAGTGCAGTGAGTAAGATGAAATTTGCAAAAGAAGGAATGATCAGCTTTGGAGGAGTGAAAACCCAAACACACCAAGGCCTATTTTAGCTTGCCAAACTATGCCCTAGGGGCTTGTTTTAGACCATATAGGGCCTTGTGTAATTTGCATACAAGAGTGGGATTAGAATCAACGTAACCCAGAGGTTGTTACATAAACATATTCTCAGTCACTTCACCATTAAGGAAGGCGTTGTTCACATCAAGCTACCTCAAGGACCAGCTCCGAGCAAAAGCAAGAGATAAGATCACCCTAATAGTTGTTGGTTTGACAACGGGGCTGAATGTCTTATGAAAATCAAACCCTTCAACTTGATAAAAACCTTTTGCAACAAGGCATGCCTTCTACTTTAATATAGAGCCATCCGAGTTCTTTTTAATCCGAAACACCCACTTACACCCTATGATTTTCCTTCCAGCGGGAGGAAGAACAAAAGACCATGTGTTGTTCCTTTGAAGCCTGAAATTCCTCATTAATGGCTGTAACCTATTTAGGATCCTTGAAAGCTTGAGAGGCAGTGTGAGGTTCAACATCATACCTCTAAGCTAACAGAACTTTAGGCTTAAAAATCCCTGTTTTGGATCGAGGGATTGAACAGCATAAATAGGATCATTAAAGACATGTGGAGCAGCAGGTAAGCTTACTGAAGCAGAAGATACAGAACCCTCAATAGATGAAGCTGAATTGATTTCAGCAGTAGGCACAGTAATGACATCTATATGTACAGTGGTGATGTGTGGTGCAACATGAGAACCATATGAAGTAGAAGAAATAGGAACAACTGCAGTAGAGTGGACATCTATACTGGAGAGATTATGAGAATTAAACTGCACTAGTGGAGGAAAAAGGTTCACTCATGTGGTGGTGTTTGAATCAACAGGATATGAGATCTGCATTTTTGCAAAAGGAAAGCTTTACCCATTAAACACAGCATGCCTAGTAATGTATATTATGTCTGTTGAGCTCAAGCACTTTTACCCTTTAAATTGAGTGTTGTAACCAATGAAGGTGCAAGGGGAGCTTCGAAGCTGCAACTTGTGCCAATTATAGGGTCTTAGGTAGGGATAAAAAAGGCAACCAAAGACTTTGAGATAGCTATAATCAGGGTCTTGACCAAAAAGACAATTGTATGGAGTTTTGTCAAGTAACACCTTAGTTGGCATGCGATTTACTGGATATGTGGCTGCAATAAAAGCTTTATCCTAAAATTTTAGAGGCATAAAAGCTTGAGCAAGAAGACTTAATCTCGTTTCCATTAGGTGTCTATGCTTCCTCTTCACCAACCCATTTTGTTCATAAACATATGAGCAACTATGTCTCAAAACTATCCCACAAGTAGTCAAATATTTATTCAATATAAGAAATTCCTTTCCACAATCCATTTGTAAAGTTTTTATTTTATGAGAGAAAAATAATTCAACTTGTATTTTGAATTCTATGAAAACTCTATGGACTTCACTTTTGGCTTTAAAAAGAAAGATCCAAGTATATCTAGTGAAGGCATCTACGAAATAAATGGAGTTTTAGAAAACGTTTGATTATCATATAACATGCAGAATTAGGTTTCAAAAATTTTCTTTTAATTAAAAAATTATTTTTCAATCAGGAACGAGTTCCTATATATACGCAGAAAAATATTCCAAAAAACTACATACATTTTCTTTGATTTTCTTTTTTTGATTCCTCGATCTACCACCAGATCTTTCGAGCTATGACCTGCGGTCTGACAACGCGTGTGTGGGCACGTCTCGGCAAGAGATAGATGTCACGTGAAAAGTACGGACGTAGAATCTCTCCTCCCTAGGGCCGACCGAACCTGTAAAAAAAAAACTATTTTCTTTTCTTCTCTCTTTCTCTTGGCCGAATTCTCTACCTCTTTTCACTTGTGTGTTAGGTCAATTTTTCCTAACTATATAACTCTTATATAGTAGCTCTTTAGGATTTTGGTTTGACCAAGTCAAAATAGAATTCTCAATCCTTTTTATTTTTGGTCTCCTAAAGACTTTATCCTTTGACTTTTATTACTATTAAAATAATCTAATTATTTTGTCCTAATCATTATTTAATTACATGACCTCATAGTTAATAAATGGAATTAATAATTATTAATTATTAATTTCTATTATTTTATTAAATATTTAATTAATTAAATAATCACATTATTTAATTATTCTCTTTTATTTAAATCGCATTACTTTCGTAATACTATTAATTGGACCATCCAATTAATCTACCGTGAGCCTCGTTATCAACAACCATAAGGGCTAGCAAGGGGACCTAATGGATCCATAGTTTTAAGCTCCAATAATACTTAGTAATATTAATTAAAACTCTTTAATTAATAGTTCACGATTATTAACCTCGAAGTTATTCCACTAAAAACCCGAGGCTGCACTCTCAGAACTGTAGACGTGTTTATACAATCTGAAGTCTCAGCCATTGATATAACTATTTACATATAGTGTGATCCTCCATAAGTAGTTCATAACTAGAGCTGGGTCATAAAATCCGTTATACCCCTCTAGAAATATATTTTCCTTTAAGTACCATTAATTCTCAAATGAACAATTAAATCATGTCTTCCTCACGGAAGAAGGAGAGCGCTCATAATCGTTCAAGCCCCGAATCAATCCTTAAGGGAACTACTCATCTACTTTAATCAAGAAGGAGTGAATTCCACTATTGTGTTCAAACTTTCCCAGCTACAAGCCAAATTGCAACTCCAAATACGGAGGTATTGGTCGTGATTCACATCGACCTCACTTATGGTAAATCAAAAGCCACGATCCAACCTGAAGGAGTCGATAAGACACTCAGGATTAAAATCACTTATAAATAGCCATCATTTATTGATTATATATGAATCTCATCTACTAACAGATCTTAGTGAGAGATTCATATAAATCGTGGTCCAATCTTATATGATCTCATCATATAAGGTACATTTATTCTCATATCAACTACATGAGCAGTCTAGGATAAGACTACCGTACTTTACAGAATAGACCACAGCAGTAGATCAAACACAAACAAAGTACCCAGCTTTGTTCGCTCTCTACGGACTCTTTAGATTGCATGTCTTAAAATGAAGTCATCTATGTATATGACCATCATGTACTCATTCTGAGATTACATTTTGCAATCTAGGATGTTCTTGTGCAATACGAATGTATTACTGAATATAAAACATTTATAAACTAGAATAATAATTTGAATAATTCTTATTAAGTCTTTAATCGTTTATAATTACAAGGTTTAGGGCATCAATCCCAACAAGAAACTCATATAATACTAGAACCCTTTTGATGATAAGATGGGAGCTAGTCCCCAGACATCAACAATAACAAGTTCTAGAGGCTGTTTGTACACTTTTTTATAGGGTTTAAATGGCAGCTTATGAGACTTACTTAGTTGGCATGCATGACATAGTAAAATAGACGAATTGGAAATAGAAACTTTGCAATTATTCAAAAAACATTTTACAACTTGAGAGGAGGGATGACCCAACCTCATATGCCAAATTTGCAGAGTAAGTACATCAGAATTTGAAGCATTTACAATGGACTTATTAACAGCAGAAACATAGCATTGCTTAGCAAAATTGAAACATGTTTGTGAGGGTTTCAAAGAGGCATGAGTAGAGTTTGTAGTATGAGACTTGAAAGGTATGTCAAAAACATAGAGACCATGACCCCTTGAAGAAGAACCTTCTTTGTAGCTTGATCCTTCACAAGACAAACACGATGGTGAAATTCAATGAAGACATTGTTTTCTCTCACAAATTTAGATACACTTAAGAGGTTTTTTTTTTTTTGTTATTTATAGAATGTGTAGGATATTTCTCAATTGAAAAACATGACTATTATGAGTAAATGTGTTCTGTCTAATTGAAGAAATAGAAAGTCTCTTACCATTACCTATATAGATTCTTTCAGTATCTTGACAGTCTGTAACACCCCCTGACCCGACCCGACTGGATCGACCCAGGGAGCGATACCGGGTTTTCAAAACTTTCTAAATTCACTTCATAAAGTTTCAAACCATTGTGAGCCCATCAAATAAATTTTCAAACCATTGGAAAACTACATATTTTATAATTTAAAAACATTTTCGAGTGAGCCTATCGAAATACACTTTTTACAAAAATTTCGGCAGGGTTTCGTTTGTTTTTCGGATTTTCCAAAACCTATTTTTCAACAAAATAAATTCAAACAAAAATCACAACAACACTTCAAATATCATTTTCAATCACATGCGCACTCTGCCATTTAGTGCGACTTTTCCACAGTTTTAAAATAAAAGAATTCAATATTTACAAACATTCTAAAAATGAAAAACAGAAATCATAAAATTATTTACAAAACATATAAATATAAACTCTTCGAAATTACAAACTTCGGTATATGTACGCTACAGAATATATATACAAAAATATATAACTACCCCAAGTCAATGTAGTGACTCTGAACTTCAAGCTGCAGGAACCTCCTCTCTATTCCTTATCTGCTTCGGTATTCCTGTCACCTACGCGTTATAAAAACAACTAACGCGCTAAGCATATAGCTTAGTGGGTGTACACTAAACTCATTTATAAAAACTCATAAATAACTTTTCATAATAAACAAAATATCACAATATAATCAGATATAAACATATTACGATGCAAATCACTTTCAGAAACAAAACTGATGAAATCAATTCTATATAAATAACTCATTACAATTCATAATCCAGGACGTATGAAATCATTTATATTATAATCATAAACGTATAAAAATCACTTCCGAATTTCACTTAGAAATATATTATTCAAATCACTTTCATTCTGGCCCTCTAGAATACCCAACATACACCAGGACTGGAATATGGGTCGTTCGACCACAGTGACTGTCTGTCGAACATAGCTCCCACCCTAGGACGAATCCTAAGAGTGGTACGTATCTCCCTACCCTAGGACCGAGGATTCGGACCCTAGAGAGGTACATATCTCCCTATCCCAGGAACGAATCCTTAGGAAGGTACGTGTCTCCCTACCCCAGGACGAATCCGTGAGGAGGTACGTGTCTCCCTACCCCTGGACGAATCCATGAGGAGGTACATAATCAATCATCAATAGCAATGTCAATGTCGGTGCAGTACTGCTCACTGAACCCAGCTGGTATACCAACCTCCTATATCCATTTCTATGTCTAAGTATCTAGGGTCGTTTCGATAAAATATTTTCAAATGTTCACTGTAAGTTACAAATCAACAGTTACGCAATAAATATACAATTCACACAATATTCATCAAAGATACATTAGGTTTTCATGGAAAATAAGCAATATTCATACAAAAGTCTAAATCAAGTATTTTTAACGAAATCGTAATACTCGAAATATGATCAAAATGCGATCTCTAATAAAATCATTCCAAGAAAAACAATAGAGACATATAATCAATAGGTTATTTAAATAAAGTGCAGATTCAGACTGAAAATATATACTACGTTTTGTAAAGAGTTCGAAAATGGATGTACACCAACCTGGATACCGTTTCCTTTCGACAAATCGCGTTTCTAGGGTTTTCTTTTTCCTCTCCTTTCTCTTTCTCTTTTCCCTTTCCTTCCTCTTCTCTTCTTCTTCTTCTTCTTTCTCTTCTTCTTCTTCTTCTTCTTCTTCCTCTTCTCTTCTTCTTCTTCCTTTTCTTTTTCTCTCTCTCTCTCGGTCTCTCTTTTCCTTTTCTATTTTTCTGTCTGTCTTTTTCAAGTGGCTTCCTCGACAAGCTTATTTTTTTTAAAAATTTTTCGGTCGTCGCGACCTGTGGTCGCGGTACTCACTGGACCAACTTCACCGCCTTCATCACGATCACACGTCGCGGTATCTTGGTCGCGATGCTCACTGCCAAGAATCACCATTTTTCATCGCGAGCAGCTCATCGCGATCTGTGGTCGCGATGACCAGGTCGCGATACTCACTGCCAAGAATCACCATTTTTCATCGCGAGCAGCTCATCGCGATCTGTGGTCGCGATGACCAGGTCGCGATACTCACTGTCCTAGTTTTTTTTTTTTTTTTTTTTCACTTTTCTCTTCGTGCATCGTTTTCAACCGTTCAATTTGGTCCACCTGGAAACCATAAAAATAAACATACTTTTAATTACGTTTACACCCCTCAATTCACAAAATTTTTTTCCCATATTCAAAATTAATTATCCGAAATTCGGGATGTTACACAGTCACTTATGTTTTGTTAAGTTGCTGCCATCTGGAGTGCAGTGGTTTATGGCACCACTGTTCGGGTACCAAGAGGGATCAATTGACAGTGTTAGGTGAGGCAGTCATGGTATCCATCTGAGTAGTCATAGCAGTCATCTGTCCTTGGTTGACTTGAGAGTTTCCTCCACTATTAGGGCCATTAAATTGAGGTGTAAAGGTATAGTCATACCTATAGTAAAACCTAAAAGCTCCATGTCCAGCACCGTGGTAGATCTGACATGGTGGCTTGTTGTTAAGTTGAAATTTCTGCCTCTTCCTTTACTCTTTCTTCCACCATTATTGTTGTTATTAGGATTTTGATTAATAGGCATGTTACTAGTGTTGTAACTTTGGCCAGTATTATGCTGAGTTCCTTTTCCAAAGCCACCTTGATTAACTTCGTTTCCCTTCTTATTGGTAGTCATATTCACATTTAGATTCTCACTTTGAGAGTGTTGTTATATCCTTGCTTCATGAGTCAACTAAGAGAGAGGTGATTTCTGAAATTGTATAGGTATGTTGCATGGAGGTAAAAGGTATGACAAAGCTGTCATATTCAGAACTCAAGCCTCCAAGAATAGTCATTGTTGCTTAAAGCATGGCCAGCAAAGGAAAATGCATCAATGATGCTCTTTTTCTTTATTAGATACTCAGACATTAAAGATCCAGCTTTCTTCAAGGTCTGTAGTTGTAACTTCAGCTGCATCACATTTGCTTTAGACTGTGAAGCAAACAGCTGCACAACTTAAGTTCCGTGCTTCACAAGCTGTCAAGCAGCCAACAAACTCAAGAAGGAGCTCCTGACTTATCGAGGACAAGATCCAGCATAGCAATATTTGGTCTTGTTGTTCTCAGTCCAAGAAGGCTTCACTCAAGGAGCCATCTGTATTGAGTCTAGCTGGAGGCTGAACTGCTGAATCAATGAAGGAAGAGATACGGTTTTCTTTTATTGCAGCTAGCACCTGTTGCCTCCATAGCAAGAAGTTGGTGTTATCCAACTTCACTGTCAACACAAACTTCATTAGAGTCAATAACTTTGAACTCATGCTCATGGTGAGCCGAGAAGCATCATTTTCTCTATAATCTGAAGCAGAAGCTGTGGTTTCTTGTTACTCTGATACCATATTGAAGTTCTCACTTTCTATATAAAGTGGAACAAACCAGAAAATCAAAGAAAAACACTTTCTAAGAAAGCAAATGGGTATGAGAAAATTCTCTCTGAATTTTATTGATTTTTATTAATTAATTTTTACAAGCTTTGAAGTACATATATATACTCAACCTTCAGGGCAACAATCTGCAGCTGAAAAGTCACCAAAATCAATTAGTGATGGCTGGAAAAGCTGTTATAATCTAACAGCTTTTCCCGCCAATACTAACCAACTCCTAACAACCTAACAAACTCCTAATAGACTTTTGAAATTTGTTATCCATGATCATCATGACCATCATAGTGATGATCATGATGATCATTCTCTTCTTCCTTCTTGGACAAAAGGATTGCAGTTCTTAACTTTGATCTTGTAGAAGTTGGTAGTTGCCTACTATCTATTTGATCAAATGACTCGTGTGCCTGACAGTTGATTACCAACTATTTGATCAAATGTTCGACTAGGATCTTCTTGATCAATCTTAGGTGAGTTGTTGTGTACACCCTTAGCTGATTTAGCTGAATTGTGTACATCACTAATACCCATCAAACATAAATCCCACAAAAAAAAAAAAACAAATCCCAAAGAAAAAAAAAATTTCTGCTCCAGCGCAGACAGAGTTGCTACATTGTGCAGAGCTTGAAAGTTGTAAGAGATTTGGGTTTTACCCAGATCTCTTCCTTTTTTTTTTTAAATTGTTTTTTAAAAAAAAAAGTTTCCAAATTTTCTTTATTAAAAAAATTAAAATTTTTAAATTTTTTTAAAAAATTAATTTTAATAGATAATATAGTGTGTCCTAATTGGTTAGGTAGTTTCTTTTAAATTTTTTTAAAATTTTTCAAATATAAAAGACGAAAAATTACCCTTGAGCCATTAAGATCATTGTTAAATTAACGATAGTTAACACGATAAAGGGTACTTGAGGGTAATAAACGTTAAACTAGGCATTATGCGTGTAATTATGAATAAAGTCAGGGTACCTTATTGCGCTTCACCCTAAGTTTAAATGTTTAATGGTCTAGTAGATTTAGTCATGGCCAAAGTAGACGAACTCGGCGGTTCCAGTTCCCTCTTTTGGCCAACCGGAACCGGGACCGTGGAGTTCCTCCTGTCCCGTTTCCGGTTAGAATCGGGAGGAACCACCGGTTCCGATTCCTCCCCAGTTTTTTTGGAACCGGAGGTTCAACCACCGGTTCCAAAACCGGAACCGGACCCCATTAATAAAAAAAAATTTTGAATTTTTTTTTGAAATAAAAAAATTAAAATAAATTAATAAAAAGTTAAAAAAAATTAAACTAATGAATAAACCAAAGGTAATAAATCATTGTGGATGGAGAATTAAAACTTTAGAAGTGTGTACATATATATATATATATATATATATATATATATATATATGCAAAGGTAGTTCCAAAATATATTCACTTTCAATGTGGAATTGATTTTATATATAGATAAGTAAATATGGTTCAAGTCTTGTGCACTTTTAATGTGGGATTTGAGAATATAGTTAAAAATGGTCTACACTAATCCCACATTGAAAGTAAAAGAGAAGTGTAGGAGATGAAGTTTTATATAAAATAGTAGTAAGTAGTCTCACATTGAAAAGAAAATTATAGTATAGGAAGTTGAGTGCTTATAAAAGGAATGAGCATTTGTTGGAATATAACTAAAGTGATATGTGGCCTAACAATAATATTGGGTTATTATGGCCCATCAGTGTTGATATATATATATATATATATATATATATATATATATATATATTTAAAAAAAAAGGTTCTAACCGACGATTCCATGAACCGCGTTGTAACCAAGGCCAACCAGAATCGGGACCAGGTGTTTCAGTTCCGGTGACCGGTTCCGGAATCGATTTTTAACCTGAACCGTCGGTTTCGGTTAAAAACCGCTGGACGATTCTAACCGAACCGGAGCCATCACTAAGTATATTCAAATGTTGATACCAATCCCTCTGCGACTCTGGCAAACTTGTCGGGAGTATATTAAGATCTAGTGAGATCAATCACAGTAAATACAACCCAAATAGCTATTCGCACGTTACGAGATAAAGATCTCCTCACACTTTGTGACTTTATTAGTAAATGTAAGATTTTAACTCATATCACAAATATAAAAGAGAACGCACGCAACCGCTCAATTAAGAGTGAATATGGCTAGCAAAACACTTTTTTAAGTCGACTACAGGGAAAGTACATTGTCTCCAAGAACAACAGAAGCACAGATTTATTGCTGAAACTGAGAACATTACATTTTGCGAAGATAGATATGTTGTGGCTCAGCTTTATTGTCATGATACAGATACAAATCCACATGAATCGCCCCTTTTCAAGAAACGATTGTACATAAATAAGAATTGGAAGCATTGGACTTCTTATTTGCCAACTTCCAGGACAAGAAATGGCGAATCATCTGGTTTCTGGCTCTTGCCATCAACAGAACACACTTGAATAACTGAACTTGAGACTGTCAGTTCCGGAAGGTAACAACAAGGTCAGAAACATAAAACGCTTTGACATGCGCTGAACCAAGATACTCGTGTGCCCCTTCTGGCAATCCATCCTGAATTCCAACCTGCTGTTTCGCTAGTTTCTTGACGTAGATATTGTACTTTGGGAAGAGCGAATCATTACCATCTTTTAGTTC
Source organism: Xanthoceras sorbifolium (assembly GCA_003430845.1). NCBI lineage: Eukaryota > Viridiplantae > Streptophyta > Magnoliopsida > Sapindales > Sapindaceae > Xanthoceras > Xanthoceras sorbifolium. The sequence goes on along the minus strand of CM010614.1, from coordinate 12,763,911 downwards.
CCAACTGAGCTTAACATTCAGGGTTTTGGAACCCTGAGAACCTGAAGTCCATTTAATATAGTGAGTGTCGACTAGCCATGAACTGGACGGTGGGAAGTGTGAGTACGGTCCTAAAGTTTTGATGGTGATATCTCCAAGCACTGCAAAATATTCGGCTGGAGTGGTGCTAGTTAATGCATTATCTTGGTGTCCGGATTCTAGTCTCAGGTTACTATTTTCGGGCTCTGGTCGGATAGCATAAAGCATTGATTCCTGTAATAGTGTAGTCATTCATTGCAATGCCAGTCTCCTGCTATGACCCATCCTGATGCTGTTTCTGGGTTTTTAACTTGACATGGCACGACCACTTCACTGAATTTGCCTGAGAATTGATTTGTTCCCTTGGATGCAAGAAGAAGTGACTTTGTTTCTTTAGTGGCAGAAGAGAGCTCGAGAAGAAGGCCCAAGAGAGAATTTTTTTCCGATTTTACCTGCAGCAGTTGTGCTCAAGTTAGTCCTAGAAAGAAGTAGCAAAATACAGACTAGCATATGTGATTAGTCCTTTTCAATTCTAGCACTTTCGATCCATTGCCTTCGTGCACACGCTACTTAAGGTTGTTGTCATCAAATGATCAGAGTAACGCAAGCACATTAATATAATTTTAACACTTGTTTGGCATATCGTTCTTTCTGCAAACCTAATGCATGGAAGAAATGGCTTACGGAATACGTAATGAGGACGGGTATATCCCCCAAAAGAATCTCTCCCTGAAAGAGCCTTGCGATGAAATTAGCATTGTCTCCGAGAGTGCCTTTAAATGTGATGTTCCCTCCTCCGCTATAAGATGCTTCTGTAAAGCTACAAGTGCAAATATACGTTTAATTAAGGCAGGATATTCAGTGCATAGTATCAATATCAGTTGAAAACTGAGATAATTTTAATTTGGATTGCTGAGGCTATGTTGCTAGGCTTAATAAATTAACAGCAATCCTGCCAATCAGATCTGAAATTACAGGTGCTGATATATGCTAAGGATATTTCACGATTATATATCATATGTACTGATATATCCTTGGTGACATCGCAAATACACTTTCTCACCCACAAGAAGCGATATATAATCCAAAACTTCAAAACTCAAAATATTACAGGGATCAGATTTCATTAGCTAGTGCTTTAAACATATCATTATTCATGTATGTCATGCATCTGCATAAGCAGAAATGAAGTTTGTAAAGATTTGCCACGAATTAGAATATATAGGACACGCACACACACACACATATATATATACATATACATATATATATATATGTGTGTGTGTGTACATACATATACACACATATATATACATACAAATACATGTATATATATATGAGCATTAGAACTTACTCAACAATGACTTGAATACTATCTGGATTTGCATCATCGTTGAACTTCAGCAATGGCTGTCACAAGCAAAGGAGAAAGTTAAAGGGGCAAAAAGAAGCTTGGTAAACACATCAACATCAGCGACACACCAAAACAATTGAAATACACTTGCAACCTGATATATTCAACTGTACATTTCTGTTGCATACATAATTTAGAAGAAAGTATATCCTCAAATGTTAAACAAATTGTAGTAGACAGCTAGTGAATATTTTTATTTTGAACTCTAGTGATGTCAATAACAGTCCGTCTCTCAAATTGCAGATGCAATCAAATCCTCCGTTTATCCGTGAAATGCTCTTTTAGTACCCTTATTGCCATCATAAATTGTTTCTAAGTGTGCATGAATAAATATGTGTGTGTGTGTGTGTATAACTCTTCTTACATAATTTCATCACAAAATTAGCATTGAATACCTGCAAAGCTACAAAACAAAACTACATTGCAAACTTTTGTATCAGCCATAGCATGAACACTAGTGTTACTATTGACTGATAATTGTAAGTGCAACCTCCAAGATGTAATAGCACACAGAAAAAGTTCCCAAATGATAAAGATTGGACTGATGATGAAGAAATATCTAATAATCTGTATCAAAACATAATTACAGGAAGCACCGAAAAAAGTAAACGTACAAGAAAAGGATCCTACAGTCAGCCAACAGGTCCACACAGCGCATACCTGAAATCCCTGGGAAGAAATGTTGTTCCAAGGAGTTCCTAATACTTAGGTCTCCCTCAACAGAAATATGTAAACCATGGCCCTGCAAAATATCGCTGAGTCAGTATACGCAGAACTGCATACTGAGCATCTCAAGAGCTGCACACCATAGCGATTTACTAGAATTGAACCAGATGAGATGGACAAACAAGTTAGCTTTTTTTTAGAAGATTGGATCCATTAATGGTCAGTCTCCACATTCAAATGAGATTAAATGGAGAATTTTCCATGGCGGAGAACCATATTACAGAATGCAATCTGCTGAATAAAGATAACTGCAAGTAGCCATGTTGATAACGATTTTTTTTAAAATTTATTCAAGCTAAAAGCTTTTGCAAGGCTGATAGTTACGTAGTTACACATAAGGACAGATAAGAAGTTAAACATAGTTGCAACCTGATCAAAATCTGAATAGAACGGGAGCACTTTGGGATATTTTTGTAAAACTCCCCATGACTTCTCAACAAGGGACCACCAACTGCAAAAACCAAAATATATGAAAATGAAGCTCACAAAGAAACTTTTTAATTATTACGACACTATCTCAGTTACAATAGATCTAGTTTGAGCTAATAGGCAAGCTTCATATAAGCCAAATTATGGAATTTCTCAATAAGGGAAGTGTCTTACCGATTTTGAGCAGTCTGGAAATCCGGGGGTTGCTTAGTTTCATAGACCCATCCAGGAGCGAATATGGCAGCTGAGACATCATCCTTCTTTAGCAGGTCGAGTGCAACATTTGTCTGATGTCCAAAGAATTATTATTATTATAAAGAAAAGAAAACCCTCAATGCTCAAATTTTATAGATAAACAGGAGAATTTAATAAGTCAGAGTACAGTCTAGCTAGAATGAATCAATTTGGAAATATAGGAACCAACAAGAAAATTAAAATTACAGCTTATGTATATATTTTCCATGTAATATAAAAAGGAAGATTCGTGCATCTTGTAAATTTAATCAACACGTACATTCCATTGTCCACCACCAAAGGTGTTCCTTCCAAACACATCTATTCCCATGTAGACATCATATTTCCGGTCACCAGCAACAGCTGCTGAAAGCTTCGGATAGTCTTCCTGCATGGCATCCAAGAAAATCCGTATGCAAGAAACAATGATTAAGTTTCACATGGGAGATGAAGATAGAGCATTATTACCTTCCATGTATAGTTAACGAATATGCCATCACATATATCAAAGAAAGGTTTATTTTTTTCATTGAGTTGATCTTGCCATTTGAGTTCCCCGTCAATTGTGACACTGTCATACCTACAAAAGCAACATTTATTGATTAAAGCAATAATCATCAATCAAATGTACCTATAAGATGGTTCGCTACAACGTAGAATTCAAATGACTGGAAATTTATGTGCATCCCGAGTCCTGACACTCACCAGATAACCAACTGATCCGGGCAGTGAGGAGTGCATAGTATCCGTTAAGTGGCTGATGAATTCTTTCAAATTAGGAATTTGCCCTGCATCCAGTTTAACTTCCATATTAAGCTGCAAGTAAAAGTTCTCATGTCAACCACTGAAACCGAGTGCGCAGACAGGACTCCAACAAACATAAATGGTAGAGAACAAAATATAGCAATTAAGCAACTAGAATCAGTAGAGAAAATTGTGCAAAAGCTAAAACAAGTGAAAAGCACTTAGATTTCTGGTAGAATAAGTACCAGCCACCCATCAAAGCCCAAAGCAACAGCAAGCTCTGTCAAGCGCTCAGCATACATGTGAGCAGACTCCTTTGTGGAGAGCAATTCATTGGCAGTCTCTCTCCCTTCATCCCATTCCGTGATGAAAGTCCCCAATACCTTCAATTCCATGAACACAAGCAAGAACATCATCACATATAATAAAAATCATTTCATCATCCATATTCAATCAAGTAGTCTTAAGCTAAACTTTTCTTTTGTTGCCAACAACTAGTTAGCGTGCATTTGGGATTGCTATACCTAGCGAAATAACTACTTATTTTATAAGTTTGGACAAAAAAAAAAGTAAATAGTAAACTTTTCAAAATCCGTTTATTTCATAATATGCTAAGCATATTATCAAACAAATGGAATTTTGAGAAGTTTATCAAACATTTTTAACGTTAACTTTCACTAAAAAAACAAAATTTAAGACATTATCCGTATAAACTTATCCGCACCCGAAAACCACTGATCAATCGAAGCATCAAATTCAAGCAAACACAATTAAACACTAAACATTGACATTAAAAATCCAAAAAAATGGAAAAGTACCTTGACTCCATGTTTGTGAGCAGTGTTGGTCCAACAAGGAGGAGGCAAAGTGACCAAACTGTGTGAAAAATAGACAAAAACATCCATCAAATACCAGTGCCAGATAGCGTATGCGTCAGCATTGGTCCCACCTTGGACCCACTTATCGTCCACGTAACCACCTTGCATGTCATGACACACCAGAATCCTCGGCCTGTCATGAAACGCACCGTTTTGGGGAAGAGGAACAGAGGACCTGTTAAAAGGGTAGTGGAAGGAGTCAAAGTAGGCCCTGGATTCCAGGTCCTTGAGAGTCTTGATAGGGTAGGAGATGGGAACGGACGGCTTCTGATGGGTCGTTTGTGATGGAGGAAGACTGGTGGCCGTTGGATTCAGACATGGTTGATGAAGAGAATGAAGAAGGTGGGATTTTTTTTTTTTTGTTTTCTTCTTAGGTGGATTGAGTTTGAGTTGAGAAAGTTGCGAGAAGAGCAACGTTTATAGACTAACAAAGAGCGTTTTTTCTGGGTTGCTGAGAAGACCGAAGACCTTTAATAGACTTAAAAAAGTAGTTTTCGGTCGTTAAAAAAATTGGTGGCAATTTTAAAACAAGAAGAACCAATTTTTTAAAAATTTTCTTTTAACCGCCATAAAGGTGTGAGTGCAACACCCTCCTCTTAGCAGTGAGAAATTTAATTTTTATCATGCACATCCTACTTCTTAGTATCCGTGGGTAATTTTTTTCTCTTATTATGGGAGTAGATTTTCAGGCCACACATTTAATAATTAATCTCGTCAGATTTCGACAGTTATTAATATTTTATTTCTACCCCTTTTAAAAAAAATTATTTTAATTTTAAATTTTATCTACTTTACACGTGGTCTTTTATTAACTTGATCTCCTCTTCGACAAATTTCACAGATTCCCATGTGTTAAAGAAGTTTGGATTTGTTTCTACTATTTTTCAAAAAAATACACCATTACGTTGGCATAAATAAGATTATATATTCATCTACTTTGATTCTCTCACAATATAAAATTTATATTTTAATAAGAAAGTAATAATAAATAATAATACTATCGTTTAATGTGACTCGATAATAAAAAGGTTCATTCAGCCTAACAATAATTTAGGTTTAAAGTCGCCACCACTATAAATAATATATTAAAAATAAATAATAAATAATAACGGACAGTAGCTCATTTTAGAAGTTAAAAAAAAATTATAAACTATTTATTGAGAAAACACGTTTTTATAATTTTTTTCTTCACTAAATTTTTTACATGTGCTCATAGCTAAAAGACTACAACATTGCTAGTTTTCAATTATTTCTTCTTTTTTTTTTTTTGGAAAAAGAAATAAATTAATATCCTATAAAATTTGCTTGCATTAAACGTGGTCTTGACTCTTGAAGTTGAGATCCCTTATTGAAAAAAACAATTTCAATTTCAGATTTTGATCTTATCTTCAATAAATTTTTGCACGTGCCTACATCAGAAAATAAATACAACATTGTTTGTATTTCAATTATTTATATTAAAAAAAAACTCAAAAATAATAATAAAATATTGCGTAAAATTTGGTTGCATGTGTTTTGTTTTGCACATTACATGTCCAAAGCGAGCATGTGAACACAAATAATTGTCTTACACCAAATATTCGATTCTATTGTGATATAGTTTTAAATTAATCAAACATACAAGTTGTTGCATACTGACCAAAATTGTATAAAATATAAAATATTTCTGCATTAATCAGCAATAACTAATCTCAAGATAAGTAAAAAGATCCAATTCTCTCATTTAGATAAACCCCGGTTTTGCAGCAATCAGAGCGGATTCGGATCAATACCTCAATCTCCATTCCCATATTTGTTTGATATTTATATTTCCATATTTTTATTTCTATGTAGAGTGAATTCGAATAATCCCTTAGGAATATTCACATATGCTCCAGCTATTTCGTATCGGGTAAAAAATATTAAGTTCTAATATTTTACATAGCAAAAGTGTAACTATTATCCATAATAGAACAAAATCTTAACAGATATTTCAAAAATTCTATCACATTTAAACATTTTAGATAGCTTCACAAAATAAATATCAACAATAATAATATACTCATATATTAGACTAGATTCATGTTTTATAGAAAAAAAAAAAAAAACAAATAAATAAAATGGATACAAGAATTGTACTCATCCCGCCCCGAATCCCATATAATACTATCCATCCCCATCTCAAATTAGTGATCGCTACAGATATTCGTAGTCTCCGAAAACAAGTGTTAGATGTGTCGAACCCGCAGTAACCATAGGTCAAGACTGGTCTCTTGTGAGTCCCGCACGGCAAGAACTTAATCAACACCTAGATTTGCAAAAACAAGACCTGCATCATCACTTCAAAGCTCTTCCATTCCTGTTAACTTGGAAAATTCACTTTCATCTATAGCCCCCTTTTTCAGCTTCTTCAGTAGGCGGTAATCATGTGTCAGCTCATCGTCATCTTCAACTGCCTGGGTTGCACGTCTCTGTTTGGCTGTTTTCTTCCTCATGGCAGTGGTTGCAGCATTTGGGGTTTTGTTGGGTTTTTGCAGTTTTGGTTCTCGCTGTTGCTTTTCCATCTTTACTTGCAAGTTCTTCTTTCTTTGTTTCTCACGATATTTATCCCTAAGTAGTATTAGCATCAGCAATAATCAAAAGCTTACATGATTATGACAAAATATAGAAGAGCATGGATTATGAGAGAAAGGGATTCAAATATTTGAATATCGGATGATTCTAGCCCAAGAACTGTAGTTTCCCTTTAGATATTATAAAGTGAAAAGAAAATATAACTTAGATCAATATTGCTGAAGGTTATCATGCTAAAAAAGGCGAGAAAAACAAAACCATTTTTTTAAATTACAATACTAAGGCCGATGTCTTATCAAAAGAAAAGCAAACCCCATCTGAGGAAGTGATTTAAGGTTTCTTCATCTATGATTATTGCTTAAATGTCAATTGTCAGAGCAAACTAGCAAGCTCTTGATTCTACCTAACCAATAAGAAACAATGACAAGAATGCGAGTTCTTACTTAAATTTGATATCCCTCAAATTGACGTCTTCAACTGGAAGGAAACCCTTGGTGGAAAGTGAATGGATCTTTACCTCAGACATCAAAGGAAGCTGTAATAAGCCATATCCCATAGCCAACTTGCCAATCTCAAGTTCTTTCCATCTGTAAAAAATACGAAGGGGGAAAATTTTTATGACCATAAAGAAAAAGGAAAACGGTAAAAACTATCAAGGATAAAAACAGTAATAACCTGAAAATGTACGAGCAGTGATGTTCTTTATATGCACGTAAAAATGAAACAAATGCTCTGAGTCCTTTCTCCATGACATCACGGTCTTTTTTCGCAGCAGATCGTATCTGAAACAAGTTTTGTCGTGGTAATGGATCAATTATCATAAAATAAAAAAGAAAACGAGAAAGATATAGTGTCATTGCTAGCCTCTAAATTCAATTTTCCCCTTCAAACCTTTTACTTGCAACTGCCTAAAATATATTCAGAATCACGTTCAGATTAAGATTATAAAATGGAAAGAAACTACAAATATTGTGCTCACTTGAGGAACTACATCAGAAGCGTCATCAGTGCATTTCCTCTCGAGAAGGGGGACTCTTCTTATCTGCAGGAATTCTACATAAGCTTCCTCCTGCACAAGTACAAATGAATCAATTGCCTTCTAATTTTTCTTCTTTTTCATTTTATGAAAGAACAGTCTACCAAAAAGCCAACTAAACAGATGCATAACAAGACCTTTGGCGATAGAAAAACAATGGAAGTTCCTTGTCTGCCCAACCTAGCAGTTCGACCAACTCTGTGAATGAAAACATCTGGATCTTGAGGGGGATCATACTGCAAAATATATCAAACAAATAAGCCAACATTCATAAATTACATAGATTACAAGAAGTCTGTCAGCATTTTATCAAGCTACCTGCACTACACAATCAACACCGGGAATGTCAAGTCCACGTGCTGCAACATCAGTACAGAGAAGAATGCCACTCGATAGAGATGTGAATGAAGCTAATGCTTTCTCCCGAGCAGTCTATTGGGAGAAAATAATTAAAATGAGTCATAATAGATGACAGCCAACTTCTGAAATTATAATCTTTAACACTGACAATGTTTGCCAACATCCAAAATTATACCTGCTTCATCTTCCCATGAAGAGGGATCAAAGAAAGACCCTTCAAAACAGCCAGATGAGGAAGCACAATTCCCCAATAGTCAACACAAGCACAAGTCATAAAATATCTGAAGGAAAAAGGAAATCACTTTTAGCAGATTATACTAGTTCTTTGGCACTCAACTACACGAGATTGCACTAACCATCCTTTGAGAAAAGTCCATGCAGAACTTACATTATAATTTTTTTAGACTTGTTCTTAATAAGGAAATCAACGAGTTGTGATGATTTCTTGTCTGCTTCACATTCTAAATACTGCACAATCAAAGGAAACATTAATTCCAAATTACATGAAAATTTTAATTTACAAGTACTTGCACTTTGAAATAATATAGTAGTGGATTCGTTTAGTCAATGACAAACGAATAAATAAACCCACTTTATTTGGCTCTTATTACAGTCATAAAATTACAAGAACAAAGATGAGGTAAAAATGAACATTCACCTATCAAATAGAAATTAAATATTCACTGCTCAAAAAAGATTATAAAGAATACAAATATGCATGTTATCCATAATTAGTTACTATATTCAATAATTAAAAAATTTATTCCAAGTGAATTCCAAGTTAGATACAAGTAGAAATTAGGGTCTTTTGGAATTCTAATATATCAAATATAGCTCTGTAGAATTTCACAAAACTATAATTTCAATTTCATTTCAGTTGAGCAACCAAATGGAGCTTAAATGTTAACAAATAAATTCACATGCAACTGACCTCAAGGTGAAGACCTGCGGGTGTTTTTGAAGAGGTTAGTTGTTGGGAATGCGCAGAACCATCCCGTGATTTTGCTTCTGCTCGAACTTCAACCCTCACAGGATTCCTCAATCCTGCTTTTGATAGCTCTGCAACTGCCTCAGTTTGAGTGGCTGAAAAGAGACCTGTTCTACGAAGCTTTGGTAATCGAGATATAATGTAATTTATCTGTTTCTGGAATCCCATATCCAGGAGCCTATCAGCCTCATCCAAAATCAATATCTGCACCGACAAGAAATGTAGATACATGGTCATGAAACAGCCGGATCAAAATGTTATCTTCGTGAAAATTTGTCCACAATATAAGTTTCGATTAAGTGTAGATTTCAATCAATTTTCCAAAAGGGCATAAAATAGAACATATGTAACTTGTCCAGTCAAGTCTTCATTAACCGAACACAGTTGTGGCTATTACGATCAATCTTATCAGAACAACTACACTAACTATGTATTTGTAACTAAAATTTTCAACTTCTTTTACATGAAATAGATTAAAGCAAGAATTGGAGCCGACATTTTTACGAAGTCACAGCTCACAAACACTGATGATAATATTCAATCAACATAAATCAAGATTAGAAATTTACACCAAACACACTAAAAGCTTCAAGGCCATTCAAGAGAACCAATAATCACCCAAAAAAAAATACCTCAAGGTTGCGGAAATCCAAAACATCCATGCGTTCCATGATGTCATATATCCTCCCGGGAGTACCAATCAATAAATTTGCACCTTCCTCCTCAATTTTCTTCATGTCTGTTTTCACCTCCACACCCCCTACAAGAAGCATAGACTTAACATTCAACAATGTCGAAATGAAAGGCTGCGCAACGTGATATATTTGCGATGACAGCTCTCTGGTCGGCGAAATAATCATCCCCATCACCTGTAATTTATTAACAATTTTAACAATAATAATAGTAATAGTAATACTAAAATAAATATATCATACATGTATATATCAAGAAATTTAACACAAAAATCAAACTTTAACATGAAAAAAAAAATAATTTGATCAAAATACTAAACTAAGCAAAATTATCACGAAAATAAAAGCTTCAAGCAATTTATCACTTAAAACTTGATTAATCTAAAATTTCACAGTGAAGTAAAGTCCAATTCAGTTATTTGAGCTCAAATAATCTCTAAAAATGAAACTTTTCCATCATTCGCTTCAATTTTTCTTTAATTTTCTTGGAGTTTATCGGCAGCCAAACGCAATTATTTTTTTTTTGGGGGAAGAGAGAGGGACCTGTTGAGGTTTCGGAGGAGAAGTAGCGCGGCGGAGGATCTCGACGAGAGGGACTACGAAAGCTAGGGTTTTTCCGGAGCCGGTGGCGGCGTCAACGGCGACGTCCTTGAAGCTGCATAGCAGAGGGATAGTGGCAGCCTGAACTGGCGTGCAGAACTCGAAGCCAGCTTGAGCCAAGGCCTCGAGAACCGGCTCGGATATCGGCGGCTTGAGATCGAAGAACCTAGTGTCTGTTAACGCTTCGTTGCTGTTGCTGTTGTTGCAGTCCATCGCACTACTGGTTTGGTTTCAGAGAATCGCGTTTTCGAAAAAAGAAATTTATTGGATTTTTTTTCAGGAGCGAAACCAATAAAACGGCAGGGATACTGTCGTTTTGTTAAAATTAATGCTTGAATTAGGGGCAACAATTATAGACACAATTAGGTTACACAAAACACAACATGAAATTAGTCGATTTTAAACTCAGATTGTGTTCGGATCAAGCTCGTTTACATTATAACCGCTAACTCATTTGATACGATTACTTAATATAAAGTTTTTTTATCTATAATAATTATTTATGAGTTAAATTGATTTAATAAATAACCTAGTTAAATAATTACCGTTGAATGTGGTTCGGTGTTATAAAAAAAATTCACTAATTGAATGGATTATGTTTAGTTCAGACTTGTCACACGATAAGTTTACCTTGATAATTTTAAGGGGTCACGTTAAACAAAAAGGTTATATTTTGTTCAAGCTAAAACGATGTCGTTCGTTTTAGGATTTATGGCTCTTATAAATTCTGCGAACGCCTGCTTTGTTGTCCTCTTTTAGCTTCACTTCGCTGAAGCTCGCTGTAGCCGACAAGTAGAGAAGAATCCTTGTATAATCTGGTAAAAAAAAATCGTCTCTTTTTCATTTATTTGAATAATTTTAATGTAGTTTTGATTGGATTGTTTAATTTTATGAGATTTTTTTTATTGTTTTTTAGCTTCAAATGAGTAATAAACCTGAAAAATATTGAAGCCTTTGTTTGTTTGGTTGGTTGTTGTTCTTTTTCTTTTAGGGTTTATAGTTCTTAATTTGTTGGGTTGTTATTATTATAATTTGATTTGTAGTTGTGGATTCTAAATGGGTATTTTGAAAATATGCTGCTAGGTAATAGATTCTTTGTGGGTATATAGAGACAATGCAGTCAAAGGAATCTATGAAGATCGAAACGGTTCCGTTTGGATCGGATAATGATACGGGATCGTTGCCACGGAAGCCTAGTTTTGAGCCTTTGAAGGCTCATGAGATGTCTGATGGGCGGGCTCAGTTCCGGAAGGTGTCTGTTCTGCCACATAGGTATTCGCCGCTCAAGAAAGCATGGATGGACATCTATGGTCCAGTATACGATCAGATGAAAATCGACATTCGTATGAATCTCAAGGCTCGGAGGGTTGAGTTGAAGACCAGAGTGGACACATCTGACATAAGTAATCTACAGAAATGTGCGGATTTCGTTCATGCTTTCATGCTAGGTTTTGATGTTGTGGACGCCGTTGCACTTCTGCGTCTGGATGAGTTGTATGTGGAATCGTTCGAGATTAAGGATGTCAAAACACTTCGCGGTGAGCATTTGTCGCGTGCTATAGGAAGACTCTCGGGTAAAGGCGGCAAAACAAAGTTTGCCATAAAAATGCCACAAGGTCGAGGATTGTGATTGCTGATATGAAAATTCACATCTTAGGATCATTTGCCAACATTAAAATAGCAAGGGATTCGCTTTGCAGCCTCATCTTAGGGTCCCCTGCTGGAAAGGTGTATTCAAAAGTTAGAGCGGTTACTGCTAGATTAGCAGAAAGGTTTTAATCATTCCTATTCGTGTCATCTTTTAGACATTATTCATGATTGTTAGATGGAATGTTGTTATATGACTATGAGAGTGTAAATTGGCAACTAGAATTTTCCTTGTCAAATTGTCAAGGAAGTACCCTCATGCTGTTATAAGAATTCGGACCTTTCGTGTTAGTTCGCTTGCAACAGCAATGTTGGATTTGGTTAGCAATAGTCTCTATGGCATATACACAGATATCAGTTTGTGCTGGTGGATTTACTGTTTTATAGCTTGTATGGATCAAACCGTCTTTGTTTGTAAGGTATTATGGGTTTTGATGGAAGATACTGGAGGTTCAAATTTATGAAAATATCAAAAATAATTGTCAAAATTTTGATATTTCGATGATATTACTTTTTATATCAGTAGCACCAAAAATCCGAAAATATCGCTGTTGTACTTCATTTTTGTCAAAGACTAGAAGCAATGGTGCCTAAATGTGTATAAATCCAGAGTTTTTACCTCTAGGAATTAGCAATGGCATTTTATACTTCTATCTATAAACAAGAAAAAAATTTAAAGAGAAAAGTCTGGCTGACCTGTGTATAACGCGTTATTCGTATGTTTGATTCTTATCATGTATGCAATGGCATTATGTGTGATTTAAATTTCACAATCAACGTAACGAATAAGTAATAATTTCAAAAATGACGATTTTGATGAAATTAAGTACCATTCAAATTGTTCTCAAATTGAAGAAGCAATGTAGGTCCAGTTGTATGTGGCCCAAGAACTAGGCCATTATTTGCAAAAATAACTGATAACTCCATGAAATTTGTCTTCCAGATCCCAATCCGCCCACATGAGCATTTAACAATTTCACAATTTTCATTACTCTCATTTTTCACCATCTCACACAAGACAGTTAAAACTGCATTCTCTTTAACATTTTCACAAACAGGTGACTGTCATCACAAAAAATACTTACTAAAGAATGAGCTTGAAATTCCCAAAAGATTAGGGACCTGAAAGCAAAAAAAAAAAAATGAAGATGAGGGACTTCCAGTAATTAACCCAAAGCTTGAATTTCCTCGGAAAATTTTACGAAGTTGTATTTTCTTTTGCTCGGTCCAAGTCTCTGTTTCATTTTCTCCACTTCTCTGCAACTATGAAATAAATTCAGTTCATTAAATAAATAAATAATTAAAACCAAAAAAAATCACAACGATGATTGGAGGCTGCAATTATTCAAAATGTCTTCTTATCATTCTTTCAACTATTCTTCACCGAGCTCACTGGGTCGCTGCCGTCTGCGAATACAGTTTCGTTGAAGACGACAAGCTCTATAGCTACAGCTTGGCTTTTCCTCTCCGTGAATTCCCTCACGGGGTCCTCAGCGAAGACGGGTACTCTCCTCTCTCTCTCTCTCTCTCCAGTGTTTCTTGATCTGGGCATTGTTTATTTTGCATCAAAATGCGATTTGCTGCTCAGAAACTGGACCACTGTGAATCTGTACTGAATAAAGTTATCATTTTTATTATTTTAGTATCTTTTATAGTGATGGGGATTTGTTTGAAAATGTTGTTATTGGTTGAGTGATATGAGTTCTTTTTGTTTATTTTTTAAGTAAAAATTAGTTTTTTTTAGGTGTTTAAAATGTGTACAGTTAGAAAACTGTTGATATTCCAAGAAAAAATGAAGCTTTCGTGTATTTTAATGGGTCTCCAGCGTATTAGTTTTCTAGCTTTTTCGCAAATGTTAGTCGGGTTAGGTTCTTTAGCTGAGATCCCATTTGTTCTTGCAACTACTGCAGGTTCTATAAGGTTGCAGTGAATGAGACTGTGCTCTGGTTTCAGGTTGGCTCCATCAGGTTACATTTTACTACAATCAGTTTTTGTATCTTTTGGGGTCTTTAAGCTGCCATTTCTTGTTTGAGATTTAAACGGACGGTTAGGTAAACACAACATGGTTGTTTGTTGTATATGAACAATAAGTAGCTAGTTTCTGGATTTAGATACTTTGATGTTATGATGTAATCACTGAAACCTTGTTGATCCGCAAGTCTCGTTAAAAATGAAGTTCGAACATGATTACACAGATTCAACTAGGCGATGGCTATCTAGTCAATTATTTACTTGACATGGTATTACTTGTACTTGGTTCCTTATTGAGTTTCTCTTTGATTCTTTGGAACAGCTTTGCGATGGGATGATTTTCAATCATGATCTGCCTAGATGTGTTGGCTGCTTGGTAATTGCTTCTGGAATCTTATTGAAGTTCTAATTTTTATTTTGATGAATATTAAGTGAGCAATACTATGTATTTTATGGTTAACTTGGTCATCTCATGTCTCCATTCAACTTTCTCATAATATTGTAGGACTGTGGGGGTCCATCACGGTGTGGATCGGAATGTAGTGCACTTGTGGCAAACAATATTGGAGGTAAATACAATTGACAATTGAAATGAATCCAATAATTGTATAATCAAATAGGAAGAGGTTGATTCTAGTTGAGACCTACGATAACCTTGGAAGAGAGAGTGTGTGATAGAGGAAGGAAGAATGGAAGGATGCAGACCATTAACACATAACATAACTCATTTCAATACCTATCATGCTGCTCCCCCTTAGTCTTAGAAAAAAAAAAAAAAAAGTCCTACAAAGTCTTTCTTCAGAAGATGGTTGGCATCATAATGGAACTTGCTCTCCCCTAATAAGATCTTTGTGATGCATGCAGGTTATCTTGTCTGCACTACTCTTGGGCATGTCTCAAGCACAGTTATAAATGTCATGGGTAAGACTTATTTTTCCGTTCTCTCTTGTGGGGTTATCTATTCAGACTCAGAAAGACCGATGCTTCTTATTTTATTCTCAGTATGATTGCTTTTGCTGCATTTCAGAAGTACATAGTGTGTCATTCACCAATGTTGTCTTTTTTTCTGGCTTTATGTCCAAATTTGTGGGACTCTATGTGTTTTTCATCATTCTCAATGTTGTATCTTAAGAAGACGCTTTATTTCACATACCTCTGTGTCTCTTAAGTTTAATTATTGATGATTTATCTGTTATCATGAACATGACAGATAAACAGAATCCCCACAAGGGTGTCATTGTTAAGACATCAAGGGATGGGACAAAACATAACTGTTCGCTATCGGTCTCCGTCATTTGTGATTCTAATGGAGTTCAAGTGAGGGCTTTTTTCTTGTGATTATTTTAATATTTATTTAATTTAGATATTCCCTGGAGTTGGTTATACCTGGAATATTACCCATGACTCATTTTCTTTTCTGCTTTACCAGGGGCCGCAGTCAATTGAGAAATCAGGGACCTGCGATTATGTAAGTGTCTTGACAACTCACCTCTGTGTTATGTTTATATAGTAGGCTTTTGATGTCTCATATGTGTAGGTTTCCGTGGTAAATGTATGTGTGCTTAGATACACATGCACTCACATTGTATGACCTTCATGTAATGCAAATGTTGCATCACTGGAGCTGTGAGAACCAATTCAGAGTTTGATTCCTATGCATATCGCATCGCTAATCAGTATATCTATTAAATATATATATATATATATATATAGAGAGAGAGAGAGAGAGAGAGATTTCTTTTGCTTGATGAAATTTGATGGGTCAACTTTTTTTATTTTTCAGCAGATTATGCTCTTTTGATCCACTCAAGCTACGATTTTTCTTGTTTCATATTTTGCTTCAATGCTAAGTTGAATCTTTTGCTTGTGCATTCAAAATTTTTATTATGGCCTAAATAGCATGATTGATATGCTTTTTCCAGTGAATAGATTGGACTTGGCATTGTTTGGGTGAAAACCCTGCCATTTTAACCATGGTAAAGTGAAGTAGGGACAGGATTTTGGGAGTTCTGGCGGGCTGGGATGACAAGAATAGGTCTGCCCTTTTCTGGTCATATGACAGGTAGAGGGAAGACTCACCTGTGACATGGGGGTTGAACTACAGGAACTAGAGTGTCCTGCCCCGTACTGTGTCACTGTCATTCTTGGTAGTCAGAGTGAGGAAAGGAGATTGGTATCTGCGAGAAATGTGAAACTTTGCTTCTGCGAAATCTTAGTAAATATAGATGTTGGATTTTAAAAAAATAAAATTGATCTGGTAAAGGTTTTGAGTTGCCTAACCATATCTCTTGACCGGTCTTCTTTCTCTCCTGACACTTGAAAACAGAGTCAATTTGTAGTTGTTTTGTCCACGGTTGGTTTGATGTCTATGATTTACTTTTCTTACAGGCTACAGTGCTACGGCATCCTTCTGGATGTGCTAAGATTGCATCTGTTGATGGAAGAGGATGGGGCTGGTTTGGAACCTTCATTATCGTGTAAGGGTTTTAATCTTTTGCTGGCACGCTTGATAACTTTCAAATTATAGCAGTCTGAAATCGTTATACTTTGGGGGATATCTTGATTGAATCTTGTTCTGGTTTTCAGAATCTTATGCCTCTTTGGCAGCTATCTGCTTGCTGGTGCAGTTTATCGATATTTTGCCCTTGGAATTCGTGGTGTAGATGTATGTTTTCTCTCCGATGATATGTTCTTCATTGGACTCTTATTAATGCATGAGTCTCGCCTATTTTCTTATTTCTTCTAAATAGATGCAATTTGTTTATACTTCGCTTCAACTTTTTCATTGCACACTTTGAACTACTATGAGTAGAGTCGAGTCTTTTTAAGCTGTGCCATATTATCTTAAGCAAACTTTAGTAAAGTGGGTTCACTGACTTTAAACCAGTGATCTTTGTGATGTGTCAAAAATGAATAAGCTTGATGATAGAAAATGGTAGAGAAAATTTCTCTGTTTAATATAAATACAGACCAAGATACATTGATATGCATACTTGTCACTGAACTAAACTGTGTAGTACCAATTTCCGACTGGTTATTAACTTGTAGCATGTCATTAAAGTGTCCATATGACCTCATCAGTCTCGTACCATTACTTTAGAATTTATTGTGAGGTAGTAGTGGCAGTATTATTTTGGATGTTTCTGTTTATATATTGATTATATTTTCTCATGTTTCCTCAAATGTTCATTGCCTATTAATTTTTCCCCTCAATATTTTATGGATTTTGGTTAAAAATGCTAGATACTCTGTATGAGTAGGAATATCATTATGTACATATGTTGGGTTAAAATATTTCTAATCTTGCTTAGAGATAAGTGATTTGCAATGACTATGTAGATAATAGCTATTATATATAATGTGGGTGAGCAGACAGACTCCTAGTCACCTTGACGATTTGACTATTTTCTAACTTGTACTCTATTCTCCCTTTTGTTGCTTTAGGTAATTCCAAACTTGGATGTTTGGGCCACCATACCGCACAGAACACAGGTATTTTCTCCTCTTCTAGTGCATTAGTATCTTCTATTTCTTCTCACACTGTTTGTATGGGGAGCATACTGGAGCATACAATTTTTAAGTAGCTTACAATCTGATGGCAGTCATTTTGGCTTCTGCATTAACTTGTGTCAGCCCTGACCATAGTTGAGCTGAGTTCTTGATGTAGTAACTAGCTTATGCTTGAATTGTTTATTTTTTTCCTTTTGTTGCAATTTTGAGGGGAGGTTTTGTACGAATTCTTTCTTTTCCTAAAGCTGACGGCCCATGTATAATCACATCTGGACTGTTGCTAGTTTGGAGTGCATAACTAATTATAGAACTTAAAGAGTTAGCATATGGCTATGGGAAGGCTGAACGGGAGAAAGACTAAAAAGAAAATTTCAATGTTATGCTGTACGTGTAGGCATAGTTTTTTTTTTTTTTTTTTCTGAATGGGTATTGGAAAGGTATCATATGGGATGGGATAATATTATTGTTAGAAACTAATATTTTGAAATGGGAAATATATATTAGATCAATGAACAATCCAAAACACTAGCTTAATAGGTTGCAAGTCCAATTTGTAATTTAACTTTTCCAACATGGGATTTTGTTTACACGCCTGATTTTGACAGTTACTTATACTGCTAGTTAAATTCGTACAGTTATATATGTGTTCCAATTCAATCACAGTAATCAAAACTACTTGTTTTCTTCTCTTTGCAGAGTTTCTTTGCATCTTTAGTCCGGAGATTTAAAGGACCTTCCGAAGGGCATCGAAGCACCTACTCACGTGTTAACTTTTGAGTAACTACAAGGTGGTTGTTGATTTAGCGGGTATATCAATTTTGAGATATCTCTGTTTGCTGTGAAATTTCTGCAAACAAGTGCCTACGGTTTTGTATTTGGGAAATGGCCTACAGTTCTAGGTCAATTGCTCCATTGAAGCAGATTCTGAAAGTGCATTGCAGAACTACCGCAGTAAGACATATACCTCCATAAAAAGAGTGTTCTTCCAAATTATTTTCATCAATGATGATGACACCTTTCTTTTTCTAGTTGCAAATAGAAGAATTATCCATGAAATTCAATTATATTGTAATCTCTCTTACATTTACTAACTAGAAAAAGTGTTACAATTCTTTTTCATTTCTTATTGACATTTTTTCTAGATTTTCTTCAGCATATCTGACAGTAATGTTGTCATCTTTTATATATCTTACCTTATAATATTTTTTGGCTTTTTTGATAAGCGGCTAATAACAGGCTCTACTCATCCAGGTATGCATTTGAAAACAAACCCTTTCATTAATTTCTAAATTCTTTCTTGTAAAGAGAGAGAGACCCATACTTCTAAGTTATAAGGTCGGTTATGATAATTATACTATTGGTATATGATACGAACCCTGTCAACTTGTGACGAAACCCGTAACAAGGTTACTGTCTACGATCGTTCTACTTTCAGGTTTATGATGAAAACCGCGACCCAACACCTATAGAGAAGGTGCGAACCTTGGTATTAAGAGGACGCCACAATCAAGGATGGAAAACTTGATTGATAAGTCAGGGTACGAACGTCATAGAGTAATCTGATAAGTTCGCAAGTTCTTCAAAGAACCCAAGAGAGATTTTAACTCACAATTATGTATGAAATTCATCAAAGATGCTGAAATTGACTTGCAAAAGAGTTTAAATAGAAAATAAAATGACTTGGAACAACCCTCCAAGCATAGGAAATGAAAATAAGTAAAGGAATGTATGATTTTGTTGATTAGGAAGTTTTGAACTAAAAAAAAACGTGCAACACAATTGTCAAAGGAAGATAACACAATTGTCAAAGTAAGACAATAAAATTGTCAAAGTAGGATGAATCTGGACACTATTAAAAGTCTGACCATATCTTTTTTGTGAAACCTCTAATTAATCTGATTCCAAGTTTGAATTTGAAAATAAGATCATGATCTTTAAAAAGTCCTACTCACACGCCTCCAGCAACCTAACCTATCAAAAGTTATGACGTTCCAAAATTACCCCTACGAATTAGGTTGTCTCCTCTTTAGCTTGAATTATATTCATTAAGGCCAATCAGATTACTCCAGCCTTTAATGCACGCCCATTTGACTTTCTTGAACTTAAATCATGCTGAATAGGGCTTGGATTCGTTCATCACCTTCATTGGCCCTCCATGAACATGCCTGAGCCCAAATCCCTTGAATTAGCCCATTCAAAGCATTTTGGAATTTCTTAGCACGTACTCTTGTAACCGGCCCAATGGGAACTTGGATTGGATCCGTATTCCATACCCTTGTGCTAGATAAGTCTTCATCAGTATACATGCTTGTTGGTTTACAAACTATATGATCATACGTATAGATGTTTCCGAGTTTCCGAGTTTCTGAAGTCGAAAAAATAGCATATAATGTGCACGGAAAGCAGGCAAAATGGTAAAATTTGTTGTTGGAAAGAGATTGCAAACAGAATTAACATTTTCCCAGATAAAACCACTGGTATATAAAGTAGCATGCAAGGTTAAAGACTAGAACGAAAATATATTCAAACCTTCAAAGATTTGTATAGCAGCATAGCATATCATAACCTCTGCAGAAGCACTAATGTTCTTTGATTCAAGGAGTTTCTGTTTTTGCCTACTACATCTATATACATACATATAGATGAGAGAGAGAGAGAGAGAAGACAAACAACTAGTTAAGTATTATGTTTAAGTCACAAGAACCTGATAAGAGTTTTGATTATCATTGTTAACAGGTTTTCCTGTTAATTTGAATTTTTACTGAACTTATAAAGATCTTGATTCGGTATTAAAAATAATGTACGGTTAGACTTTATTACAATCAATTGTACGTAATAAATGTACTCATATAAAAGTTCAGATCAAATCGGATCCAACTTCTTGATATATTTGTGCATGTTGTAAATTTTTACTTGTAGGCTGACCCCATAAGAAACTTTAAAAGCTGATGCTTTCTAGAAGATGTTGACAATTTTCCCAATGTAGAGATTACTTGGAAACTTGAAAAGCAAGTCAAGTACAATTGATAGCTTCCGTGAAAATCTTATCATTTTACAATCAAGTTTCACGTGTTTGATACATCTTCTTTTGATTATGATTAATTAACTATCTTATCGGCTGGATAAGCTGATATCCGTATATTCGTTCTAAAATTTCGAGCTAAAACGGACCAATGTCTAAAATCAATTGAATTGATGAAGATTTTGGATCATGAAAAATATTGTAGTTTGGTGGCTAATGATGTCTCACTGACCTAAGTTTCCTGTCATTGAATTTGAAAATTTTATGGACTTTGCTGGTTGGTTGTAGAAGAAGAAGTAGAATTGGAAAATATGAACTGTAAATCACCATCCTTTTAGTTGATATATCACTATTGCATTTGGTAACTGCTTTTTTTTTTTTTTGGGTAAGATTTATAGTTAATTAAATTATTGGACACACCTACCATGTTAAGTGACCACTTAATCAATAGAATTATTTATAGTTTTTACCAATTTTTGGATGACTAAACAATTATTTATTTATTTTATGAAATATTAAGATGGAACAATCTCAAATGTATTTTTTACATAATTAAAGGGTTATAAATAGTTTGCACTTTTGTAAATTTTTTATATATACCATATGCCGTACTACTGATATCATAGTAATGTTGTTTTCAAATCCCCTTAGTATCGTTGGGGGAGATTGTTGACCTTAAGTGAGGTCAATGATCACCCCATTAACTTATTATTATATATGAACATATAATATCGATGTCTGACCGCACCAATCAGCCAGTGCCACTTGGCATTTCAAACTCTCTTAGGTCCACCCGTAACACGTATAGATATGAACTCTATCCTACCAAAAGTATAAAAAAATATAATACCGCTCTTACTAACAGTATAGCTTTTGGTATAGTGGTAAGCATAAAAAAGGATGAAAACATGATGGAACTCTAATTAGCTCATTAAGATTTATATTACCCACACACAAAAAAAAAAAAAAAAAAGCCACCTAAATTTAAATAATATAATCTCTAGTTTCTCACTCTCTTATTGTCAAATTAAACAAGAACTTGTTAAACAAATAGTTAATCATTAGACATTAATTACATATACTTAATTCTTTTAGTCAGCTAATGGGTCACAATTCACTAACACAACTGCTCCATTTTCCAACAACTTGAAGCTGATATGTAACCAAACAACCCACCTAATACCCACTAATTAAAAAATAAATTAAAATTAAATTTCATATATATATATATAATAAAAGTATTGATAATTAATGATTATTGATTTCTAACTTTTCAAGAAGCACTTGCCTTTGAAGCCAAGCAAAAATTATGGCTTCCTTCACCATTCATCATCATGCAAAAGCACTTTCATGAAAAGGCAGTAATAGCAAGTTGTGGAGGGGTCTCATTTAATGTGCTAATTTAGTAATTAGTGTGGATAAAATTGATAAATATATGCTTTTAATTTTAAAAAATGATTTGGAATTATCATGTAATGAGGTAATTAATATATATATATATATATTCGAATCTGAAATATTATTAACCTAAAAGAACGTCGTTTGCCATCAAATTATATTGGACGGTAGTAACATATATTGAATTATTAGAATACCTATAATTATAATTTATATCTAATCTTTTTAGCATATGGTGTACTTTGACTGGGTGGACTGTTGAAGATTTTTCTCAAACATATATATATATAAAAAATCTTACCAATTACCTTAAATTAATTTTAATAAAATGAAATTAATCGTTTAATTTCTAAATGATTTGGAATTAAATTAACCACAATTAATAATTAATTAATTATCTTCTTCAACAATATACAAACCAAAACAAATATATATAATATTTAATTAAATATATAACAATATGAGACATATTTGTACTTTATAAACATCATATTTCTCCATCGATTATATCTCCAACCTACACTCTTCCTATATTTATTCAAACCCTCAAAAAAACGAAGGGAAAAAAAAAAAAAACTCCATAGCCAGAACCAGGTGCCATAGCTAACTCTGCAAATTTTTACATAAAAAGAAGAAAAACAAAAACATGAAGACACCTCTGTCTTCTTCTTCTTCTTCTTCTTCTTCCTCTTATGTTATGAGAAAAGCTCGTCTCTCTCCATATCTGTTCACTTTGTTAGCTTTCATTGTCTTCGTCGCCATTCTCTATGGAGAAGACTTCATGTGCATCTTCGGCCAACTAGACCCCAGCAACTCAGACACCCGACCCATCTCCACCACAACCAGTGAGTCAGATCACCCCCGATTCCACTCACTCGTCTGTCTTTTTTCTCTCTTGTTTTCATTTTTATCATCTATTTAATTAACATATTATATATATAAATCTAGTGTGGTTAACCAATTTATTATTACGTTGAGTCACGAATTAGAAACGTTACAAATTGATTGTCCGCACAAGATATCGTACATTTTTATATACAAAAGCTTATCAAAATGATCGATCACTTTTAAGTTATATAGCTACTAACATGTATCCGTATTTACTTTGTTGGTATCATTTTAGGATGTACTTATATGTTAAATCCATTGTTTTTTTCTAAATAAAAACGTATATTTACATAATAATTTAAATTTTTGAATCGAGTGGTTACTAATGGATGTGCGACTATGTGTTGGGTTAGAGAAGTACAGGGAGAGGCTACCGTTTGCAGTAGGGAAGACGGAGGAAGAGTGTGATGTGTTCAGCGGGAGGTGGGTCCGGGACGAGTTGAACCGGCCGCTTTACAAGGAATCCGAGTGTCCATACATCCAGCCGCAGCTGACATGTCAGGAGCATGGCCGGCCGGAGAGAGAGTATCAATACTGGAGATGGCAGCCTCATGGCTGTGATCTTCCCAGGTTTAATTTATTTTTAATTTTTCTATCTTTAATTACATTAATTGATTCATTGATCATCTTGTTTATATATATATATATATATATATATATATATATTGCTAATATATAAAAGCATTTAATTTGAAAATATTGAATTTCTCGTATCAGAATTGCTTGAAAAACATGAATCCTACGACATGTGTATTAAATTATTGTATTAAATTATTATTGAAATACATTTATTTTATTTTTGATTTTTGCATACTACTAACGACAACGATTTGAATATGTAATATTATTAGTTTGAATGAACGTACTTTATTATTAAACCGTTGTCATTCACATTTCAAAATATGCAAAAACAACTTTCAAATATATATATATATGTATGGAATCTTCTTTTTAAATATTGGAAAGTCAATAATTTTATCAGAAATTCCTTCATTTTTTTAAAAAAAGATTATAATTTTTTTATAATTTTAATTGCATCCAAGAATATAATCCATTTGACTTTGAGCTTAAATTGCATTGCATGAGTTTTTTCTATTTTCTTTTTTTTAGGTGATTATTTAAAGAGTGGTTAAATCATCAACAAACAATTAATTAATAATATTTTCCTTTGATTAATTAAAATATTTTTAGGAAGCTAATTAAAGATTGAATTTATTAAATTTAAATTATTTTGTGGTTGGGTTGGTTTTGGGAGGGACTCATTGGATTTGATCGGGGTGCCGGCCAGTCAACAGGCATTCATGTTTGAATACGTGGCAAGCAGATGTTGATCTGATGTTGTCAGTCAAGACGTGCCACGTGTCATGCGAAGGAGTAGGAGAGTGATTAGGTACCCAATCAGTCCCAAGTAGGGATGGCCCCGATTCGGTTCGAACCGGGCGGTTCGAGCCGAACAGGCAGTTTTGAACCGGAACCTTAGGTTTCGGTTCAAAACCGGTTCCGGAACCGGGCACCAGAACCGGGACAACCGGTCCCGGTTCCGGTTAGCCTTAAAAAAAATCGGAACCGTCCGGTTCGATTCTCGATTTTTTTTTTTTAAAAATAAAAATAAATAAAAAAACTTTTTAATTTTCACTAATATATATATATAAATAATTATATATATATATATATATATAAACAATTATATATATCCCAATACTGTTGGGCTATATAATAATTTATAAATAAACATGAGTAAATGACCCAATACTATTGTTGGGCCACATATCACTTAAGTCATAACCCAACAAATGTTCATCCCTTTTATAAGCACTCAACTTCCTACACTTCTCTTTTTTTTCCAATGTGGGACTACTTATAAGCATTCAACTTTCTACACTACAATTTTCTTTTCAATGTGGGACTACTTACTATTATTTTATATAAAACTTCATCTCCTACACTTCTCTTTTACTTTCAATGTGAGACTAGTGTAGATCATTTTTAACTATATTCTCAAATCCCCCATTGAAAGTGCACAAGACTTGAACCATCTTTACTTATCTATATATATAACCAATCCCACATTGAAAGTGAATATATTTTGAAACTACCTTTGTATATATATATATATGTACACACTTCTAAAGTTTTAATTGTCCATCCACAATGATTTATTACCTTTGGTTTATTCATTAGTTTAATTTTTTTAACTTTTTATTAAGTTTTTTTAATTTTTTAATTTGAAAAAAAAAATTCAAAATTTTTTTTATTTGGGCCGGTTCCGGTTTTGGAACCGGCGGTTCAATCGACGGTTGAACCGCCGGTTCCAAAAGAACCGGGGGGGAACCGGAACAGTCGGTTCTCCCCCGGTTCCAATCTGAACCGGAACCGGGACCTGCTTGGTCCCGGTTTCGGTTAGACGAAAAAAGGAACCGGAACCGCAGGTTCGGTTCCAATGGTCATGACTAGTCCCAAGAGTGGGGGTCCACACCGGGACCTATTATTAGCTGGACCCACACCTAGTTGTGTATAGGGGTGTGCAAAAACCGGCCAACCGAATCGAACCTATGGATCCGAACTGATCCAACTGATTTTAGACAGGTTCACTACTTCCATTTGGTTCGGTTTGGTTCATATTTTAACCGAAATAATTGGTTTGGTTTTCAGTTTGGAAATCCAAACCGACAAACTGAACCGAAAACCGATTATGTATAAAGAAAAAAAAAATCTTATTTTCATTTTTCACCGTTCACACATAGCTTCCAATCCTCCCATTCAACTCTTCACTTCTCTAATTTCTCTCTATTGATTCTCAGTTTCACTCACTCTATCGAAAATCTTCCACTTTTCACTTCTCTGGATTCTCAATTTCACAAAAAGAACTCTCGAATTCGGAGCCTTTGTTGGAAGAAACGGGTTTGTATGAGTTCCGATTGAAGAAGGGGAGATGTAAGCGAGGATGGTAGAGGATGATTCAGTGGAGGCAGGCAGTGAGTCGATAAATTAACCGCCATTGTATGTTGTTGTGGTTTTGACAACAAAAACTGTTTTCGGTTTTGAAAGTGTTTTTTTTTTCTTTTCTTATTTCTACTTCTTGTGTTATGTGAAACGTATTTTATTTTTATTTGTAATTAATTGAGACGCAAGAATTCGAGGGACTTGTGAAGCTTGGGTTGTCTCTTCGTCGGCAGAAACAATTCCTTCTCTTTAACTGCAGCTGAGAAACGATTCCTTCTCTTTTGTCCCATCTAGAACTCGATC
The DNA here is from genome assembly GCA_003430845.1 of Xanthoceras sorbifolium. Taxonomy (NCBI): domain Eukaryota; kingdom Viridiplantae; phylum Streptophyta; class Magnoliopsida; order Sapindales; family Sapindaceae; genus Xanthoceras; species Xanthoceras sorbifolium. Next base: position 12,737,557 of record CM010614.1, on the reverse strand, counting down.
TACGGCAGATCTTCGTCCCCTTTCTGGCCCAAAAATATATCAAACCGAACAGAACCAACCCGGTCCAATTTGATTTGGTTCGGTTCAATTCAGTTCACTTGAATTGTAGCGATTGGTTCGATTCATTTTTTAGAAAAACCGATTAGTTGTTGATTTTTATCAGTTCGTAGTAAAACCGAACCGAACCGACCGATGCCCACCTTAGTTGTGTACTTGTGTATTAGGAGAGAAACTATTATGCACTCATGTATGGTGCACCTTCCACTATGATCTTATCATGTGAAAAATTTTACCACATTGAGAGATTATGGTGGGAGATCCATCATAAATCATGAAGGATTTCTTATACCGAAGAGTACTTGTAGGCCAATCGCAAGTGTCAAACATGGAATCTCTAATCAGATCGGAATTTGACCTGAACAGATTTACGAGTAGAGAATTACATGATTGATCGGAGAAAATATATTGGATGGAGCAGTCTCAACCACGAGACTTTCACTCATAAGGCGACACGTGACACGGGATAATATATGATTGATTAGAGGTATCATGTGTTATTTTCTAAGTAAAAGTCTAATAACTCGCACCCAAGATTATCTCGATCGAGAATGTCTAATGCATCATGATACATGCGTAATTACCACTCGTTTCCCGCTGAATGACAAATGAATAAAATGTGATTGCTTAATTAACTGTGCCATTTTGTTACGAATTAAATGAATGATACACATACATCATTATGCATGCATTCTAAACTTTTGCCGCATTAATTGCATATCTGGTATTAAAAATTACACAGGAATTAAACTTCAAATACATATAGAGTGTTCTACTTCTAAGTTATACATGGATTTTAATTATGATATCGTAAAGTTAATATACAATTGCACAGATCTAAAGTAAGTATCGTTCTCTAAAAACACCGTATCAGAATCCTTAATGCGCTCATTACCCTATAAAATGAACAATTTTGAAATAAGATTGTTGAACATGATCAATTTGACAAAATTGTACTAATTATTTACATGATTTTGTTGACAAAAATATTGCAGTTTTAATGCGACATTGATGCTGGAAGCACTTCGAGGAAAGAGGATGATGTTTGTTGGTGACTCACTGAATCGTGGTCAGTTTGTTTCCATGGTCTGTCTTCTGCATAGATTGATTCCCGAGCACGAAAAATCCATGGAAACCTTCGATTCCTTAACAGTCTTCACAGCCAAGGTAAGATTTTTTATATCAACTTAAACGGATATATATCCTGAAAGTTCTGAAATTCGTCAAATAACAACTTTTTCTTAATTCGTTGAGATTCCTCTAAAACCTACTTTGAAATCTATAAGACATCTCGCATTTTGGAAGAGGTCTTCAACGAGAATTTGGATTGATTCAAGTTGAGAGGGAAAAAAATTTTAATAGAATGGACATATCACGTTATCTGTATATTTGTCTAATAAAATCTTGTTAAGCATGCATTCTTCTTGAAAAACTATCGATAATCACGCTAATAATTCTGAATTTACATTCTAATGTTGAAATTTTAGTAAACGGGTAGATAACGCGGTTGAGATGTTTTGTTTTTAACTCTCAAGTTAATGTGTAAGTTACATTACTGATCATTTGTGTATGTTTAGGAGTACAATGCCACCATTGAGTTCTACTGGGCACCATTTCTTCTCGAATCGAATGCAGACAATGCTGTGGTTCATCGTATATCAGATAGGGTTGTTCGAAAAGGATCAATCAATAAGCACGGAAAATACTGGAAAGGAGTTGATGTTCTGGTGTTCAATACTTATCTATGGTGGATGACAGGCCTCAAGATGAAGATCCTGTAAAAAATTTTACTTCCATCTCAAGAATTGATGGCCTTTGATCAGTTTCATGATCTAATAAATGTCTGTTTGATCATAATTAACAGGAAAGGATCATTTGATGATGAAGAGAAGGAGATTGTGGAGCTATCAACGGAGGATGCTTATCGTATGGCAATGAAAAGCATGTTGAGATGGGTGAAGTTGAACATGGATCGCAAAAAAACCAGAGTCTTCTTCGCTAGCATGTCTCCTTCTCATGGAAAGTGAGTATAACTCTTCCTCGTTCTCTCGCCGAGTAAATATTGGTTTCAAGGGATATATACGGGTTCAAATTTATAAAAATACTGGTGGAAATTTTTAGTACCATCATAAATTCAAAAATATCTCTGAATTTTTTAGAATATATATATATTTCATCGACTTTCCTTGAGATGTAAGTCCAAGTAAGGATGGATACGGAAGCAGGGTTTCTTCATCAACAATCTATCTTGTAGAAAAAGTTTCTATTGAATTTAAGATAGATACGAGACTAATATGTTGAATTTTTTTTATTTATATTTTTTAACAGGAGCATAGATTGGGGAGGTGAAGCGGGACTAAATTGTTACAACGAAACAACTATGATTGAAGATCCTAACTACTGGGGTTCGGATAGTCGGAGAAGCATAATGGAGGTGATCGGAGAAGTGTTCGGGAGGTCGAAGTTCCCGATCACGTTCCTCAACATCACCCAGCTCTCGAGCTACCGGAAGGATGCCCACACGTCGATTTACAAGAAGCAATGGAATCCATTGACTCCTGAGCAGCTAGCTAACCCGGTCAGCTATGCTGATTGTGTGCATTGGTGCATGCCTGGACTTCAAGATACTTGGAATGAGCTTCTGTTCACTAAGCTGTTTTATCCTTGAAAACATATACATGCATGTATGCATATATAAATTGAAATGAGATGTGAAAAGGAAAAATCGAAAACAAAAGCAAAAGTTTTGCAAGCAAGAAATCACAAAATTGATTAATTCTTGTTTTCTTAATTTTTGGAACTGGAGATTTTGCTGCTCAAAATGTAAGAAAATATTTGCATAATTGATGCACAAGCATAGGCACAGACCCATTTGTGAGTAAAGATAAGATTTTTTTTTTTTTTTTTTGAAATCTCCACTAATTGGGTCAAGTGTTTATTAAAATCTGGTGCGTACTATATTATTCTTACGATGGCACACCATCACAATTAAAAGATATATACTTGGTAATATTTTATTTTAACGAGCGTGTAGAGATTTCATCCCATCGAAGCATTTAATACTACGTCGTCATTCGAATTTTTTTTTTTTTTTCCCCTTTGGTTCTCTTTGCAAATTAGAGCATTGGAAAAGAGAGGTAAGACTCGAATTCATGATTTTATTAATATAATAGTGTGAATGGCTTACCAGTGTACTAACTCAACTCCGTCAACCAGTCGGTCGCCGACCGATTTGAATAGTTGGCTTTGATAAAGAGATGTGGTGTCATCTGGCTTGAATTGGACAAGTCTTATTACTTTGTAATTACTGGGTAATAGTTTGGATGAAAACATAGTACAACTATAGAAATTGGACCACGTTTTGGCCCAGTTTAGCCTGAGTTTACCCTAGGAGAATTGTACGAGTTTATAAAATTAAAACAAGACTTGTGAGACTCTTCAATTAAATAAGAAAATAAATATATTTTATGGTGAATTTGGTGCACAAGATTGAATTGTACTATTTTATAAGATAGGATAGGATTTAATTAAATTAGACTAATTAGTACTATAATGTGTTTGGTGTAGTATGGATAGTACTAAAAATATTATTGTCATTTATTTTGTGTACAATGAGATTGGATAAAATCAGATTTAATTAAATTAATTTTATATAAAATAAAATTATTTTTAAATATTATTATATAATTAAATTAAAATTATTTAAAATAAATCTAAATAAAATATAAATATTTTAAAATTTATATATATTTATATTAAATATTTTAAAATTAATTATAAATAAAATATATTATAGTAATTAATTAAATATTTAAAATATAAAAAAGTTAAAAAGGCATAAAAGTATCGGACTATCAAATCTCGTATTTTATTTGGTATAATATAAAATTGAATAAAATATATTATATTTTATGGTTATATGATGTGATATTGATAAGTATTAAATAAATTTTTTTAAAAAAATTGAAAGATTTAAATTAAATTTGATTAAAAAATTATTTTTTAAAAAAATAAATATTTAAATATTATAAATAACATTTATTTTTTATTGATATTAAAAATTCTATTTTCAATAATATTTTAATAATATATATTTTATATTTTATATAAATTTAATATTAAGAAAAGTGAAAAAAAAAAAAAAAAAGGAAGCATGGCGGGGTTCAATAGTCCCGCCTGGGCCGGATTATTTTGTGCATGGGATTGGAGAAATCCAATCTCATACACATAATAAATAAAATATTGGGTTTAAAAACAGCTCAATCATTTTCAATCCCATAAAACAAACGGGTCATTATAGTTGATAGTCGCGTGGAAGCTGATATTAATAAAGTCAGTTCGTCCAGATAAAAAGTTTATTAATATTATAAATATTATCTGTGTTAGTAAAGCAAACTTGATGGAGACAAGGTTAGTGGAGCCAAAGTGAGGAGACAAAAGCAAGTGGAAATTGATGAAGCTAAAGTTCAATTAGTTATTAAACCATTATTATGTTTGGAGGATGAGAAGCAAAATCATTCCTTGGTGGGTGTTTTGCTCTCTTTTCCTCCCTATAAATACCCATAAATTGTAATGGCAAAATACACCAAAAACAACACACCAAGAGCAATTGTGAGAGAGAGCAATTGTGAGGAAGAGAAGTGTGAAAGAGAGAAAGCTTTGTGAAAGCTTTGAGAGAAAATTCAGAGAGTTGAAAGCTTGTAATTTTTCTCTAAAATAGTGAAAGTGGGTGTACTCCGTGGATGTAGGCAAGTTTATGCCGAACCACGTAAATATTTGTGTCTTTATTTTTCTCTCTCTCCTAACAACTGGTATCAGAGCACCAGGTTTTTTGTTCCAGGTATGAGATTCTCTAAGAAATTCTTAGTATACTCTGTAATTGCAGCATTGTCTGATCTTCCACATCAGAAAAGAATTGTTCTTGATATTTATTGATTTTGTGTTGTGGTGTGGAAAGTACATATCTAGGAAAGGTTCTGGCTAGGAAAGATTTGGTACTTAAGCGTGTCCGTTGTGACCCACCTCTCTTTCTTAGGAACTTACCTGGTGTGCTGTTCACGACTACGTATACTATTCAGTATACAATTACTGTTCACCAGAGGTATTGACCGGGGTTGAACGGAGGTGATCAGAGGTGTTGACCGAGTTGACCGGAGGTGACCAGAGGCGTTGACCAGGGGCGTTGACCAGAGTTCACCAGAAGTGTTGACCGGAGGTGACCAGAGGCGTTGACCAGAGTTCACCAGAGGTGTTGACCGGAGGTGTTAACCGGCATTGACCAGAGGTGTTGACCGGGTTGATCGGCATTGACCGAAGGTGTTGACCAACGTTGACCGGAGGTGTTGACCGAGGTGTTAACTGGCTTTGACTAGAGGCGTTGATCAGTATTGACTGTTGACCAGATGTGTTGACCGTTGACTTGAAGAATTTACAAGGTATTATCAGAGATTGCAAGTTTGAGTGGGAGCAATAGCATCAGAAAAAGATAATTCCAAAATAGAGAAATTCGATGGCTTAAATTTCGGATTTTGAAAGATGCAAATTGAAGATCACTTATTTCAGAAAGATCTATACTTGCCCTTAAAAGGCATAAAGCCAGAAGATATGCCGAACTCTAAGTGGGAGGTGCTTAATCGAAAAGCACTTGGTACCATCAGGTTAACTCTATCGAAATCAGTTACCTTCAACATAAAAAATGAGACGACAACTGTATCTCTAATGGCAGCCCTTTCTAGTATGTATGAACAACCGTCTGCAGCCAACAAAGTACATTTGATTAAAACATTATTTAATCTGAAAATGGCTGAAGGAGGAAGCTTCAGAAAACATCTAAATAACTTCAACGAAGTGACGGATCAACTAACATCAGTGAATATCGCATTCTCTGATGAAGTCCGAGCCCTATTAATTCTCGGACAGCTACCTGAAAGTTAGAGAGGCATAGTTACTGCGATCAGTAGCTCCGCGGGAAAATCAAGTCTTAAGTTCGACGATGTCGTAAGTATGATTTTGACGGAAGAGATCAGAATATGATTTTAAAGGAAGAGATCAGAATGCAGTGATACAATGCATCAACTGCAGGATCAGCCCTAAATGTGGAGAATAGGGGCAGAAATTCAAATAGAGGAAATGGGCATGGTAGATCTACCTACCGTAGCAAGTCAAAGAACATGAGGTCCAAATCTAAAAATTCCAAAAATTCCCAGAGCTCGAAGACAGTTGAGTGTTGGAAATGTGGGAAGATTGGGCACTACAAAAATCAATGCAAGAGTTGAAAGAATGATGATGAGGTGAAAGCAGAAGCAAATGTCGCTTCCACTTCTGGAACAAATGATGCCTTGATATGCTCTTTGGAGAGCAAGGAAGAATCTTGGGTGTTAGATTCTGGAGCATCATTCCATACTACTTCGTGGAGAGAACTCTTCGAAAGGTATATACCTAGAAACCTTGGTAAGGTATACCTGGGTGATGACCAACCTTGTGATATTGTTGGTAAATGTGCAGTGAAGATTAAGTTGAACGAGTTTGTATAGGAACTGAAGAATGTCATGCATATTCCTAACTTGAGAAAGAACTTAATCTCAATAGGGCAGTTGGCTAGTGAAGGCTTTACTACGATCTTCCACGATAACAATTGAAAGATTTCTAAGGGTGCAATTATAATTGCACGAGGCACGAAGACCGGTACTCTTTACCTGACAGCAGGAGTTTGCAATTCAATTGCACTTGCAGAAGGAAACGAAGATTCAAACTTGTGGCACCAGAGACTAGACCACATGAGTGAAATAGGGCTCAAAGTTATGCACTCAAAAGGGAAACTACCAGGACTACAGTCAGTAGAAATTGATATGTGTGAAGACTGCGTACTTGGAAAGCAGAAGAGAGTTAGTTTTCAAACAAGAAGCAGAACCCCAAAAAAGGAGAGGCTTGAGCTCGTTCACTCCGATGTTTGGGGACCAACTTCTGTCTCATCCATTGGTGGAAAACACTACTTCGTGACTTTCATTTATGATCACTCTAGGAAGGTATGGATTTACTTTCTTAATCACAAGTCCGAGGTGTTTGATGCTTTCAAGAGATGGAAAGCAATGGTAGAAAATGAGACAGGTCTGAAGATCAAAAAGCTCAAAACCGATAATAGTGGTGAATATGAAGACACCAGATTCAAGACGTTCTGCTATGATCATGGTATCAGAATGGAAAGAACCGTGCCGAGTACTCCTCAACACAACGGTATAGCTGAGCGTATGAACCGAACGTTAACTGAGAGAGCCAGAAGCATGCATTGACAATCAGGTCTACCAAAGCAGTTCTGGGCAGAAGCAATCAACATAACAACTTATTTGATCAACCGAGGTCCATCAGCACCATTAGAACTCAGAATACCATAGGAGGTATGGAGTGGAAAAGAGGTAAAACTCTCACATTTGAAAGTTTTTGGTTGCCTAGCATATGTGCATATCAGTGATCAAGGCAGGAATAAATTTGATCCCAAATCTAATAAGTGCACTCTCCTTGGCTATGGAGAAGATGAGTTTGGCTACCGTTTTTGGGATGACCAACATAAAAAGATTATTCGCAGCAGAGATGTAATCTTTAATGAAAAAGCAATGTACAAAGATCGACATACAGTAAACGCCAGCAACTCAGAGCAAAGTGGGCCAATGTATGTAGATGAAGATGATGTTCCAGATAGTCCTATAACAAAGCAGACAGTGAGTGTCCTCAGCCAGAGGAACTAGTTGAACAGAGCAGTGTGCAGCAGTCTGACACGCCACAACTTAGAAGATTAAGTCGGCCTCATATATCAAATAGAAAATACATGAACTATTTGTTACTGACTGATGGAGGTGAGCCTGAATGCTACGATGAGGCATGTCAGGCAGCAGATGCCAACCAGTGGGAGCTTGCTATGCAAGAAGAGATTAAGTCTTTAATCTCAAACAAAACATATGAGCTCGCCAAATTGCCCATGGGTAAGAAAGCTCTTCACAATAAATGGGTGTACCGGGTGAAAGAGGAGCACGACTGCTCTAAAAGATACAAAGCTCGCCTAGTTGTCAAAGGATTCCAACAGAAGGAAGGAATCGACTACATCGAAATTTTTGCTCCTGTTGTGAAGCTCAATACTATCAGGTCTGTTTTAAGTATTGTTGGTAGTGAAAATCTTCATCTTGAGCAGTTAGATGTGAAGACCGCATTTCTTCATGGAAATCTACAAGAAGAGATATACATGCACCAGCCAGAAGGTTTTGTAGAAAATAGGAAATAAAACCTAGTGTGCAGATTAAAGAAGAGCTTGTATGGCTTAAAACAAGCTCCAAGACAGTGGTACATGAAATTTGATAGTTTCATGCACAAAGAAGGTTTTTAGAAGTGCAATGCCGATCATTGTTGCTACTTTAAGAGATGTAAGTCCAGTTATATCATCTTGCTACTTTATGTCGATGATATGTTAGTAGCTGATTCAGATATGGGCGAGATCAAAAGCTTGAAGCAGCAATTGTCAAAAGAGTTTGACATGAAAGACCTGGGTCCAGCTAAAAAGATTCTTGAAATGTAAATCACTAGAGATAAACAAGAAGGGACTTTGCAGTTATCTCAGGCAGAATACATCAAGCACATTTTGCATAGATTCAACATGGACGATGCCAAGCCAGTTAGCACACCCTTGGCTAGTCACTTTCTTCTTTCCAAGAATCAGTCTCCTCAGACGGAGGAAAAGAGAAACTTTATGGATAAGATTCCTTATGCCTCAGCCGTTGGAAACTTGATGTACGCAATGGTCTGCACTAGACCTGACATTGGCCATGCAGTGGGAGCTATCAGCAGATTTATGTCTGATCCAGGAAAGACTCACTGGGAAGTGGTGAAATGGATTTTGAGGTATCTACGAGGCACCATAAATAAGTGTTTGCACTTTGGCAAGGAAGAGTTAAAAGTTCAAGGCTACATAGATGCAGACTTTGCAGGTGAAGTTGATCACCGAAGAAGCACTACTGGGTATGTATTTACCATTGGCATCACAGCTGTTAGTTGGATATCGCAGATACAAAAGATTGTTGCACTATCCACTACAGAGGCTGAGTATGTAGCAGTTACAGAAGCCAGTAAATAAATGATATGGCTACAAGGATTGTTGACAAAACTGGGATTCAGTCAACGGAAGAATGTTCTGTATAGCGACAGTCAGAGTGCGATACATCTGGCAAAGAATTCAACATTTCATTCCAGAACCAAGCACATCAATCTCCGTTACCACTTTATCAGATCTTTATTGGAAGATGAAGTGCTAACATTGGAGAAGATCCATGGCAGCAAGAATCCAGCAGATATGTCAACGAAAGTTGTCACTACTGAGAAACTAAAGTTATGCTCAGTTTCAGTTGGTCTTCGCACGTAAAGAGAGTTTTGAGCACACCACTATTCATATACGGTCATCTTTGTCTCCAAGTAAGAGATTGTTAGTAAAGCAAACTTGATGGAGGCAAGGTTAGTGGAGCCAAAGTGAGGAGACAAAAGCAAGTGGAAATTGGTGGAGCTAAAGTTCAATTAGTTGTTAAACCATTATTATGTTTGGAGGATGAGAAGCAAAATCATTCATTGATGGGTGCTTTGCTCTCTTTTCCTCCCTATAAATACCAATCAATTGTAATGGCAAAATATACCAAAAACAACACACCAAGAGCAATTGTGAGAGAGAACAATTGTGAGGAAGAGAAGTATGAGAGAGAGAAAGCTTTCTGAAAGCTTTGAGAGAAAATTCAAAGAGTTGAAAGCTTATAATTTTTCTCTAAAATAGTGAAAGTGAGTGTGCTCCGTGGATGTAGGCAAGTTTGCACCGAACCATGTAAATATTTGTGTCTTTATTTTTCTCTCTCTCCTAACAATCTGAGCTTTGGTAGAATAATAGTATGATTGTATTTCAATTATATTTTCTATTGGACATAAAAAAGACAATATCAATTACATATATTTTGAATAATTGAGATCGAGAAAAAATTTATTCTAAATAAGTTTTTTATGAGTAGTGACTATGCTTTGGGTAGAGAAGCTTCAATGAAACGGATGAAATCATAATAATGACTATATATATATATATATATATATATCATTTTGAAAAACTACATATTATGATGGTAAATTTAGACTTGAATACATGCATAAATACGTACAAGACAAATGTTTATCGTATAGAATCGTATGCATTACGTGATACTTCCGTACATAAATACATACAAAATAAATGTTTATCATATAGAATTGTACAAATTACGTGGTACTTCCGTGCTATTGTAGAAACTCGCATTGTCTCTCCCTCTCTCTCTCTCTCATTTGCATGGTAAACCCACACAAATGTCTCGCACCTCCAACTTATTTCGGGCAAAATTGTGGCAGTTTTCAGGTGTATTTTTTTTTTTTAACAATCTATATATGGTGGTGACAACTCAAACTTAAAATATTATCAGATTGAATGAACACCTTTACCGTGGAATTATATTAGGCGTTATACATTTTTCAGACGTTGGATATATATATCAAGCAAGTTGCATTCTGGTCCTTGAAAAGTCAAAAATAAAAAAAATAAAGAACACTAAAAGTTGGAATCAGTCATGTCGAAGTGGTCCAAAAATTAGTTAGACATGATGACATAAAAGTTGGAAGAATTAGTCTAACTTTTGATCAAGAATTTAGGCTAACTTAAATTAAGGTTTGCTTGAACACATGTACATCAAATTAAAATGACCCAAATACTTTTGATAAATATATATGTTGTCTATAGACTCAATTATGAAATTATATACTAAATCAATTATTAAACTTACGGTATGAATATTTACTCTTATAATATAGAAAAAAAATTATACACACATACTGATAAATATGTATGGTGGGATTTGAACCTTCACCACTAAAATGGGAGAGATATGTATTAACTACTTAAAGTATGAGTAGATGTATCATATACTTGTGTTCTTGGACACAAAAAATCTGAAAAATCATATACTATTTGGTTACTTCAAGCATTATAAAAATTAAGTTTGTTAGAATTTGAAACTATTCGTAATTAATTCGGTACAAGTGTTAAAAATTTCGAATGTAATGGGTACGTAATACGAAATGATGAATTAATTTATAGTGCATCTGATTTTTTTCTTTTTTTTCTTTCTAATTAATCTGCTCAGATATAAAAAGAAAACGATTAATTAATTGCATACGAGTAGATAATATTTTCCAGTCTACCAAACAAGAATTTTCTGGGAGAAATTAATGACTCAAAACCCCTGAAACATGTGACCATATATATCGAGCAAGCATGTATATTACAGGGTGGCTTTGGTGTGGTCAAATCAAAGATCATGAGAGACATGCACAAGACCAACTACAAATGGGTTCTTTGCTTTTAATTATTATATTAATTCAATTTTTTATTATTTTTTTAAATTAAAGTAAACAATATTATGCATGGAAGGTATCATAAAATCCACCCCTCTTGCCCACTTGCATATCAACTTGCAAAACCGTCCTTTTCCACAACAACAACAATAAAGAGAAATGCTTCTTTTGATGCGTGATAAAATTTCGTCACGTATATATTTATTTATTTAAAAATATATAAATTATTAGTTTACGACAATAATTTTAAATTTAAATAATATTAAATTGATATATAGATGATGGGATATATCCGTCTCATCCAGACTTTTCGTACTCCAAAAATTTGAGACGGAATATTTATCGAAAGGGTGAGAAAAATAAATTATTAACAAGTTGCATCGTTTTTAACAAGAAAAAATTGAGTCGTTCATGTCAAGTTGCCTTTCACTTCTTTGAATATCCTTCTACAAAAATGATCATCATCAGCCCCATGCAATGCCCTAATAAATAGAATAAATAATATTTACGTATTAAAAATTTATTAATTATATTTAGAATTAAAATTGGTATAACTCATAATGAACTTCCATAATATTAAGTTTGACAATTAAAATGTAGATTTGAACATTCTCTAGTTCGAATGGATTTCTCGTTTATTCTTCTATTTTTCCTTTTTCTTTTTAACAGTCAAACTTAATATTAAGAGAGTTCAATATAAGTTTTTATAAATAAATTTCAGGTAGGTTCAAGTGTTATTTGTCGTAATAAATACATAGAAATTCAAGCTACGTTTTTTTTGTAAAAAAAAAAAAGCAAAGATTTTGAAATATATATTATTTTCATTTTCATATTCTAATTTATTGTACACTTCCTTAGAAGAGAAGTTTGGAAGAAACCCATAAAAAATTAAAGGAGAAATTATAACGAACCTATATGAGGTTTGTTATTTTACAGGCAGAACAACTTTATGAAAAATTGACAGCGAATACCCTTGCCCTTACCGTTGACTGTTTTAAAAGTTTAAAAAGATCCAAAATACCCCTAATTAAAAAAGGACAAATTACAGTAAACTTATCTTGAGGTTTGCCATTTTACAAGTGAACAACTTTATGAAAAATTGACAGCGAACCCCCCTGTCGTTACCGTTGACCGTTAAAGATAACTGTTGACCATTTTAAAAGTTTAAAAAGACCAAAATACCCCTCATTAAAAATTTAAAAAACAAAGGGTGAATTGCACTAAAGTTTATCTTCTTATTTTTTTAAAAAAAATTAAAAACAATAAAATTAATTGAAAAAGGACAAATTTAATTAATTTAAACAATAAAATTGCACTAAAATTAAATTCGACCGTTCATCAAAATTGATGGACGGTGGAGATCCAATCTAAAAATTGGATCTCCATCAAGATAAAAAAAAAAAAATTAAATTACTCAATAAAACCAATCTCCAGCGATAAAGATTTTGCTTTTTCAATTTTTTCTTAATCTTGATGGAGATCCAATTTTCAGATTGGATCTCCACCGTTCATCCTGATGGACGGTCGAGATCCAATCTCCATCTCCATCCAACTACAATTGTTTTTAATTTTTAATTTTTGTAATTATTATTTTGTAAAAAAATTATTTTTTTAATATGATCTTCATCGACTATCAATATTGATGAGCAATGGAGATCCATTAATGTTTTTTATTGTTTTTAATTTTTTCTAAAAAATAAGAGAAACTTTAGTGCAATTGACCCTTTTTTTTAAAATTTTAATTTTTTTAATTAGGGATATTTAGTCTTTTTAAACTTTTAAAACGGTTAACGGTTATCTTTATCGTTCAACGGCAACGATAATGGGGTTTACTGTCAATTTTTCATAAAGTTATTTCTATTTGTAAAATGACAAATCTTCAGGAAGGTTTACTGTAATTTATCCAAAATTAAATACATAATTCACCGACGGTCCTACATGTTTCTGCTAATTAATTAAATTAATTTATTGTATAAAATAGTACAAATTGGACATTAAAATGCAATTAGAGTTTTTGTCTTCTGAGAGAGAAGGCATCTTGTCAAGCCTTTTGTCTCTGGTTGGAATTCAACTTCATTCGACGCATGTTTTCTTCACATTTCCTATTAAGAATCAACATTTACCATAAAATTTATATAATCAACAAAATATGGGAAAATTGTGGAATTTATTTTATAGTTAATTAACGTTTTGTAAGATTTATTTATCATCTTAATAAGTTTGATAATTTAATACATGAATCCAAACAGTCTTTTAAAACTTATCAAGATTTAAATTAATCCATACGAGTCCATTTTAAGTCCGTCAATTAGTAGATAAGCTTCGTATCAATAGAAAATTCGAATCTCATACAAATTAAGTACATTATGATACGCTCCGTATCAAAGAGGAGGTGAAAACATCAAAGTTAATCTAATTAATTAGAAGATAATTCACATTGACTATATATTTACCTCCTCCATGAACTAAAACAACAAATAAACAAAAAAAAAAAAAACACAAATTCATCAAGTGTATTGACCTAATGCAGGTAGTGATTTATAATTTCGAATACGAGTATCTGACTCGAACCTATATTAAAAAAAAAAAAATGAATATCAAGTTTAACTAATACAGTGATAGTGTCTCGGACAACCTTATAGTTATCGAAAAAAATATATAATTCAATACGATGATTCGATATCTATCGTTGGATGATCCCGACAAAGTTACTGTATTGAATATCTACTGTTGGATGATCCCGATAAAGTTACTGTATCGAAAACGTAAACAAGACCTTTTATGGAGATGTTCTTGCCATGTTCTCTGCGATTTGAGCAAGTGATTGTAAGTTGCATCGGACGATCGTGTCGACAAACGTACACGTCTCTTCTCTAGTGTTACCAGCCGGTACGTCAACGACGAACGATTCGATGACGACTGTACCGGTACCGGAAGCGTGCAAGGTGGTGATGGAGCGGTAGTTGTGGAGGCGGTGGTCGCCGCCGACGACGCTAAAGCTGAGGACGTGGTGCTCGTCGTCGAGGATCTCCAGGCGCTCAGTGCTGCGCGCCGCCGGCAGGCCAGACACCACGCGGACCTCGCGAAGCGCGCCGACGTTGCGGCCGTCCCCGACGACGACGTTGCAGCTCTTGACGAAGTGTTTGTACGCCTGCGGGTTGTCGAAGCGGCTCACCACCGACCAGACTACGGACGCCGGCGCGTCGATCGTCTGCACCACGTAGGAGCAGCACTGCCCCGGACCCACCTTGTGCGCGTGGTGGTGCCCTGGAAGCGCGTCCGGCACTACCGAAAGGCACCTTTGTTGCTTATGGGCTGACACCGCCCCCGCTGCAGCCGATATGGTGGTGTTGGTGGTGGGAGCTGCTGTTGGTCTCTGAAGCTGCAACGATGAAGGCATTTTCTTCAAAAACGTTTTCTCAAAACGTTTTCTTTTGGTTTCTCTACAAAAATCTCTTTTAGGGTTCTACAATATCATGAAAGTGAGTTATATAAACTTATCATAAGTAGTGTGTGTTGGTGTATATAAACTATATATATATATATATTTTAAAAAAAAAGTAGAGAGAAGAGAGAAAATGTAAAAATGTTCAAGTTGGGAATTTTCTAGGGAAAATTTTCCAAATTTTCTAGAGAAAAAAAATGTAGGAGGGGTCATATCAAAATGGAGTTGGCTTACGCCGGACAGTGCAAGTGGGATGAGCAAGTTGCAAGCATTGTTTGGACTAATTAAGTTTATCCTTTATTTATTTATTTTATCTTTCTATTTACAAGATTGCCACTTTTTTTTTTTTTTTTGTTAATTTAAAAAAAAATGGGCTTGTTGGTATGTTTAATATTTTATTGTCAATTTTGTGTGCTTTGGTCTTGAGTAGAAGATTTTGTTTGGATATTTTCTTATTATTTAATTTATCTACCGTATAAAATCGGCCGGGTTTTACATCTACTAATAATAGTTTGTACACCTTCCCTTTTGCTGTCGACTCAATCCTTATGAGATTTTTTAAAAAATAAATATATTATCATATTCAGTTTTAGACTCGTAAAGTGAATATTTATACTTATAATGAATTGTATAATATTCAATTTAGATATAAGAAATTAAAGTTAGATTGAATTACAACACATTGGATTTTTTTGCTTTTATTATTACCAGTCAAATTCAAAACATCA
Organism: Xanthoceras sorbifolium; assembly: GCA_003430845.1. Classification (NCBI taxonomy): domain Eukaryota; kingdom Viridiplantae; phylum Streptophyta; class Magnoliopsida; order Sapindales; family Sapindaceae; genus Xanthoceras; species Xanthoceras sorbifolium. The sequence continues at coordinate 12,721,930 of CM010614.1, read as the reverse complement.
GGGTTTACTATTATTCATCTTACATCTTATTAAAACACCTATCAATACTAAATATTGGAATGTAAAATAAATAAATAAATAAATAAATGTTGGGTTATAGTACTAAATATGTACTAAAGAGTCATAACTTTAAAATGTATATTCAAAAACAGACTAACGAATTTAAAATATTACAAATTTATAACTCTAACGTTGTCAGATAATTAATTATTTACAAAAACTTACTTCCAACACATTGAAATTCATAAATGGACCTGTGAACTATAGCAGGACCCATAATTTTTTTTTTTTTTGGTATCGTGGGTGTTCGGCCAGCTTACGCGCACTTCGACTAATCCCACGGGACATCGGAAATACCCCTTAAAGAGGTTTACTCTGCCAATGTAAGTGTCCGGTATCCAAAAGAACTCGAACTTGAGACCAGTCAATTTTTAACTGTCCAAATCTTAACCAGTTGAGCTACTTCTCTTGGGTGCACGACGCATATTTTATTAAATGCAAATATAAGTTTTACATAAATTATTTATGTAGCATCCAAAAATAATAATTATGTTTTGTTTAACTAATGCTAGTGGGTAATATTTTGATGGCTAGTTTGATAACTTCATGCATCCACTTGGTACCTATTGCATTACTAATATATTTGTATGTGCGTGTGTGTGTGTATATATATATATATATATATATATATATATATATATATATATATATATATATATAGGAATAAATTTAAAAATAACTTTTTAAAATATACAAAAAATTATTTTTAACCGTATTTTTCATTTTAATTGTTAGTGAACATGTCAAATCATAATAAAACCTCATTCATATATTTCATGTTAAATATTAACCAGTTTCACGTGAAATGATAGTAGGTTTTACATTGAATATTAGCATGTTTCATGTTAAATGTTAGTACGTTTCACGTTAAATGTTAGTATATTTCACGTTTTAATAGATTTCACATTACATTACCTCATTCATATATTTCATGTTAAATATTAGCAAGTTTCACGTGAAATGATAATAGGTTTCACGTTGAATATTAGCATGTTTCATGTTAAATGTTAACACGTTTCACGTTAAATATTAGCATATTTCACGATTTAATAAATTTCACTATTACATTTTAATATGTTTCACGTTTTAACAGGTTTTACATTACATTTTACAAGGTTTTATGTTAACTTTTAAAATAAAATCTTCTGGAAATTAAAAAAAATTAAAGGTTTTCACATTTTTAGGGTTATTTATGTAATTGTATAGCTAATTTGTTTAGGAATTCTTTTTATAATTTTTGAGGGGCAGAGTATGTAATTTTTTAGTTAGGGATTAAAATAAAATTTTTATAGTGGTTAAAAGATATAGTTAAAAATAAATTTTAGTAAACTTAAGTGGCTAATTTTAATAATTTACACTACAATTTATATATATATATATATACACACACTTGATTATGATCTCTTTTAATCAAGGCTGATGAAGTAGTTGAGGATTTTATTGTTTAAATTTATTTCATTATTTCTTCTTTTAACTCTTCTCTTTTGTCCTTTCTTTAATTATTTATTTTTTCCCACCAACTTCCATCAACTTGGTGGTTTTTTAGTTCAAAGGTTGGTCTCCACTTTTTTCACTTCATTGGTTGCTTTTATAAAATTTCCCTTCAAGTCTAAAGGCCTTCCTATGATTAAAAAAAAAAAAAAAAACCCTAAAGTACTGAGTAGAAGGTGTTTGGTGTGGTTTCTATATACATAATGGGAAAAAGAATTTCTATTCCAAAGTAATAAAGTTTTTTTTTTTTTTTGGGTTTTTATAATAACTTTATGAATTTGTTATAATTTAACCGAAGGGAGAATTGAAAACAAATCCCTAAAGTATGGAGATTTTTTTTATTTAAATTCAAAACTCTAAAGGTGTTTTTTTAAATAAAAAATAATCAAAATTTAGAGGGTTTTGGGAATTTCACTTAGTTAAAATATAGGTGAATTCAAGAGGGTTTAAAATTTATCACAACTTTTGAAAGTTAAATTTTTTTTATGTTGAAAAAACTCATTATCAAATAGAGATTAAGAAGCAACTTTTTTCTTTGGTTTTTAATTGGCCTGGTTTCAGGACCTTAGTCAATATTATAAAAAAAAAAATTCATGTTGTAAAATCAAAGTTTTGAAAAAAAAAAATTACAAGACCATCCTCACTAGAAAATGATCTTATATATGTGAAGATATTTGAAAATGATCAGCATTGTCTACACTCTATAGCCACTTGATCAGGCAGCTCAGCCTAAAGGATTGAAGATCAATCGTGTGGAAGCTTATCAAACGGATCAAACTGCTACTTGTCAACACAAGCAACTAAACAGCAGATTGACAAAAGTGCAAAGGCAAGTTGGTTGCAGTTACATCAACTTGCAATCACAGTTTAACAAACTCAGATGGGATTGCTCAACACACAGCTAGCTACTGCAATCTTCCAGACAGACAGGAGTTTGAGTTATTGATCTCAGATGATTGTGATATCAATCATGATCATAGCTATGAACTAAGAAGGTCAATTGTAGTTAACAGCCATGTAAAATGATCTTGCTTGTAACAGAATTGTAACTGAATCTGTTACAAGCTGATCAACTTGTAGCTATGCATTTATTATTTTTGAGATGTGATTATGATTTTTATATTTTGTAAACTTGTATTTCAGTTGTGTACGTTTTGCAAAAGGAAAATAAAAGTTTCAGAGTTCGATTCTCCATTAATGGAGCTCTGTTCTTAAAATTTATTTCCCTCATACCTTCATCAAACAGTTTGTGGTTTATATTAAACACTTAGGTTTTCTCTATTTTTCACTATATATATATATATATATCGGTTTAATTGGTCCAACAATATTAACTATATATATATATATATATTCATTTTATTAGAATTAAGAAATATACATTTTCGGTTTACCCCTAAAGAGGTACGTATTATTATTTTAAATTATTAAGCATTAAAATTACTTTTGGAGAATATTTGAAAGAGAGTTTTTCGACAATGACTATTTTCCATATTAAAATAACTATACTTTTGACAACAATTATATAATGTTTTTCTTATTGTATGTGGAAAACAAAAACTTTCATTCAATCCCAAAATTTAAAAAATTAAACCCAATAAAAAAAATAATAATAATAAAACGAAATCAAAATTACTAAAAAAATAACAATTAAGATATTAAAAAAATAACCAAGTTGACTCATCACAATTCACACCCATATATTAATATTAATTGATATTAATATTAATTGATGCATGAGATGAGACTCTATCCATATGTCTAAAAGAAATGAATCTGGTATGTGGAACCAAGTCAGATAGAAAGAGATCAAATTAGTTTTTTTTTTTTTTTTTTTATGTTCAACTTGGAATGTTTTTTTTTTATTTTTATTTTTTAGTTTGTCAACTTAGTTTATTTGGTATAGGTGTTTGGTTTCATGGAAGGTTCTACCAAAGAAAAAAATAAAATAAATAAATTTCTAAGTAATAAATTCCATACCTGACTTTCTATATCAATATTTTTCCTTTGATGTAACAAAGTGAATTTATAAATTTGTAGATAATGAAACGATATAATAAATAACATATTACGGTTACAAATTAACTATCGTTTTTTTTTACATATCACTTGCAGTATTGGCGACTCGAATATGAGATATTGTCAGGCTGAATGAGTGCATTTACCATCAAACTATATTGGGTGGTGGTACAAATTAACTACCGTTAGAGATGATATATATATATATATATATATATATATATATATATAGTGAGATATATGGTATTAGTTTTCCTTAATTATAGAGTTCTAAATCAACTTTCGACACACACAAATATCTTTAATTGTTTAATTATTGGTAGTAAAAAAACATAGTGTTGCCCTTTTTCTCCTAATAGATATAAACGAGCTTCTTATTTGAAAAATGGAGAAAAAAAAGGTGGTTATACATTTTCTTCTGTCGTCGTAAGAGGGAGAAGAACAATTCATCTTAATAAGAGTTATTATCCGAACCGCTACTCGTAGTATTTAATCTAAACATATTCTAATAGAATTCTAACCGAATTTTGTATCATTTTGAACCAAAAAAAGATTGAAAAAGCTTCTTAGTCAAAATTTAAAAATGTAATAAAAAAAAAAAAAAAGAAACCTGTTTTGTCCATCAAGCTCCTCTTACTCTTACAACAAGTTATAGTTTATACATGGTTAATTGGTTGGTGTCATCATTGGAAAGTCCCAAAGACATTTACAAGTTGATTGTGATTTATATTCTTGTTTTAAGAAACTGCCCATGGTTTTGCCATTTTAATCAAACTATTTAACTATAAGCTACTTGGAAATCCCAAAATTTTAAAATGAAGTTTTGTGCTTTTTGAGCATGAAACAAGACACCCTTATTTATTAAGATTTTTATAAGTTAGAAAAAAAGTTATTCAAAAAGCTCCATCCATAGTTTTGGTAATCACCTTCCTCAACCCATTGGTTTTGCATTAATAAATTAAACCCCTTTACATCTCCCTCTCTCTCTCTTACACACAACCACACACTCCCCAACATACAAATAAGGAACTAAGGCGTGTTAACTAATCAAGAATCTTAATGATAAAAAAAACAACTTAATTCCGGATTTATAATTATAATATTCACTAAAAATCGTTAGAAATCAAAATACATAACCCCTACACTCATATCGAGAAAGGGAATTTCTCTTTCCCATTTACGGAATTAAGTTACATTTTTTTATTTCCTCCTAATAAAACTTAATTCTCTTGATTTTCATTCTCTATTAGTAGATGCACCATAAATTTAAAGATCTTCTGCTAATCTGAACTATTTTAAACTTTAAAAAAATTTGTGATGTCATTTAACCATTATTATTTATTTATAATGAAAATTTATTTGTTGAGAATCTTTGCACATTTTTACTCACAATACATATAGATAACCTATACCTAAAACCCCCTTTAATTATTACCTCACACCAACTACCCAACAGTTACTGATTAACTACCCCTTGATATTCAAGCTTTTTAAAAGAGAGTATACAATTATTTGATTCATCAAGGAAGAAGGGAGATTCTTAGGGCAGCTTCTATTTGTCTGATATAATTTTTGGTTCTAGTGGTCCTGCAACAACACAATGTAAAGAAGAATGAGTGCCTATGTGGAATTATTACTAGCATGACAGAGAGACAGACCACTCAAAAGGGTCTCCAATGGTTTTTTTTTTTTTTTTTTTGACGTATTATTTAAAGTTACTATTTACTAATCGAGAATAAAAACAATACGAAATCAAGTTCTGTTGGAAAATGAATCAGGAAAGGAAACCTAATTCCCTTTTCAGTAGAATCTACGTAATTTAATACCTAACAGTTTTTTTTATAAACATTGTAATACCTAAATAAAAAATTAAGTTTTCTTTTGCTAATTAGGAATCCTAATTAGCAAACAAACAAAGCCTAGCAAGTAAGATTATTATGAGAAATAGTAAAGATTTATCATATAACGGCTGGACCAGGTGCGGACCAAGCCCTGCTCCTGAGTCCTGTTTAAAGCGGGTTTGGATGGTCCATCGGACTTGAACCTATTTAAAAAAAATTCCATTTTTTGAGTCCCAATCCGACCCTCCAAGTTTTGCGGGTCTTAATAGGCCTGCTAAAGCAATTTGAGGTGTGAAAGCATGTTAGATCAACAGCTTATTATGGTTGAGGCACTGTCTGTCTGGTAGTAACCGCAATTCACAATTATCCGGAATTCAAATCCCTGCCCCCAAGTCAAAAGAAAAAGAAAGATAAACAGCCTACAAACTAAGATTCATGCATGTATGATCTTCATTTAGAAGACCACAATTCGAAGGTTTTATATATGTAACAGTTCCTGGATTAAAATTGGCACCCAAATCATGTAAAATTTTGAAGACTAAACCTGCTAAAAATAATGGGTTAATTGTAATAAAGTACCCTAACTTTAGTTATATTGTAATGAAATCGTGAGTTTAACCTTAATTGCATGTTATTGTTAATATCCTTGACTAACGGATTAATTGCATGTTAGTACCCTTAACTAACTAGGTTGACCGTTAGAGCTGACTGATCAACCAATAGTCAAAGGGTATTTTGATCTTTTTGACCTTAATTTATTTTTAAAAAATAAAAAAAAATTTATAAATTATAAAAAAAAAAGTTAAATAAATCTCCACCGTCCATCAATTTTGATAGACGGTGGAGATTATATTGATAAAAAAAAAATTAAAATTAAAAAAATAATAATTTTTGCCTAGATCTCCATCAACGGGAGCAGCTCTGCTCCCGTTGATGGAGCAGTCGCTCCAACGCCGATGGAGCGCTGCTCCCTCGGCGACGGAGCAGCGCCATCAGTCGTGAACCCAGAAACTAGGTTCGAACGTGAACCCAGTTGCTGGGTTCGAACAAATTTTTTTTTTTTTTTTGTTCTTGATGTTCTTGGTGGAGATCCAATCTGGATGATTGGATCTCCACCAAGAACACCAAAAAAAATTTTAATATAAATTTTTCTTTTCACTTTTTTTAATTGTATGATTTTAAATTTTTTTTTTTTAAATGTATCTCCACCGTCCATCAAGATTGATGGACGGTGGAAATCCATTTTTAAAAATTATAACTTTTTAATTTTTATTTAATTTATTTTTTTAAACTAGGGACAATTATGTCATTTTACACAAAAGTCAAAGTCAAACCATTATATTTAACTGATTAACTAACAGTAGGGTACTAGCATACAATTAAGACTAAACACACGATTTCATTGCAATATAGCCAAACGTCAAGGTACTTTATTGCAATTAGTCCAAAAATAAATCTTGTCACTGGTCTCACAATTTTCAGGCCCTCTATAATTGCAATGATAGTTTTGAGTTAGAATCACACAAAAATGCATGAAATGATGAGCAGGGACATGCATAATAGATGTAATAGTCTAGCTAGGAATCAATCCGATACATGCACAAACTCTGGTAATGAAGATGATCAGCTACAAATTATGATTGATAAAACATCTGAATTGTCACATACGGTTAATGAACAGGATACAAGAGGAGGAGGGAGAGAAAGGCACCATAGAAACCTGTAAACGAAGACAGGGTAGTTTAGTTTCTTATGATCTTCATTATTATACGGAACCAGGCCTCTCTCGGATCAACCTGTTGAAGCCTTCTCATTTTTCATAATCATATGGAAAGACTTGACGCGGTCCTCTTCCACAATCTCCCTCAATACGTCATCTTCAATCTTTTCTGCTTGCCAGCGAGAAGGCGCCTCCACGAGTGCCTCGCTGAATATCATACAGGAAACCCATTCCTTCCATGTTGTCCTTCTATACTTGTCTTCTTCGAGAGTTTTTGATGCCAAGAGCTGATACACGTAAACCATCTTCTGCTGTCCAGGTCGAAAAGCACGTGCAATGGCTTGCTTTGTCTTGGAAGGATTCCACTCTGAATCCAACATAATCACCCGTGAAGCAGCTGTCAAACTGATGCCTTCAGCACAGGCTGTAATCGAAGCAAGTAGTACTCTTGAAGGCCCTCCGGGTTCTTCAAACTTGTCCATTATTCTTCCGCGATCGAACAGCTCTAGGTCCCCTGTGAGGATCAATATTTCTTTACCCTTCTGCCACCGGAAAACACTTTGAAACAATTCCGAAAACAATTGAATAGGCGCGATGTTGTGGCAAAAGATCAGAACCTTCTCGTCTTTAACAACTCTGTGCACAAGGTTCAAAACAAACATAACTTTAGACCCTTTTCGAAACTCATACTTGTACTTCTCAAGCTCCATCAGTTCCTGAGGAGTGAAAAATTTATGAGCACAGTTCGAAGTTTTCACCAAGGAAGGATGTATTGATGCAAGCGTAATCAGAAGCTCAAGTTCAAGAGGATATCCATGGTATTTTTCCATTATTTCACGAAGTTTCACCAAAACTTTTTGTTGTATGTCTGTTGCATTCATCATCAAGGTGTAAATTTGTAAACCAGGGAGCCCGTCAGAACTTCCACCTTCGTACACATCGATGAATCCATTCGTGATATTTCGCAGCATGTTTAGGCCTTCCATCCTATCTTCTCCTTCTAAATCAATCTTCCTTGCAATGTTATCAATGAAGAACTTTCTTGCTCGGGCTTCTAATAAATGCCGAGCCTTCTTCACACCTTTCTTCTTTTCCTTGAATTTCGGGTCTAATACCTTCAATACTTCATTGATAAACTTTGGTCGCGCCAGGCAGAGGGTGTTGAAATATTCACAGAAGTTGTTCTGGAACAACGTACCAGAAAGCAATATTCGATAATCCGTCTCGACTTTCATCAGAACCTTCCTCAACCTTGATTTAGTACTTCTGGGGTTGTGCCCTTCATCTAGTATCAGGATCCCGGGACTTTCACGGAGCACTTTAGCCATAAATTTTCTGTGTGCAAACCTAGAATCTTCCCGCATTAATGTCAGAAAAGAAGTGTAACCCATGACAAGAACACTAGGCTGAGCATGCCACTTCTGTATCTTCTCTAAGCAATCGAGAACATGCATAACATCATGACTGGGCTTCGGACCTCCCTGCGAGAACCTTACCCTTTGCTGACTACAGACTTTGTAGGTTCTTCGACCATGGATTAGATGAACGGGTAACGGAATTTTCCACTTAATAAATTCCTTGTACCAGGTATAGAGAGTTGTCTTCGGGGCGAGGACCAAAGGTCGTTTTCCTGGGAATAACTTCAAGTAGCTAACGAGGAACGCAATAATGAGAAATGTTTTCCCAGCTCCCGGAGTATGAGAAATAACACAACCACCTGTCTTCTTAGTTGATTTTTCCATAAGTGATGGTTCCAAAGACCCAGCAGTATTTTTCCATAGAAATTCAAAAGCTTTCTTCTGGTGGAAACGTAATTTCGCCTTATGTTCAGGAATTAAGGCCCACACATTATCATTCTCTTCTGATAAGGGAGTGTCTGCGGAATCTTGATTGCAGAAAATATTCAACCCCTCCTCGTCATCATGGCTTGTGCACTGGATCTTCTTCATTCCCCGTCTTACTGTCTACAGTATAGCCTTTTTGTTGCACCTAGTGAAACAAAAGAATTAAAAGTGATCAGATAATTATATAGAGCTATGCGAAGAAGATGAATCCTAATTTATCGCATTTCAACTAGGAGACTGTGGTAACAGGCCAACTAAATTTGACAGCCTTGGCCTCCAAGAAGATTATAAATATAAATTGTCAAACACCGACACATGCGAAATGAAGAAATAAGACTTGTGCATTCTTGAATTACAAAATTGACTTACAAAGGGCGCTGTGACATATTTGATTTCAGTGCTCACAAAATTGCATAAGCGACATATAATTCCAATTTCTTCATCCGTTGTAAACTCATGTCGGCAACCTTCAGCTGGCGTTTCTGTAGACTTAGTAGACACATCAGCATTTGAACCCTGAAAGCCATTATCAAACAGAATGAACCATAAAGCACAAAATCCATAACGTACATCACCGCTATGATCAGTGTAAGTATATGTGTACAAAATTATATATAGAAAGGTGCACGTGCACATACACATATAGAGGAAAATCACATAAATAAACAATCAGATTCCGACAAAGATTACTTGCAATAGCTGTACCTCATTGTTCTCGAGAATATAAGCCGATGCCAATGATAATTCCATTTCTTTCCATAACATGTCCATTTCTGACATTTCTTCCTCTTCTTCGCTTGAGGATTCTTCCATTTGCATCTTCTGCTCCGAAGTCTTCGATGCCTTAAACTGATTCCACTGATCAAGTATACTCGGTTCCTCATTCGTGACTGTATGATCAATGTTCTTCATGTAATTATTTATCAGTCTATTGTATGCTCCAGCACTTAAAGTTGCTTTTTTATAGTTTACTTTTTCACAAGACTCGCCTTGTTTTGAACTTATAGGACGATATCTGTTACTTTGGGATCTCTTATTAGTAGGCTTTCCCCATGAACTGTTTTCGAAACCCATATCTTCCATGCCAAAAAAATTCTTACTTTTGACTTTCTTATTAGAAACTTTTCCTCCCCACCTACTTTCAAATTCCATATAATCTAACTCTGACATACCCCTCACCGGTTCTGAATATGAACCTTTCGTATAATACTTAGGAGCTTTTCCTTTCCACTTGCTTTTGAACTCAGTACGTTCTACCTTATAAGTATTCCTCCTCTGTACTGAAGAGGAACTTGTTAAATAATACTTGGAAGAACTTTCATCATTCTCTCTCGAACAATTTCCAGGATTTTTGGCAGGGTGATCATGTTGATAAGAAGCTATCGGATCGCTTTCAGTAGGCACAGGAACAATAGCAAGTTCATTTACATTTTCATTGCGACTGGCCACATAGCACCTTGATGTACTCCTGCTTTCGCTCTGGAGATTTCTTGTTTCACCATCTGTATTCTCTTCTGCGCCTTTTGCATGAAGACGAAACAGGTATGACAATGGTAAATGCATATCTTCGTCGTCGTCATCATCATCTTCCTCTCTGTTGGTCCTATATGGCAACATGCGAACCCAGCTGACATTTGAATCTGGAGAAACTTCACTGCCAAGAAAACGGTCAGGCTGTAAATTTCGACGTTTAGATCGTCGCAATTCCATAACATCGTAAAATGTCAATGGTCCAGGTTCTTGCACATCACAAGCAGGAAGGGCCTCAATAGTATCATCCGGAATAAATTGAACCACGAATGATGTCAAAAGGTCATCATCAGCTCTGAAAGTTATTGCATTTAGATGAGTATCAGCGTTTGATGAGCAGCTGGCATCATCATCATCACCCAAAATTAGATAGACAATTTTATTCTGCACAGATCTCACATCAAATGAAGTCTGCTTCAGAACTGATGCAACAAGTAACCAGGAGAGGTCAGATAAGAATTTCCCCAAAAACAGTTTAGACTTTTGCAGAGAAGAGCAGTCCTCAGAGTAATTCCATCGGTAGTGTTGATCTTCGCAAGCCTCTTTTTCCAGTCTTTGAAGGATATTTATTTGATCAATTCCTACCGACTCAGTCTCTGCGCTTAATGCTCCTTTCTCGGAACCAAGAGGACCTTGGTTGACATAGAAATTAACATAAAACTGGCATGAGCATTCAGTTTCATGGGGCTTCCTCTCGACAGAACATATTTTAGCATCAACCCACACCTATAAAAAGAATCCAAAGAATTAAAACTAAATAGGGTAATTTCAAAAAAAAAAACAAAAATTGAATAACGATGATCCAAGCATGCTATATCTAACAAAACAATTACAAGCAAAGTTTACAGGAATAACAGTTCTTCAGTTAATTGCCGTCTCTTAGGCTAAAAAATTCATTGGAGATAGCAAAATAATTATAAGTCTTTGTTGCAGTGCCTATAGATTTGTTTCTTTTTCTTTCTAATTAGCTCCACATAAGCTCGCGTATGCGTGTATCACAAACACACATTCAAGGAGCAAGTTTATTAAAAAGTAACTTACAGGATCTTCATTTTCTTCGTCAGAACTTTCCTCGTTTCTAGAGGCAGAAAGCACGCAGACATCAATGCCTGGCCTCAAAAAGCAGGTGCAGTCAGATAAAGTTGCTCTCCTTGATTTTACACGAAGATTTGGGAAAGGACGTTTTGTCTCGGGAAAAAATCGGTTTTCATCATGATGCATGGATATAATTCCATCCTCGATTCTTATGAACTCCACACTTTGCCAAGAGTCATGGTAATATGCCTCGAAAGCTGTCAAATAGAACACACTCAGATGGTGTATAAAGCCAATAACTGTTTGCCGTTATTCGGAAATCTGAAAATGCTTGTACTTATTAACACATCAGCCCAATACATTTCACACCTTCTAAATGCCAAAGGTTCATCAATCAATTATATCTCTACTTAGCATATAACTCTCAGATAACGAATTCACGTCATATTTATTGAAATTCAACAGCAAAGAAAACGTTGTCAGAAGTAAAAAGACTCGAAGAAAACGAGATCCAAGGAGAATGCTTACGATACTCATTGAATGGATGCTTGCATTGATACAAATGTCTTTTCGCCCTTATCATTGTTCAACCGGAAGGCTTAATCTGTATAACTGTCTCTACTATAAGCTTAATGCATTATCTGCAATACAAAGCCAGTTAGTCACATTTAAAGTAAGAATCAAGATTATCGGAAATATAAGCTCGTATTTAATGTTTTACAAAACATGGCATCGGAAGACCCCCATCATTTATATAATTTAAGCAAACATATTAGGAGAGTATCAAATTACATTACTAACTACTATAAACTTTCCCAAACTTTCAATTTTCCCGTTAAATAGACAGTCAAGAAACTTGCCACTTTATCGACAACATAAACCACATGCCGAATATACAAGGTAGCATCTGCTTCGACACGTGGAGAGCTAGATTCCGGGTGTGGAACACTCGTTATTGGCATAATTCAGTAGCATTATCTGATTCCATTTTTAAGCCATACCATTATTACACATAATAAAACTTTCTCTATGCTTAGATGACAATGATGGGAACTGCCCCGCAATCGGTAGCATCATCCATATGCCAAATATACACAGTAAGCCCTGCTTCAACACACGGATAGCTGGAATCCGGGTTCCCTGAAAAACCCCCCTTACTCGCACTAGCCTTACCATTTTTTAAACCATTAACACTACATAATATGAAAATGTAGCTTTAGATGATCATTTCTACTCACATTTTTTTCTTTTCTTTTTTTCTGTTTTTCATTTTCTTATTTTTGATTCTCATCAAGTGTTAAAATCAGACTAAAAAAGTTACAATAATAATAAGATTAAAATCCGTGAAACTACAGTATAATAAATTAACCATAGCCAAACAACTTTTGCTGAAAAATATGGAAATAGAAGCACCAAAGATTCTGATACAGTTGCTTAAAGATTTCCTTTTCCAATAAAATAAAATAAAAAGAAAGATCAATCAAATTATTAGAGAGAGAAAAAGAAATCCTAACCACAAAAAGAGGGTTTGTTAGCAGTAGATATCTCCACAACCACCCACCAGAAAAATCACAAAAAAGGTAAAATTTTACTGCAAATGGAAAAAATAAATAAATAATGCGTGTCAGTCTCTCAAGTCTCAACTCAACCACTCAAGAACACAAACAGTAAATTGATAATCAGACACCAAACACAGATAAATATATGTATGTATGTATGTATATTTCAAATTAAAGTTTAAAAATCAGATAATGATCGGAGAGAAAAGCAGTGTAAGAATATCATTACATCAGTTGAAATCAAAGAAGATGGGTAGCTGAAAACAGAGTAAACAGAGAAAACAGAGAAGGTGGTCAAAAATTTTGTTTACCCGAAAACAGCTTCTGGATATGAGAGAAAACTCAGATTCCGATTGGATTTTGGCCTGAAAAGAAACAGATTCAAGCAGTGATAAAGATTGAAAACGATTGCACATAACAGAGCACAGAAAACAGAGATATATATATTTTTATATATATAGAAAGAGAGAGAGAGAGAGAGAGAAAAAAAATATGAATAAAAATGAGTGAAAACTGAAGAGAGAAGAAAATTGAAAGCTGAATAAAATATATAAAAAAGAGTGGGGCGGAGAAGTCTATACTTTTGTCTGAGAGAATCTCGGAGTTCGTGCCTTTGCATGAGTGGACTGCGACTCTTGTGAAACTTTGAAGCACTTCAATAAAAAAAAAAAAAAAAAAAAAAAACAAAAACTAACAAATTGGTTTGGTCTTGGTCTGGTGACTCTGGTCTGGTTTTGGTCGTTGGAAAAAAAATAAAAATGAGAGAGTTAGATATATAGATAATTAGATACAGCGAGAGAGAGAGAGAGAGAGAGAGAGAGAGAGAGAGTGTGTGTGAGTGAGTGTGTGTTTTTAATTTACGGTTTCAATGGCAAGTGAACGTAAATAAGTGATGATATGGAGAGTAGATTTGGCATGAAAGTGTCATGATCATGAGTTATCAACGGCTGTGATTTGATGATGATGATGATGATGATGATGATGATGCATGACATGACAATATAAACATTTCTGTGGGACCAAGTCATGTGTATGCTAAATAGATTTGGATAGATGATTATATGTAATGGATGCCACTATCTGCAGTTTTTAATCGTATCACGTGATATAAATATAATAAATATCAAAAATTTGAAAAGGGAATGTACTCTACATGTATGCACTTAAGCTTTTTCCTTAATTTGATGATTTTACTTTCTTGTGGGACCAGTCTATGTATTTGTATAGTAAGTGATAATTTATACCAAGAGCAAAACTCTGGTGAGACAGTCTCATTACATCCGTCAATTAAAATTTTCAGTATACAAATCAGAATAGATTCGTAAATCATATTAAAAAAACAATGCTTGTGCAATTAAAAGTCGTTGTATAAATACTTTTTATGGTTTTTTTTTTTTTTTTCTATTACATAAGTGTATAAATACAGATGTGACCATAAGAAGACCGTCTCATAAGAAAGTACAACGGAGGGAGATCATAAAGTCAAATAAAAAACACTTGAGAGTTGTTTGCTTTCTTTGGCCAGCACAATCTTCTTCTTTACCAAATTACTATAAGAGGTCCAATAATTATATTACTAAATATTTAAAATAAAATTAATCGCTATATAACATAACAACAATTATTTGGTAATTATTGATTAATTATGGTAATTCTGACTAAGATATTTTTTTTTTAAAAGAAAGAGAAGTTAGTATGTTTTTTTTAAATCTAACACCTTACAGGTTAGAGGATTACTATGATCCAACCGAGATTAAATCTACAAGCACGGCTTAGATAACTTACTTCTAACAATACATTCATATTAAGGCAGCTCTGTATATATTAATTAAAAATATTCATATTTAGTATGTTTTTATTTATTTGATACATACAAGTCATGTAATTATAAAGATGAGATATTCCATTTAATGTATTTGATTTTATACCTTGTTTTATTTATTTATTTGTTTGTGTACAACACATTTATGTTTCACATGTGACACCTTTTACAACCACTATTTCAGGTTATGCAATTTTTAGTAAATTGATTATTTTAGGCTTTTATGGTCTTCTTAGAAGGAAAAAAAAAAAGATTTTATCAAAACATCAGATAGTAATTAAAATTTATAAATGTTGTTTCAAATATTATTAGAGCCAAAGAGTTTCGGTTTTGGATCTCTTCTCCTCTTTTATCTGTGTCCAACGTTTCACCATTTACAATATTAAATTATAAATCTGTTATGATTTATCGAAATTAATCACTAAATACGTGGTTCTGATATCTATTCCCATAACAAAATACATTTATTATCATAATAAGAGAAAAAAATAATTACTTACACATATTGACAAATGAATATTATGAAACTTAGTCCCCACTATTCAAATGGAAGAAATATACACTACCCATTTAAACTATTATTAGGTATACAACATCCACCATTTATGTAAACAGTAAATTCTATACGTTCTGAATTGCATATTGTTGGTCCGATTGAATACCTTCTCTACAGAGAACTCTTTTATCTAGTGTCTATAAATGGAGGACACAGTCTCATAAAGTATTCTCTCTTTAACAAGACAACCCCACCTACTCGACTGAATTATCATAAAAGCTCTGCAACCAACCTTCAATATTCTATTTTATTTAACCTAGTTTAGTTTTCAAGGATACAAATTACATAACTAATAACAATTAATAACAATTTTGTCGGGAAGCTATCGACATGGGTCAATAAACGAACGTTTAAGATATCTACTCCATAATATGATATATTTATTCCTTTCATCACCGGTTATTAAATAATTACAAGTAGAATTATATATCTTTTCTTCAAAAAGTTATAATTTTATTTTATTTTTCAAACTTTTGATTTTAAGAAATGATATTCAACTGTATTTCAACGGCATTTTAACATGTAATATACCAAATGAAATAATTAACATTTTCTGTATAACAATGATCCCCATCCCAGCAATGGATCAATTTAGTGCATTAAAATATCCAGATAATCCGACCCAACTAAACTGCGAGAAGCTTTTAATCCAACACAACCCAATCCATCTCACCCTGGATAATGCAATCCAACCCAACGAAAACAATTATTAAAATTTTTAATCCAATCCAACGCTCTCATCACCAAACAAATTCCAGAAGAATGCACCTTGGCTGTGCAGGTCCTCAGTAGATTACCAGGAGACGAAATGATGTGACCAACGAGCCACAAAGATTTCAGACAATAATAAGGCTGTATATAACTATGACAGAAAATTTCACGCAAGAACCAAAAGGTACCTAAAATATTTCTAATTTTTCTCATAATTTATACAGAAAAACCACGAACTTCTTGTATCATATAAAGTATGTACAACAAAGAATTCATCTCTCACAGCATAACAAGATTATAATATGCAGATGTAAACCCAACTTCCCAACCCCATCTCCGGCGGCAGGCAGGGTTGGTCGCTCAAAAAACAAATACCACGGCTGTATTCTCTAATCTAAAAACCTATAGAGAAGTAGAGCCCATTTTCCGGTCAGTATCAAAGAACAAAGTTAATTGAAACTCTTTAATGTCCAAACAGCAGACTTACTCTCGACAAAAACGAATCCCAACCCAAGAACTACTTACTACCTAAAATGACAGGAAGACAGGAAAACTCTATGGTGTTGCAATTCTTCAACAGGGGAACACAAGCGACATTTTTCTTCTAAAACCGAAAGCTTACAAAGATCCATAATTATTGTCATCCTCGTTGCCCGACTTCAGAAATTGAAGGCCATAATCTGAAGATCCCTGCTCCACAAGGTTCAAATTACTGGGCAGCAGCTCCATATCAGGGTGGTTCTGCAGCTGGTATGACCAATCTGATGGTTTGACGTCCTGCTGCAACCTGGTTGTAGTTTTGGAACCCCAGCTGGCCAGTGTTATAATTAAACTCGTTCGTCAATTCTGAGCCGGAAAGAGGATTAGTGTCTATCAAATTCAATAGATCATTGACATCAAACATCTCATCCATTGAGGTAATCTGCCATTCGGATCCATCCACCCAACCATAATCTTCAATACTCATGGGTTGATATTGAGCTTCCTTTTTGACGTCAAAAGCAACATTATCAAGTTCAGACTCGTTTTGTTTCACTACCGGTTTGCTATCATACTCTCCAACTACCGGTTTGCTATCATACTCTCCAACATACACGGCCTCGTCCTCTGCTTTTGGCTTCACTGGTGACTTCACTGTACTATCAAATTGTGCTTCGGGTTGGGTAGCATTTGATTCGCCTTCCTTACTCTCATTCTTTACCTTGCAATCCTCCACCTCGGAAAAGTTTGATGCCGTTGTGGACTCAGAATCCTTCGAGTACTCCTCAAAGGAGGTCGTAACATCAGGCAAATTGAGTCGCGCATAAGAACCATACATTGCCCTAGCAGCAGTATCATAAGCAAGAGCAGCTTCAGCGGCAGTTGGAAAAGTACCAAGCCACAACCTTTTCCCTCTATGCGGCTCCCTAATCTCCGCGACCCACTTCCCCCAAGTCCTCTGCCTCACCCCTCTGTAGTTGCACCCTGCGTTATCCGGTCCTCCTTTACCTTTCATGCAACCCTTCTTCGAACCCTTAGCAGGGGCCTTCCGCACAGGCTTGTTTCCAACACCAGAAGACTCGAGATACTCATTTTGTTGTTTCCACTTCGCGATAGTCTCCTGCCACCTTATTCCCATCTCTCCGCCTCCTCTTCCTGGAGGTATCAAAAACGATCGCGTTAGAACCACCTCGATCACTAAGAACAGCCATAGTCCCAGGAAAAGTTTACAAAACAGTATCGCAGATTGACCACCTCCTCAACTAACAACAATAAATAACTGGCGCTAAATAAACTTCTCAGAATCTGCACACGAATATGTCAAAGGAAAAGCTCAGCTCCATATCCACCACTACGACAACAAAAAGAATTAAACTACTGTAGTGCTAATTTGACAAGGACTCGGATATTTCTTCGACCCCAAGAATCTTTTTAAACTTATTTCTATTACCTAATTCATCAAAAATTACTTCGGCAACAAGTAAGTTTTAAAAAATATATATTTTTTATGAAAAGTATTTTTATCAAACACTTTCTGCGCAGCCAGAAGAACACAAAACTAATTCAAAGACTACACTAGAACTTTTCAACCTTAAAAAAAAAAAAAAAAAAAAACCTAAATTACTCAGATTTAAAGGACAGTATAAATCGAAATATATAAAACAAAAACCCAATAAATTACCTAAAGGATATAGCTAAAAAATTTCAGAAAAACCCTAAAAAACAACTAAAAACCACAAGAAGAATAAACAAAAAAACCCAAAATCAGCTACTAACCTTTCAACGATCGGCGACATACGAGTCGAAACGGCAACTCCTCTTTGTTTACTATCGCAGCACGAAAAAAAAACGACAGTATCAAGCAAGTTGTTTTATGTTTCTGCTTCTGTTTTTGGTGTTCGTTTTCCTGTTTTGGTTTTGATTCAGAGAGAGAACTGGAAACTATAAAAATCCTCTTTTTTCTTTTCTTTTTTCTTTTGAACGAGAGAGGACGTGAGAGATATTTATAGCCTTCTCTAGATATTTCTGATAAATATATTACTTGATTCTGCGTGTGGGTTCCTGATGACGTGGCGGGCGTCTAGTCGCGTCGTGGCGCTTCGATTCTCCGTACGTTCTGGCACGTGTAACCGAAGCTTCACGAAACTCATTTTTGGCTATCACAAACATAGCAATCGTTTTTCTTCGTGAGCAAGTTAAATTTACACTTCTATCCACGCGGGCCCACATTTGCCCCGATATTTCTCGGATATTTCTATCTTGCCACTGGAATATCCTTTGTAATGCAAGTGGACGGTCAAAAAGTCAAACTTGGTCATAGCTGTAGAAGTGTCATTTTTGGTCACATGAAGATTCATGGCTATAATTAAAATTTTATTTGTATCTTATTTTGTGATCATATACACGTTAATTTTACTAATAATACTTAAAATAAAAAATAAAATAATTATTAGACAATTTAGTTAACAACATTGTGAATTTAAGTGAGGTCTTTCTCCTATAAATTCTAAAATTTATAATAATTTAAAAAATAATAAAAAAATTTATAATAATTTATATATATTTTTTAAAAACAATTATGGAATTACAATTCTATTATAGATATATAGACTAATTCAATATAGTTGTTTAGAATTAAATTAATTTTTCTTTCTTTTTTATTTTTTCTTATTAAAGTCTAATAAATTTATCGAGTCAAGTGTGATGACCGTAAAAATTTTATAGGACGAGTGTATTTTTAAGTGATGTCTATAGATAAAATGTTATTATGTATAAAAAAAATACTAACTATTAAAATATTAGCTGAGACTTGAGAGAGTTAAAAAAATGAAATTTGTATAAATTTATGTGTAATATCTTATGATAAATAATATAATATGATTTTTTTAATTAAAATTAATTTTCCATATAATAGATATTCAAGAGATATTTTAGACGGATGAAAATTGAAGTAACAAAATAATAAAATTTTCACACACACGAACATTAATTGTATGTCTCGGTCCACCAACTCTTGAAATATTAATAATTAAAAAGTAATTGAATTTCTTAGTTTAGTTAAAACATTTTGTAAAATTGTAATGATTAAAAATTTATTTATAAATGTATTAAAAAAATAATATGCAACATAAAAGCTTGTGTAACAGAACGTGAGACGCGTACAACCAGCCACCGAGAATCCAGAGTCGCTGTCTCCTCATAATCATCCTTATCCACTTGACGCCGTCGCCGTTTGCTACTCCAGAGTCGACTTCTTGCTTGCATGTGCGCCGCGTGCGACGGGCCACGTAATGACTGACGTGGCAGCTAGAGGCGTTTTTAAATGGCAAAAAGCCAAGTGATGGCCAGAACTCACGCACTTGCTTACTGTGATAAGCACAACCAAAAAGGTATTGGATACTTATTACTTAATTGATTAATTAAAGGTGCACACGTTAATCGACTATAATTTCAATAGTTTTTTTTTTAAAAAATATATAATTTCAATAGTACAACCAAAAATATATATATATAAGTTTATATAATTAACTATAGTTTCAATAGTTTTTTTTAAAATATATATATAATTTTAATATGGTTCATTCAGCCTCGTAATATTTTAAATTTAAATAGTTACCACCACAAATAATATATTAAAAACAAAAACTACGTAACATATACAAAATAAATTATATAAAATTTCAAATAAAATAAATTTACGACTATATAATATTACATAATTGGTTAATGTGGGTAGGGTAATATGCAGAGATGGAACGAGAAGAGGAAAATTAGATGGTCGGGATCTAAGATCCCGAATTTATTACTATATATAATTTTTTTTTATGTATTTAAATTATTTATATATTAATTTTTTTAAAAAAAATTATTTGTTGTGGGGGGGGGAGGGGGTTAGGGTCCTCTTGGTCTCCATTGCAGTCCGCCCTAACTATATGATTAATTAAATATTACCCTCTGTTAGCTATAGGTAGCTCTAGCTTGATCGGCCCATAAAGTTTTTTTTTTTAGATATATTATTTATGGTATAATAATTTAAATTTAAAATATTATCAAATTAAATAAATGAATTATGTTATACCACTAGAATGAGACGGTGGTCTCCGGCCCACGAAATTTGTTTAGTCAATTACATAAGTTTGTAGTTAGAATCATATGGAGACCTAGATTTGAAAGTATAGTGGAATTTAAAAAATAAAAATAATTAAATGAGAGTAGATACAAAAAAAAAGTTAAAGTTTATCGCCTAAGTCTGCTTTGGACATGACTCATTCAAGGGACATGGCCTATAAATAAAAAATAAAAAATTAAGGCGTAGGTGGATTTAAAAATTATGGTAAGTTTAAATATTATGGTTTAGTATATGTCTATTCATAATTTTTTCTATTTATTGTGGAAGTAAATATCTGACCGCATATTTAATAATAAATTTTGACAAATCTCGATATATTTATAATTAATCTTATAATTATATAAATTAAAAAAATTTATAGTTTAGTCAGACCCATTTAACACACAATTAAAAAACAATTAAACACACAATAAAAAAAAAAAAAATTATAGTTTAGTCTTACCCATTTAACACATCTTTCTTTGAAAAAACCCTACGAACACTATTTTTATATCGAAAATGGAAATTGTTTACCTATACAATTACACTTTTATGGGTAATGGTAGAAAAATATATAATACTATTTAGATTTTGAATATTAATAGCTTAAAGAAATTTGTGAGGCTCCAATAATAAAGGCAAATGACCGCTAGTATAATATATGCTCATTTTTAAAGGTTGCTACTGTAATTATCTCGTGAATATTTTACTTGATGTTTCTTACTGAAAACAAAATACATATAGCTTGAGCCAACAAACTTTTTTTTTTTTCTAATAACGAAAACTCATCTTTTTGTTTTTTCAATACCATTTTCTAGACCCACCAACATTTTCAAAGACAAGAAATGAATGGAAAATCTATAAATACATCATCTTCCTGAAAATTGTTAACATCCTCACTATAATATTCACCTCTATTTTTTCAGATTTAAAAAAAAAAAAATTAAAGAAAAATCTTGACAACAATTTCTAGACCCACCAACATTTTCAAAGCCAAGAAATGAATGGATTATTCCACAAAAAAACATCATCTTCCTGAAAATTTTTAACACCCTCACTATAATATTCACCTATATTTTTTCATTTGTTACATTGCAGTTGAGGGTATTTTCTCTTCAAAACAGAGAAAAGAAAAAAAATAGTGCTTCCTTCTTCAGGAATCCTGAAATCTTCCTCAAATAAAAAAAAAAAAACAGAAATTTGGGAGGTTTAATTAGCGCGATGGAGGATAAATTCTATGGAAACGATAGCTCGGAATTTTATACTACACATGATAACGTAAATGATCTGCAATTTAAAACCTGCGGACCATACTTAAAGCACATTTACTCGAAGGGAATTTGGTTTGGAGATGATCCGACCCATCATGTTTTTCCCAACATCATGCTACAAATTATTCTGATGTTTTTCCTCTCCAGGATCGTGTATATTGTTCTTAGACCTCTAAAACAACCCAAATTCATTTGCAATGCCTTGGTAAGCTTATTTTCTTCTTTCTTCTATTGTCTTTTTTATTTTTTTTAAATCATTTTTTGATTATGTGAGAGTTGATTAGTTGTGTACATAGACGAGAATCAAATGTCTAGGAGAGAAATCTCTTTTGTTGTGGGAGTGGTTTTGTAATATATGTTTTTAAAGCTGGTTGCGGTAGAATCCTGACCCTAACCTGTAATCTCAAGAGAGGTTCATGAAATTTACGAATTCCTGTAAATGATGCATATTCATGATTCCTGACGACTTGTTTTCATTCCAGGCTGGGATTATCTTAGGACCCTCTGTCCTGAGTGGAGACAAGGCATTCCTGAACAGGATTTTCCAACCAAGAGAAATGGTGGTCACCAATTCAATGAGCATGGTGGGTACGACCTACTTCATCTTCTTAGCAGCAGTGAAGATGGACAAATCCAGGATCATATGGACAGCGAGGAAGTCCATTTACGTTGGCCTGACATGTGTTGTGATTCCCCTGATAATTGTTTTTCTTCTCTTCCGTACTTTTTGCAAATCCGTTTCAGGAATCGACGAGAGCTTCCAATTTTCCTTCAGTTTTTCCTCATCGCTGTCTTACTTCCCTGTAATATCTCACACCATGAGTGAGCTCAACCTGTTGACCACCGAGTTGGGCAGGACCGCAATGTCTTGCACGATACTCCACGAGATCATTGGATGGATAATTATGCTAGTGAACCTGATTTTCAGGGAACCAGATCCGCATCTATTGGTTGAATCCATGGCTGGCATGTTGTTGTTCATATTGTTCGTCATTGTGGTCCTGCGGCCAATGGTTCAGTGGATTATAAGACGAACACCGGAAGGGAAACCTGTGGATGGATCCTACATCAATGTGTTTTTAGTCGCACCCTTGGTTATAGGGGTTGTGAGTGATATTCTTGGTGGAACTGTTTTTCCAGGGGCTTTTTTGATGGGCTTGATTATCCCAGCAGGACCCCCTCTGGGTTCGGCCGTGGTAGAGAAATGTGAGCTTGCTATGTCAGAGCTTATTTTGCCTTTCCTGTACATTCGAATCGGTCAGATGGTGAATGTGAACTTGATGGCAGTGGATTGGAAGGCGCTCGCGGTTGTCCAGTTTATCATGTTCGCTGGATTTTTTGGGAAGATTGCCGGATGTTTGTTGGCCATTCTATGCTCTCATGAAGGTGGTGGCGGTGATGGTGTTCGAAATGCATTCTTACTTGGCTTAATTTTGAACACTAAGGGAATAATTGAGTTAAATTTATTATTGCGATGGTACCAACGTCAGGTTAGATTATTTGTTGTTTCACCCGATCTTATATTGAAATATTAGATATCGTCTTTAAGAATACACGTTAATACAATGATCTTATATTTGTTTTACAAAAAAGAATGAGAAAAATTTGAAGGAAGATACCCCAGTTCATGTCATTGACCTCTAGTATATTTGGTTAGATGAAAATGAATTTAGATCATTTTAAAATTCATACCGGACCTTTTTGATTTAAAATGTTAAATTGAATTTCTCCTTTTAGAGAAATTTAGATTCTCTTTTGATATGTATTCTTATCTAAACACATTTAATATTTGTATTGTTAAAATTTCAGATTCTCAATTGATTTAAGTGCTTGTCCAAGCTTTTAAAAATCTCATTACACGTTAACATTTACATTTCATTAATAGTGTAGATCATTTTAGTCCCTTAGTAAGAACTTTGATCGTGGTAATTAAGAAGAAGATCTTAATTCACTTTTACAGAGATTTTTGATAAATTTTAAAACTATTTGGTTGATTGATGATGATATTAACCCGAGGATACATAATTTAGGGGTTTAATTGATGATGATAAAAAATCTAATTGTGGTTTTATTTGTTGTGTGCAGCTTCTAAATGAACATGCTTTTGTAGAGTTAGTGGTATACAACATAATTGCAACAGCAATTGCAACGCCTTTGCTAAAAAACTATCACAAACCTCTGGCAAGGCTCGAAGTCTCTTCTGCGATGCAGAACGGTACTAGAACACTCCAGGCAGCGTTGCTCTCCGCGGGCGAATTCCGGATCATGTGCTGTATCCACTGCGAAGAGAACGTCCATGGCATCATCTCTTTGCTCAAGGCCTGCAACTCGACAGGAATCACTCCAATGTGTGTTTATCCGATCCATATCATTGATCTTGTGGGACGAGCAGTGCCTCTGTTGCAACTTTATGACAGCCAGATAAAGCGATGCAAGGTGAGTCCCACTGACCGGATAATCAGTGCTCTGACGAAATCCCTCAACCAAGGTTCAAGTTCTCAGGTCGCGATTCAGCCTTTCAGGCTCATTGCACCATACAACACCTTACACGAAAGCATTTGCAGCCTAGCTCATGATAATTTTGTTCCTCTGGTATTGGTTCCTTTTCCTGAAAGCCAGGACATTGGTGCAAGAAAAACGGACCTGCGCAGTTTCAACATTCAAATGCAAGCCAATGCACCTTGTACGGTGGGGATCCTGGTAGACCGGAGGCCGCTTCAGATTTTCAGCTCAACTTACTTCACTTACAATATCGGAGTCATCTTTTTAAGTGGACCTGACGACCGTGAAGCCCTGGCACTGGTTTTGCGCATGTCAAGCCATCCTGGAGTGAGCATTACCGTTCTCAGGATTGACCTGATTAAAGATAAAACCGAGGACGAGAGTGAAACATATCTTGACGATTGGTTAATAAAGGAATTCAAGGCCAAGAACATCGGTAAACCTAGAGTGGTGTGTAGAGAGCTGGTGGCGGAGAACACAAAGCAAGTAATGGATTCGATTCATTCATTCGAGAACAATTACGATCTTGTGATAGTAGGTAAAGACCGAGGACCGAATTCGCTGTGGGAGCAAGAAATGTCGCTGTGGGTTGAGAAGAAGGAGCTTGGTAGCATTGGAGACCTTGTGGCATCTTCAGATTTTTGTGGGGGGATGGTGTCTGTCCTGGTAATGCATTGTGTTGTTAGGACTCCTGTTAATTTTAAAGGTTGTTCCATTACAGTTTCGGATGATGATGAGACAAGTCAATTTTCTTTTTCCTCATCAAATGTTGATGTAGATGATGATAAGGATGATATAGTATTGTTAGCTGATCAAAAAGAGATGCAAAAAAAATTGTACAGAATGTGAATGTTAATTGATTATGAAATTTAATTTTTATTAGTTGTGGCTAAAATACAAACAATTCTCACACTAGAGTATTATACAGGAGCCCTTTAAGCTTCTTTTTCTCGGAAAAATAATTCTTTCAAAACTTTGACCGAATAAGTGATTTTTAACTATTGTGTAGATGATGATGAGATATCATTCCTTATTTATAAAAGTAGATATTCATATACATTAATTTGAATAATTTTTTTTTTTGACTAATTGCAATAAAGTATCCTTATGTTTGGATATATTACAATGAAATCGTGAGTTTAGTCTTAATTGCATGTTAGTACTCTACTGTCAGTTGACTCAGTCAAATATAACGGTTTGACTTTGACTTTTGTGTAAAATGATATAATTACTCTAGTTTAAAAAAATAAATTAAATAAAAATTAAAAAAATAAAAAAATTAAATTTTTTAAAAATAGATCTCCACCATCCATCAATCTTGTTTGGTGGACGGTGGAGACACATTTTTTTTTTAAAAAAATTTAAAAATCATATAATTGAAAAAAGTTAAAAAAAATATTTTATATTGAAATTTGTTTTGGTGTTCTTGGTGGTAGAGATCCAGATTGGATCTGCACCGTCCATCAATGTTGATGGACGGTGCAGATCCAATCTGGATCTCCACCACCAAGAACTTTAAGAACAAAAAAAAAAAAAAAAAAAAAAATTTTTGTTCAACCAGATCTGCTCCATCAACGGGAGCAGATCTGATCCCGTTGATGGAGCAGTTACTTCGTCGCCGATGGAGCAGCGACGGAGCGCTGCTCCATCGGCGTTGGAGCAGCTCTATCACCGATGGAGCAGCGCTCCGTCATTGCTTCATTGACGACGGAGCAACTACTCCATCCGTTGATGGAGCAGATCTGGTTGAACAAAATTTTTTTTGTTTGTTTTGTTCTTAGAGTTCTTGGTGGAGATCCAGATAATTACCAAGAACACTAAAAATATAATTTTTTTTTTACTTTTTTATTTTAATTTTATGTTTTTTAAGATTTTTTTTATCAATATAATCTCCATCGTCCATCAAAATTGATGGGCGGTGGAGATTCATTTAACTTTTTTTTTATAATTTATAACAATTTTTTTATTTTTTTAAAATAAAGTAAGGTTAAAATGACCAAAATACCCTTTGACTAATGGTTGACCGTCAACTCTAACGGTCAACTAGTTAGTCAAGGGTACTAATGTATAATAAAGACTAAACTCACGATTTCATTGCAATATAGCCAAACGTTAGGATACTTTATTGCAATTAGTCCTTTTTTTTATTAAAAAAAAAATATTTCTGTAAGGCATTGTGTGGTGGATAGTGAGATTTCCTTACCAAAAAAAATCAGAGTGAAGGATGCTACAGTTCTGTCCAATTCTTATTTATCGGGGAGCTTCTCTTATGGAGCTTGCCGTCAACAATGAAAGGCCTCGTTTGGAATTTCCGGAGTCTGGGGAATGACCAGACATTCCAAGCTCTGAACTGCCATGTGCGGGATCATGTTCCTCAGCTTGTCTTTCTCTTGGAAACTCTTCTTCCTTATGGCCGAATGGAGCCTATTCGTGTTCAACTTGGTTTCGCGGGAAAATTTATGGTAGATAATGTGGGTCGTAGTGGCGGTCTCTGTTTGCTTTGGTCAGATTCGGTCTATGTTTCGTTGCTTTCGTTTTCGCAGTGGCATGTCGACGTGTTAGTGGTTTCTGATGCTAATTGTGTGTGGCGGTTTACGGGTCTTTATGGTAATCCAGAGATGGCTCAACAAATTCATACTTGGGAGCTTCTTCGGCAGTTGAAAGGTATGTCAACTATCTCTTAGTTGTTGGGAGGAGATTTCAATGAGATTTTACGTGCAGAGGAGAAATTAGGTGTAAAACCCGATTCCCAAAATTTATTTTAAAATCTAAAATTCGGATATTAGTATTAAAGGAGTTATAAGAATTATTAATTTACCACTAATTAGAGTCAATTTTTGGTGGATTAACAAGTGTGGAATATTTTTGGAATTTAATTTCATGGGAATGATGTGAGTTAGTATATGAAATTTTTTTTCCTAAAGAAGCACAATCTATGTGAAATAAAGGAACCAATAATGAAATGCAAAGTTAAGAATTAGTGGATGGTATAATTAATGAGATGAAATGTGATTGTTGGATTAGTTTGATAATTAATAGATGATTGGTCAATTATATGTAATTAATTTTCAAATTGTTGTCATTTTATGAATTTAAAAGCTCAAGGGGCATGTTGCAATTAAAGAGAGAGAGAGAGAGAGAGAGAGAGATATATATATATATATATATATATATATATAAGTGAATGTGAGTGGAGACTCCATTCAAACCAAACCAGAAATCGTGAGAGGAAGAAAAGAAAGAGAGGAGAGGTGGCCGGCCAAGGAAGATTTGCGAAGAGGAGAGAAGAGAGGCAAGTCGGCCGAAGAAAGAAAAGAAGAAAAAGAAGAAGAGAAGAAGAAGAAAAAGAAAAAGAGAGAAAAGAGAACAGTCGGCCAAGAGAGGAAGAAGAGAGAATAGCAGCCGGCCTAGGAGAGAGAAAAAGAAAAGAGCAGTGGCCAAAGAAAGGAGAAGAGAGCAGAAACTGTGCAGTCAAGAGGAAGAAGAAGCCGAGAGGAAAAAGGAAGAAAGGAGTAAAAGAAAAAGAAAGAAAAAAAAAGAGAGATAGCAGTTCTCGGCCGAGAGAAGGAAAGAAGAAAGAAGATAGAAAGAAGAAAAAGAGAAAGGAAAGAAGAAGGAGAAGAAGAGGAAGAAGAGTCAAAGAAGACTTGGGTAAGTGTTGATAAAGTTGAATTGTTTTGGAAATTTGATGATATTATATTTTCCTTATGTAAATTGATTGAGTTCTTATAGTATTTTTGTTTGAAATTAGTTGGATTTGAATTGATTCAAGTGGAAATTAAGTGGGTAAAGTAAAGGAATCATCCATGGAGATTTCTACCCAAACTAGTAAGGTAAGGTTTTAGAGATTTTATGATTTTAAGTTTGAATTTTTAAATTGAGATATTATTTGTGTAATTGGAGTATTTTTAAGTTAATTGATGGCATGAATTGAACTTATTAAGTAAGGAATTAAAATAGCTAGTAAACTAGTGAACTGGCATTATGGGGTTTTTGTGATATTGTATTTTGTGGTTTTGAGATTATTTCATGTGAATTGATTGATAGTATGATAATTGATATAAAGGAAGCAATAAAAGAATTGTTAAAAGTGTAAAGTGAATTCATTAAATTTGACTATATTGAGTTTTTTGGAAATAATTTAAGTATTTTTAAGTTAATTGATGGCATGAATTGAAATTATTAAGTAAGGAATTAAAATAGCTAGTAAACTAGTGAACTGGCATTATGGGGTTTTTGTGATATTGTATTTTGTGGTTTTGAGATTATTTCCATGTGAATTGATTGATAGTATGATAATTGATATAAAGGAAGCAATAAAAGAATTGTTAAAAGTGTAAAGTGAATTCATTAAATTTGACTATATTGAGTTTTTTGGAAATAATTTAAGAAACTCTCTCTCTCTCTCTCTCTCTCTCTCTCTCTCTCTCTCTCTCTCTCTCTCTCTCTCTCTCTCTCTCTATATATATATATATATATATATATATTGTGTATACTAGAAAACCAAGAAAATTAGTAAGTTAAAGTTAGGGATTTAAGTTGATTTTAGTGTAGAGATTTCAATTGAAGTATGATAAGGTATTAAAATTGGTGTATGTGAGTTGTGATGCTAATTGGTACTTAGAAATTCAAGAAATCATGTTGATTTTGGATATTTGATATTCGGTCAAGAAGAGGGATTGAATGATTGATATGTGTTTAATTAAATTGACATGGTTTATATTAAATTAATTGTAATTGGTTGTGTTGTATAAGAAGAAATTGAAAAAGAAAGTGTAGAATGTGTTTTTATGAATTTAATTTGTGAAGGACACGTTGCTTTAGTATGCTTATAGTTGGATTTAAGTGCTTTTGATGGTCTTAAATGATTAATGGGCAAGGATGTATGAATGGAGAATGAAGAACATAGATTGCGAGAATGAAGAACATAAATGATTTAAGTGCATTAGTTTGCCAATAATTAAGTAATAGTGACTTGAGTTTTAAGTAGATTAATTGAGGTGTATTTTATTATGAAATATGGCTTGTAGGTGGATGTAAAACAATTGTAGGAGGAGAGGAATAATATTAGAAAGTAGCTTTGCTATCGAGGAGCTCGAAATTGGTGAGTGTAAAACTATTTTAAAGCAAAATATATTTTATTTTCGTAATATGTTTTAAGTGAGTTTTTAAAGTAATTTATGCGAAGTGTATTTGATTGAAAGTTATGATTTTATTTAAGTGAATGTTTATGAATAAAACTACTTTATGCAAGTGTAGTTTATTTTCATAATAGGTTTTATGCAAGTTTATGACAAGTTATAATTTTATTCAAGTGAGTGCAAAGTTTTGTTTTTGATTGATATGTATTTTAATATGTTTTCAAGTTTTATTGAATTACATACCTTCATTTATTTATATGTGTTTTATAAGTTAAATAGAAATTGATGCCTTAATCATATTTTAATAGAGGTATTTTTATATTTTAGAAATTTTGAATTTATATTTACAACAGAAAATGTTTATGCATGAGATTTAATTAAAAAAAAAATATGTTTTATGTATATTTCATGCTTTTAGATTTAAAAGTTAGTTTCTAAAGTAAAGAAAATAATTTTTAAAACCCATGGATTACCAATTAGAACAGAAACAGATATTCAGATTATGACCTGACCGGAATACTCTATTTGTGTGGGGCTAGTGTTGGGAGGGCATGTTACTAACCTTGGGGTTGAGTCTGTTGTGTCCAATGAGTCGCCCTCACACTTATGAGTTATTATCTCGCTATATGTAGGTGAAGCAGAATTCCGCTACATAGCCAGTGAAATGTCTTATTTCAGATGTCACGGTGAGCGGTGATAGTTAGTCGCCTTGTGACTGTTTCGGTGAGTGGCGCCAGTTAGTCGCCTCGTGACCCCACTCATATGGTACGGCGCCAGTTAGTTATCCTATGAGTCAGAGTCAGAGCTTTATGGGTTCCATTGGGAGTTTTCAGATATAGAAGCCAAGCCATAAATATTTTACAGATTTTCAATGCAACATATTAAATTTACAGAAATAATTGAATATATATTTTGTTTATGCTTTAGTATTTATTAAAGAGCTTTTGTACATTATGCTTGGCTACATTTCAGAAAACAGATTTCAGTACAGATTTTCAGAAAACAGATTTCAGATCGATTTTTATGAAACAGATTGCTTTTCAGTACAGTTTTTAGGAAAATAGATTTCAGTATATTGATTTGAAGATACAGATTTTCAGTATGTTATCTTTTTATGAAAAAGATTTCAGTATAGTTTTATGAATAAGATTTTAGTACAGATTTCAATATAGTTTTATGAAAGAGATTTCAGTACAGATTTCAATATACTTTTCTTGAAACAGATTTCAATTCAGTTTTCAGAAAACAGAATAAGATATATTACTTTGCATTTCAGCACATTGCTTTCAGTAAAAAGATTTTAGTACAGTTTTCAGTGAACAGAAAGTATTATTATTACTTATTTCAGTATATTGTTTTCAGAAAATAGAATAAGTTTTATTACTATATATTTTAGTACAGTTTTTCAGGAAACAAGACAAGTATTATGATTATTAATTATTTAAGTATAGATTTCAAAAAACAGATTAGTATTCTTTTCAGTATAGCTTTCAGGGAGGTTTAATTAGAAACGTTCATTAGGTGGGGCAGAGCGGCTGATTTTTCTTGTCAATAATTTTCGTAATGTGTTAGAAGATTGTGATTTCGAGGATCTGGGATATTCTGGTGATTGCTTTACTTGGTGTAATGGTAGGAGATAGGTGATTTTGTGCAAGCGGTTAGACCGTTTTGTAGGTAATATGGATTGACGACTTATGTTCCCTGTGTCTAAGGTTTCGCATCTTGAATTGTGGGGCTCTAACCATTGCCCAATGCTGATTCAGTGTGGTGGTGTGCTGCGATCGAATGGTGGTCGAAGAGGCAGACGACACCGTTTTCACTTTGAGGACTGTTGGACTGATTTCTCTAATTGTGGTAACATTATTAGAGAAAACTGGGGCTTGACTGTGTCTCAAACAGTATTTGAAGGTGTTCTGAAGTTTTACAGGTGTAGAATTCGTCTAATTTACAGGTTCTTAAGACTCGTATTAATGAGAAAAGGTTGCTCCTTCAGTCGTTTAGTAGTGGTGTTACTAGTTTGTCTTGAGAGGCTATTAGAGTGGTTGAAAAGGAGTTGGATGCTCTTCTTTCTAAAGAAGAGGCTTACTAGCGACAAAGATCGAGGAACAGGTGGCTGATGGGAGAGGGGAAAATCGGAATAATTGGTTCTTCCATTTGTCAGCTTCTAATAGGCGGAAACGAAATAAAATTGTGGGCTTAGGTATTCAGATAATCAGCGGGTCACTTCTAGGGTTGGTGTGATTAATATTGTTCAGGACTATTTCAGAACCATGCTTTTGTCCTCAAACCCTAGTATGGAGGCTTTTGATAGGGTGCTGGATTGTATTCACCCCCGTGTCTGTGGTAGTATGAATAGGCTGCTGGATGCCAAGTTTACAAGTGAAGAAGTTAAGAAAGCAGTGTTTCAAATGCCCCCTCTCTAAGGCTCTAAGGAATGATGGCATGTCAGTGAGGTTTTTTTCAAACTTACTGGGAGGTCGTGGGAAATGGGGTTACTCATGCGTGTTTGAACTTTCTGAACTTTGGTGGTGGCATCGCAGATGTTAATGCGACTCTGATCTCGCTTATTCCTAAAATCAATTCTCCGCAGCAAGTATCTGATTATAGGCCGATCAGTTTATGCAATGTGATTTACAGGATTGTGTCCAAAGTTCTTGTTAATCGGTTTAGGCGTGTTCTCACTGATGTCATTTGGGGTTCTCAGAGCGTGTTCATTCCAGGGCGTTTAATTACTGATAATGCCATCCTGGGTTTTGAGTGCATCCATGCTCTGAAGCGTCTCAAGAAAGGCCTGTAGGGGTACTTGACTTTTAAGCTGGACATGTCTAAAGCTTTCGACCGGGTGGAGTTGAACTTCACTGGTAAAATGATGCGGGTGCTTGGATTTTTGGATGCTTGGACTCAACGGATTTTGGTGTGTATCTCTTCGGTGTCCTATCAGTTTCTAATGGTGAGACGGTGAGTTTCCTTAAACCAGGGAGAGGTTTGCAGTAAGGGGACCCGTTATTACCGTACTTGTTCTTGATCTATGTGGAGGGTCTTTCTTCTCTGTTTAGGAAAGCTGAAGTTGATGGTTCTATTCATGGTTTATGCTATGGGCGGTCTGGCCCTCGAATCTTTCATTTATTCTTTACTGATGATAGCCTCCTATTTTTTAAAGCTAATGTTAATGAATGTTTGGCTATTAAATGCATTTTACAGGTTTGTGAGGCTTCGTCTGGGCAAACCATCAATCTTAACAAGTCAGCGGTTTGTTTCAATAAGGGTTCTTCGGCTCATCATCAGTTGCTTTGCTCTAATATTATGGGGGTTTCTATGGTGCTCTGCCACGAGAGGTATTGGGTTTACCAAGTTTCGCTGGGCGCAATAAAAAAGATTTATTTCAGTCAGCCGTTGATCGGGTTTGGGGCAAGCTTCAGGGTTAAAAGAATAAGTTGCTTTCGGTTAGTAGCAAGGAGATTCTGATAAAGGCCGTAGTGCAATCTCCCGGCTTTCTTAATGAACCTTTTCAAGCTTCCTCTAAAGTTAATCAAGGATCTTCATCGGTTATCTTCTAGATTCTGGTGGGGGAGTTGGCAGTCCTCTAATAGGATTCACTGGTATAAATGGGAGACATTGTGTCAGAACAAGCTTTAAGAGGGTGGGGGTTAGGTTTTCGGGATTTGGAGTTCTTAAATCAAGCTATGCTTGCGAAGCAATGTTGGCGTTTAATCTCTCATCCGAATTCGTTGGTGGTGAGAATTCTTAAATTAGTGTACTTCCCTCATTGTGACTTTCTGGATGCCTCGCTTGGGTTATTGGCCTGTTTCGTTTGGCGTAGTCTGTTATGGGGTAGGAAGCTGGTTGCTTTAGGGTCTCATTGGAGAATCGGTAATGGTGCTTCCACTTTCGTTTATGTCGACCGTTGGATTCCTCGGCCCTCAACTTTTAAAATTATCTCTCTTACAGTCTTGGACGCCCTCCTTAGAGTTACGGATTTGAAGTCTCCAAGCGGGGGCTGGAATTCGAATTTAGTCTAGAGCTCATTTTTACCTGATGAAGCGGAGCTGATTCTGAGCCTTTCTTACTCTTCCTCGATTCATTCAGATTCGGTAATGGTGCTTCCACTTTCGTTTATGTCGACCGTTGGATTCCTCGCCCTTGACTTTTAAAATTATCTCTCTTACAGTCTTGGACGCCCTCCTTAGAGTTGCAGATTTGAAGTCTCCAAGCAAGAGCTGGAATTCGAATTTAGTCTAGAGCTAATTTTTACCTGATGAAGCGGAGCTGATTCTGAACCTTCCTTGCTCTTCCTCGGTTCATTCAGATTCTCTCATATGGCATTTTGACCGTTCAGGAAACTATTCAGTTCGGAGTAGTTATTGGGTGGCTTTGGACAATAAATTTAGAGTCTTGGTTCCTGCTCTAGTTCTACCGCTGTGAATTGGTGGAAGCTGCTGTAGGGCCTTAATATACCAAGTAAAATTAAAATATTCCTCTAGAAGGCCTGCCATAACTAGCTGCCAACTCTTTCTACGTTAAGGGCTCGACATATGCAGGTTTTGAGTGGCTGTGCTTGCTGCGGGGAAGAAGTAGAGTCTTTGCTACATGCTTTGTGGTTCTGTCCCTATTTGGAAGATTTTCGGGATCAATGTCAGTTCTTGGTTAGTAAGTTTTTTGTTGCTCTTCCTTTTTTTCCTTTCTTGATTTTTTTGTGCATTGTTGTGTGGTGTTGCGAGCTACTAATTTTTAGCTGTTGATGGTTACTCTGTGGCGTTTGTGGTTCCGCCGAAATAAGCTAGTCCATGAACAAATTTTGCTCCCAGCTGTTGATGATATTTCCTGGTTAGTGTGTTATTTGAATGAGCTTGATGAAGCTGCTGCTGTGCCTCCATCTTCCACAGCTGCTGCTGATTTAATTAAGTAGGTGCCCCCGATGATGGGTGGTACAAATTAAATATTGATGCATCTTTGAGAGCTGGAGACTATGTGGTTGGGCTAGGGGCTATGATCTGTGATCACCAATGCTTGTTTATGGTTGGCTTGTCGCGGAAATTATTTGGTTCAGCTTTGATTGAAGTTGCCGAAACTGCTGCTATTTTGAATGAGATTCATTTAGCCTTTGAGTCAGGTTTCAAGCGGTTGGTGGAGGAGTCTGATGCTAAGAATGTGGTCTCTTACATTTCTAGCAACAATCCCCTGGCTTGATCATCTCGGATATTTTGGCGTTGTGTCATGGAGCTGATGTTGTGTTTTCTTTTGTGCCTTGTAGTGCTAATTTTGTTGTGCACTCTTGGCTAGAAATAGTTTTGCTATTGATGATGTTTCTATGCGGATAGAGGATGCTCCTCTTTGGCCGATTCAGTCTCTGTTGACTGATTATCAGGCTTGGTTTATTTGTTCCTTCTGTTCTTTCCCT
Organism: Xanthoceras sorbifolium; assembly: GCA_003430845.1. Lineage (NCBI taxonomy): Eukaryota > Viridiplantae > Streptophyta > Magnoliopsida > Sapindales > Sapindaceae > Xanthoceras > Xanthoceras sorbifolium. The sequence continues at coordinate 12,686,842 of CM010614.1, read as the reverse complement.
AAAAAAAAAAAAAAAAAAAGTGAATGAGACATGTCTCAACATATTTACAATTAACTCTAAATATTATCAACTTAGAAACAAATTATATTAATTATTCAAAGAAAAAGACAAAAGTTGGGAAAAAAAATTAAAGGAGATCATAAAACAAGATAATATGGATTTAAATTCCACTAATCAGTTATCACATCATTTAAAAAGAAAAATAAAAGAAATTGCTTTCTAAAAGGTTAAATAATTTGAGAAATATTATTGACCTTAATAATTCGTTTATCTTTAATAATTGGGCCCTCGGATCTGTTAATAATATGTTAATATTACTTGGAAATTTTGTGTAAAAAATTTACTTTTTTTAAGTATTACAATTAAGTTGTAATTTGGAAAGAGTAGTACCATTCGAGTCTACAATTTCAATAGTATAAATGTGAGAGACATATCATTATAATAACTATATGTACATTTCATTTCATGTACCCACGTCCAAATGAAAATAAATTACTTATTGTTAGTGCAATAGATCGACTATTTATTATGTGGATAATATTTATGCGTCAATAAATTAACAGAGTTGTGTTATTAGCACCCTACAATTGACCTAAAAATACTCCACTTCTTAATAGCCACCACTGAAAATTTAAAATTAATTTTAATAATATTTATTAACAAATGAAACATTCCCAATCAACTTATTTATTCTAAAAGTTTTGTATTATATACCACTACTTCCATATATTATTTTTTATTTATAAAAAAATCAAATGTTTTAAATTAAAAAAAAAAAAAACCATTACCACAGCCCAATATATTTCGGTGGTAAGAGTGCTTATTTAATCGATAATGTCATAGATTTGAGTAACTACCACACCAACTAGTATGTCAAAAAAAAAAAAAAAAAACTACCAAAAAAAAAAAAATTTAACCATTATGATGACAAATGAGATAATTAATAATTTTATTTTAAATATAAATGTATAAGTAGCAAATTATAATTATATGCACATACAGATATTATTGTACATTAGTTTTACTGAAGATTTTCCCCATAATAAGATTTAAAGTTTTCCTTTTGATAGTCTCTTTTAACTTTAAAAGATTTTGTAATACTAAAACTATTAGTAATTTAATTTAATTTGCAAGTAAAAAAAAAAAAAATCATATATGCCTTTTGTTTTTTTTACTACAAATCAAAAGTTTACTTGCATTCACATAAAAGTTCTCATTAACATATTTCAAATAGTTTTATTTTAATTTTTTTTATTAAAATAAAATTAATGAAAAATAACCATATTTATCCTTCTGACAAATGGTTGACCACTAAATTCACAATTTCATTACAATATAGTTTAACGTCAGATTTTTCATTGTACCCTTTTTTCTAATAATGGAAAACTCATCCTTTTGTTTTCAATACCATTTTCCACAAATAACCTGACAACAATTTCTAGACCCACCATCATTTTCGAAGCCAAGAAATGAATGGATTTTTCCATAAACACATCATCTTCCTGAAAATTGTTTACATCCTCACTATAATATCACCTCTATTTTTCATTTGTTACATTGCAGTTGAGGGTGTTTCTCTTCAGAACAGAGAAAATATTGAAAAAAAAAAAAGAAAAAAGAAAAAAAAAAGAATAGAGCTTCCTTCTTCAGGAATCCTGAAATCTTCCTTAAGGAAAAGAAAAGAAAAGAAAAGAAATTTGGGAGGTTTAATTAGGGCAATGTCGTATAAATTCCATGGAAACGATAGCTCGGAATATTATACTACAACTGATAACATGAATGATCCGGACTTTAAAACCTGCGGACCATACATAAGGCACATTTACTCGAAGGGATTTTGGTTAGGAGATGATCCGACCCATCATGTTTTCCCCAACATCCTGCTACAACTTATTGTGATGTTTTTCGTCTCCAGGATCATACATTTTTTTCTTAGACGTCTAAAACAACCCATATTCGTTTCCAATGTCTTGGTAAGCGTATTTTCATCTTCCTTCTAATGTTTTTTTTTTTATTTTTTTATATTTAATTATTGATTAGTTGTGTATATAGATGGGAAACAAATGTCGGGGAGAGACCTTCTGTTGTGGAATAGTTTTGTAATGATTGTTTTAAGCAGGTTCTGATAGAATCCTGACCCCGACCTGTAATCTCAAGAGAGAGATTCCTAAATTTACAAATTCCTGTAAAATTGATGCATATTCATGATTCTTGATGACTAATTTCCGTTCCAGGCTGGGATTATCCTAGGACCCTCCATGCTGGGTGGAGAAAAGGCATTCCTGTACAGGATTTTCCAACCAAGAGAAATGGTGATCACCAATTCAATGAGCATGGTGGGCACAACCTACTTCATCTTCTTAGCAACAGTGAAGATGGACAAATCCAGGATCATATCGACAGCAAGGATGTCCATGAGCGTTGGCCTGACATGTGTTGTAATTCCCGTGATAATCGTTTTCCTTCTCCTCAGTGCTTTTCGCGAATCTCTTCAGGGAATCCAAGGCGGGACCTTCGATTACTTCTTTAGTATTTGCACATCGCTGTCTTACTTCCCTGTAATATCTAACGCCGTGAGTGAGCATAACCTGTTGACCTCTGAGTTGGGCAGGATCGCAATGTCTTGCACGATACTCCACGAGGTCATTGGATGGATTTTTACGATACTGAACCTGGCTTTCAGTGGAGGAGAGCCCCTTCAATTGACTGAATCCGTGCTTAGCACGTTTTTGTTAGCATTGTTCGTTATCGTGGTCATGCGGCCAATGATTCAGTGGATTATAAGACGAACACCGGAAGGGAAACCTGTGGATGAATTCTTCATCAAAGCGTTACTAGCCTCACCCTTGGTTATGGCGAATGTGAGTGATGTTCTTGGTGCAACTGTTTTTCCAGGGGCTTTTTTGATGGGCTTGATTATCCCAGCAGGACCCCCCCTGGGTTCGGCCGTGGTAGAGAAATGTGATATTGTGTTGTCAGAGCTCATTTTGCCTTTCCTGTACATTCGAATCGGTCAGATGGTGAATGTGAACTTGGTTGCAAAGGATTGGAGCGCGTTCGGGATTGTTCAGTTTCTCCAGTTTGCCGGATTTTTGGGGAAGATGGCCGGATGTTTTTTGGCCTTCCTGTGCTCTAACGGTAGTGGTGGTGTCCGAAATGCATTATTAGTTGGCTTAATTTTAAACACCAAGGGAGTAATTGAGTTAATGTTATTATTGCGATGGAGACAATTGGAGGTTAGATTATCACTTATATCTATTGTTTTTATTTTTATGTTGGGTTCTCTTAAACATGTGCACGTAAAGAGATTTTTAACGTTCCAAATCAGGACACACAAAATATTTATAATTTTCTTTTATCTTATTAGAAACATTAGATATCGTCTTAAGAACACATGTTAACATAATAATCTTGAATTTATTTTACAAAAAATGAATGAGAAAAAATTGAAGGAAGATACTTTGCATCAATGACCTCTCGTATATTTGGTTAGATGAAAATGGATTTAGATTTATTTTAAAATTCATACCGACCTTTTTGTATTAAATGTTAAATTCTTATCTAAACACATTTTATATTTGTATTGTTAAAACCCTAGATTCTCAATTGATTTAAGTGTTTGTAGAGGTTGTAAAAATATTATTACACATTAACATTTTCATTTCATTGATATTGTAGATCATTTTATACCTTTAGTAAGAACTTTAATCGTGATAATTAAGCAGAAGATCTTGATTCACTTTTACAAAGTTTTATGATAAATTTTAAAAATCCTTCTAAAGTTTCTGACTAGAATACGAGGAGGTTGATGATGAAATTAACCCGAGGATATATAATTTAGGGCTGTAATTAATGATGATAAAAAAAAAAAAAAATCTAATTGTGGTTTTATTTGTTGTGTGCAGGCTCTAAATGAATCTGCTTTTGCAGCGTTAGTGGTATACGACATAATTGCAACAGCAATTGTAACGCCTTTGATAAATAACCACAAGCCTCAGGCAAAGCGCGAAGTCTCTTCTGCGATTAACAACGGTACTAGAACACTCCAGGCAGCGATGCTCGCCGGTGAATTCCGGATCATGTGCTGTTTCCACTGCGAAGAGAACGTTCATAGCATCATCTCTTTGCTCAAGGCCTGCAATTGGACAGGAATCAACCCAATGTGTGTCTATCCGGTCCATATTATCGATCTTGTGGGACGAGCAGCGCCTTTGCTGTCCCCTTACGATAGCCAGAAAAAGCCATTGAAGGCGAGTCCTACTGATCGGATAATGAGTGCTCTAACGAAATCCCTCGACCAAGGTTCTAGTTCTCATGTCACGATTCAGCCTTACAGGCTCATTGCACCGTACACCACCGTACACGAAAGCATTTGCAGCCTAGCTCATGATAAATTTGTTCCTTTGGTATTGGTTCCTTTTCCTGAAAGCCAGGACACTGGTGCAAAAAAAATGACCCTGCGCAATTTCAACATTCAAATGCAAGCGAATGCGCCTTGTACGGTGGGGATCCTGGTAGACAGGAGGTCGCCTCAGATTTTCACCTCAACCCACTTCTCTTACAAAATCGGACTCATCTTTTTAGGTGGACCTGACGACCGCGAAGCCCTAGCACTGGTTTCTCGCATGTCAAGCCATCCTGGAGTGAGCATTACCATGCTCAAAATCGACCTGATTGAAGATAAAACCAAGGACGAGAGTGAAATGTATCTTGATGATTGCTTGATAAGGGATTTCAAGGTCAGGAACATCGGTAAAGCTAGCGTGGTGTGTAAAGAGCTGATGGCAGAGGACACAGCGCAAGTGATGGATTCGATTCGTTCGTTGGATAAAAATTACGATCTTGTGATCGTAGGTAAAGACCGAGGACCGAATTCGCAGTTGGAGGAAGAAATGTCGCCGTGGGTTGAGAATAAGGAGCTTGGTAGCATTGGAGACCTTGTGGCATCTTCAGATTTTTATGGGGAAATGGTGTCTGTCCTGGTACTGCATTGTGTTGTTGGGGCTCCTGTTAATTTAATAGGTTGCTCCATTACAATTTCGGATGATGACACAAGTGGATTTTCTTTTTCCTCATCAAATGTTGATGTAGATGATCATAAGGTTGATACAGTATTGTTAGCAGATAAAAAAAAAGATGGAAAATTTTGTACAGAAATGTGAATATTGATTCTGAATATAATTTTTATTAGCTGTGGCTAAAATACAGACAATACTTATACTTCTTTTTCTCCGAAAAATAATTTATTAAAAGCTTTGACCGAATAATTGATTTTTAACCGTTGTGTAGATCATGATGAGATAACGTGATAGTTTGTTTTTTTAATGATACAATTACAAAATTAATTATAAGTCTGTCAGGACTTATGAGATCAATCACTAAACGCGTTTGGATATCTACTCCCACAATAAATGGGAGAAAACTACTCATATACATGATGAGATTTGAAGTAAACTAAATACTTGAACTATGAGTGGATGTGTGAGATGACGTGATAGTGATATTAGGAATAAGAAAAATAATCAAGATGATCATACTTATCAAGCATCAGACTTCAACTGACCATTGTCAAAGGAGAGTGCATCATTGATACAAGAGTAAGCCATTACTTTAGGGCTAATTGCAATAAAATACCCTGACGTTTGATCATATTGCAATGAAATCGTGAGTTTAACTATAATTACAGGTTAGTACCCTTGACCAATTGGTTGACCGTTAGAGTTAACGGTCAACCAATAGTCAAAGGACATTTTGGTCATTTTAACATTAATTTATTTTTAAAAAAATTATTAAAAATTATATAAAAAAAAATAAATTAATCTCCACCGTCCATCAAGATTGATGGACGGTGGAGATTATATTGATAAAAAAAATAAAAAAAATTAAAATTAAAATTAAACAAAAATTTATGTTGTTATTGTTCTTAGTGGAGATCCAATCCATCCATCAACATTGATGGACATCTGGATCTCCACTACCAAGAACTCAAGCAAAAAAAAAAAAAAAAAAAATTTTGGTTTCTCTCCCCAAATCTGCTCCATCGCAACTCAACCCAAAAAAAAGAAAAAAAAAGTTTTTTTTGGTTGCGATGGAGCTGCTCAACCCAGAAAAAAAAAAAAAAAAAGTTTTGCCGAGATCTCCATCAACGGGAGCAGATCTGCAAACAAACGAAACCAAATTTTTTTTTTTTTTTTTAATGTTTGGGTGAGTTCTTGGTGGTGGAGATCCAGATTGGATCTCCACCAAGAACTCCAAAAACACTAAAAAAAATAAATTTTTTAACTTTTTTTAACTGTTTGTTTTTAAATTTTTTTTTTGGAAATGTTATTTCCACCATCCAACATTGATGGATGGTGGAGATCTATTTTGAAAAAAAATTAGTTTTTTTTTAAATTTTTGTTTAATTTAATTTTTTAACTAGGGGTAATTTTGTCATTTCGCCCATAAGTCAAAGTCAAACCGTTAAGTTTGACTGGGTCAACTAACGGTAGGGTACTAACGTGCAATTAAGGCTAAACTCACGATTTCATTGCAATATAGCCAAATGTCAGGGTACTTTATTGCAATTAGCCCATTACTTTATTGAAGACTCTTAGGAGGTTGTTGAGTCTGTTATTATTGGCGGGAGAATTAGTTACAAGCTGATGAGGTCAGCTTGTTATATTCTGTTACGAGCATGAAAGCATTCATTCTTCATGCTTGCTTTGTAAGTTATACAATGTATAAATATTGAGCGCAGTGTATAACTTTTATTCATGTAATTACATTGTAAAGTTTTGGAAATCTATTGAAAGAATTCTCCCATTTTCCTTCTTTAGTTTTTCAGATTCTTCCATTTCTTTTTGTTCTTCGATTCTTAGTTCATTGAACTCAAGAATCAATCATGGTATCAAAGCAAACATCCACTGCTTCTGCTCCAGACAATCGAACTGTTGATGCATGTCATATCATAGTTCATGTGTAACATCCCGAATTTCGAGTAAGTAATTTTGAATATGTGGATAAAAATATTTGAGAGTTGAGGGGTGTAAATGTAATTAAAAGTATGTTATTTTGATGGTTTCCAGGTGGATCAGATGGAACGGTCCAGAAATAATGCGTGAAGAGAAGAGTGAAAAACTGAGACAGTGAGTATCGCGACCTGGCCATCGCGACCACAGATCGCGATGAGCTGCTCGCAATGAAAAATGGTGATTCTTGGCAGTGAGCACCGCGACCAGTCACCGCGACCACAGATCGCGATGACTGGCTCGCGATGAAAAAGTGAAAATCCTGGCAGTGAGCATCGCGACCACCATCGCGACCAGGGTATCGCGATGAAGGCGGTGGAGTTGCTCCAGAGAGCAACCGACCACAGGTCGCGACGACTGAAAAATTATAAAAAAAAATAATTCATCGCAGAAAACCCTAAGAAAACAGAAAAGAAGAAAACAGAGAGAAGAGAGACTGAGAGAGAGAGACCGAGAAAGAAAGAAAAAGAAGAAGAAGAGAAGAAGAAGAAGAAGAAGAAGAGAGAGAAGAAGAAGAAGAAGAAGAAGAGAAGAAGAAGAAGAAGAGAGAGAAGAAAAAGAAGAAGAAGAAAATAAGAAAGAAAAAGAAAAGAGAAAAAGGAAAGAGAAAGGAAAAAGGAAATCCAGAAGAGAAACTGTGCGAAAAACGGAAACCAGGTTGGTGTACACTTCTTTTCGAAAACCTTTGTGTTTTTGATTTGAATCTAAGTTTTGAATATAAGTTTATTTGAATATTTTGATATATATATATATATATATATATATATATATTGTTTACCGTTTATTAAATTGACTGTTTTGTTCCACTCGTAATTCGATTTTCGATTTATAATGATTATATTAAAGGAAAGTGTTTGAGAAGATTGTTTGGATTAGGATTATTATTTGGAAATCATATTGTTGAATTTGATTAAGATTTGAGAGTTATAATTGTTTATTTTGAAAGAAACGGAAAGTTTTGATATGAGCTGTATGGATTATGCATTACTACTATTGTTTGAATATGTTGATTCTTGGATTTTTAATTTGAATTGTGAAACTGTTGCTTAAAATGGAAAAAAAAAAAATAACGAGTTGATGACTGTTATATCTCGCGGGGCAAACCTGGCAAGGTCCGGTTTAGGCGAATCCTGGAGATAGATATCGTATTGATGATATTGATGACTGGTGCATCTCGCGGGGCAAACCTGGCATAGTCCAGTTTAGGCGAATCCCGGAGATAGCCATTTCACTGTATCCGTGACTGTTGTATCTCGCGGGGCAAATCTGGCAAGGTCCAGTTTAGGCGAATCCCGGAGATAGATATCGTACTGATGATATTGATGACTGGTGCATCTCGTGGGGCAAACCTGGCAAGGTCCAGTTTAGGCGAATCCCGGAGATAGCCATTGTACTGATAGTGATAATTGCTGCATCTCGCGGGGCAAACCTGGCTGAGTCCAGTTTAGGCGAATCCCGGAGACAGCTAGTGCACTGTATCCCTGACTGTTATATCTCGCGGGGCAAACCTGGTATAATCCAATTTAGGCGAATCCCGGAGATGGATATTGTACTGACATTCCTGACAGTTACATCTCGCGGGGCAAACCTGGCTTGGTCCAGTTTAGGCGAATCCCGGAGGTGAACGTCACACTGATGTACAGATATAGAAATGTATGATGAGTGTATGATCAGAAGAGAGAACGAAAGTGAATAAGAGGTTTATATAAAGAAAATGTTACAGCATAAATAAAATGCTTATAAAAGAATTGAAAACTGAATTTTGTATGCTTATTTGATTGAATTTAGATGTTTTTATAAAACTGTTTGTATATGACTTATTTCAGTAAGAAAGTTAAAGATTGAAATGTTTTTTATATGATCGTAGTGGAATATTATGAAATGATGAAAATTAAAATGTTTTTATTATGAAATGATATTTGATTTTGATACTTGAGTTAAGTGTACACCCACTAGGCATTATTGCTTAGCGCGTTGATTTTACCACGCGCAGGTATCAGAGACACAGGGAGAAATAAAGGATAGAGAAGAAGTAACAGCAGATTGAAGGTCCAGAGTCACAGTTTCTTTTGAGTAGTTATAATTGAATTTTAATGGTATATTGTATTTAGTTAAGCATGCATATACAGAAATCTGTAATTCGACCTGTATATATATATATATATATTGTAATATGTGTTTTATGATTTATATTCTTTGCAAATGTTTGCAACTACTACTTATATATGTTTTATTTGAAAATGATTGGAAGTCGCACTAAACGGCAGAGTGTGCAACGATTTGAAAACTTGGATATAGAAGTGTTGGATTTATATTGTATTATATTGTTTTATTGAAAACAGGTTTTTGGGAAATCCGAAAAATAGAGGAAACTCTGCCGAAATTTTAAATTTTGATGGGCTCACTAGAACCATATAAGTTATATGATTTTCACTGTTTGAAATTTTATAAAGTGAATTAAGTAAAGTTTTGAAAACCCGGTAGCGCTCCTTGGGTCGATCCAGTCGGGTCGGGTCGGGGGGTGTTACATCATGGCAATACAAAGATGCCTACTTAGTTGAAGGTTGAGCTGACAGTCAAGCTCAACCATAACAATTTCCTTCTATGGCGTCAGTAGGTCCATGCTGCAATCAAAGGAAATTGCCTCTCTCCATTCATTGATCTTCCGATTTTAGCTACAAGTCGATTGAATCCAGATGAAACCATCAATGAAGCATACCTGGATTGGGAGCAACATGATTGGATCTTGATGTGCTGGATTCTTTCTTCTGTCAATCAGGAGCTATTACCTGAGCTAGTTGGATTCAACACAACCTGTGAAATATGGAGCAATATAGAAAGGATGTTTACTTCTCAATCAAAAGCAAACATCATGCAATTGAAGTTTCAACTTCAAACTCTCAAGAAATCAGGTTCTTCTATATCTGAGTACCTTATGAAAAAGAGAAGTTTAGTTGATGCTCTTGCTTTTTCTGGTTATCTTATGAGTGAACATGACAAAATCATGTATGTACTTGGAGGATTGGGACCCAAGTATGATTCATTTGTAATCCCTGTCACTTCTATGCCTAATAGCTATACCTTGGCTGATATTACTAGTCTCTTACTCACACATGAAGTTAGAAATGATCAATATGCTCAAGTTGAATCTCTAAATGTTAATATGGCTATCAACAAAAAATTCTGGTGGTGGAAATCTATTAGGGAGAGGTCAGTTTCAAGGATAGTTTCCAAATAACAATAGTAGGGGTTCACCTGGACAGAACTATTATAATAACAATGGTGGAAGGAAAGGTCGTAGTAGGGGAAGAAATAGTAACTTTAACAACATGTTGCCTTGTAAAATCTGTGACAAGATTGATCATGGAGCTCTTAGATGCTACTATAGATTTGATCAGTCTATACAAACACAAAATCCAGCTGTTCCTCCACCACAAAATGCTCTAGGACAGTCTCCACACAGTGCACATATGTCAACAATGATGGCCTCACCTGAGACAGTTGCAGATATACTTTGGTATCTAGATAATGGAGCAACAGACCATTGCACTCCAAATAGCAACAATCTGCTCAATAAGGTTTAATATCAAGCCAAAAAATAGATTTTTAATGGAAATGGTACAGGTCTTAAGATTCAATCCATTGGTTCTAATACTTTTGTTTGTGATAAGAATATATTGTTGCTTAGAAATATTTTGCATATACCTCACACTAAAAAAAAAAAAAAATCTGATGAGTGTGTCTAAGTTTGTGAGGGACAATTATGTTTTTATTGAATTTCACCCCTTGTTTTCTCTTGTGAAGGATCCAATTTCGAACAGGGTTTTTCTTAGAGGTGTGCTTAAGAATGGTCTCTATGCTTTTGACCATCATCTTCACACATCTAAGGAGAATAGTCTTGCATCACATCACTCATCTGATTATTATACTGCCTTTTACTTCTTCTGTTACAAATTCTGATGTTTTCTTTTCCAATTATACTATACCTCATTTGCCTTTATCTTCTGCTTGTAATATCAATGCCTCTTCTTCTGTAAATAGGACTTGTAAGGCAGTTGATAATCTCTCTATTTGGAATTAAAGGCTTGACCATCCAGCCTTTCCTATTGTAAAGCAAATATTGAACAAGTGCCAAGTACCTTTTCAAGATAATTCTCATGTTTTCTATGATGCATGTCAGCTTTCTAAGTCTTATAAACTTCCATTTTCTGCTTCAAACACTGTGTATACATGCACTCTTGAGCTGGTTACAGCTGATGTGTAACACCCCCTGACCCGACCCGGCTGGATCGACTCAGGGAGCGTTACCGGATTTTTAAAACTTTTCTTAATTCTTTTATAATTTGTAAACCATCAAAAATCATATAATTTGTATTTTAAAAATGTTTTTCTAGTGAGCCCATCAAATCAGTTTTAAAAATTTCGGCAGAGTTTCCTCTGTTTTTCTGATTTTCCAAAACCTGTTTTCAATAAATATTCAAAACAATATAATTTCAACACTTCTATATCAAACTTTCAAACCAATGCGCACTCTGCCGTTTAGTGCGACTTCCAAACAGTTTTAAAATAAAACAATTCATAATTCATTCTTTACAGTCATTTGAAAATGAAAAACAGAAATCATAAAACAATTAATTATAAAACATAAATATATAACACCTTTACATATGCCTGTATATGCATGCGTACTAACTATAATATACAGAAATATATGACTACGCAAAATGTGATGACTTTGGATCTCTGTCTGCAGCTCTTTCTCTTCAATTCTTTCCTTCCTCGGTATCTCTGTCACCTACGCGCGATAAACATCAACGCGCTAAGCAATAATGCTTAGTGGGTGTACACTAAAATAAATTTCAATATAATATAAAGCAATAAATCTTAAATTCAGAATTTCAGAGATATATAAATATAAAACAAACATTATATTTTAATTACTGAAACTATATGAAAACAAAGTATATCAAAAGTTTCTGGGTTTCAACCTTAATAACATTTCTTTATTTTTCCATATCATTTTCTAGCTGTCAATTCTCAATTGGGCTTGTGATACACATAACAGGGTTTACAGGACTGGATTACGGGTTTTACAGTCGGGTTTCCCATCTCATAAGAAATGGTATCCCTATATAAACAGTCGGTTTCCCATTCCAATAAGAAATGATATCCATATGTTCTCACAGTTAGTTTCCCATTTCATAATGAAATGGTATCCGTATTTCACAGTCGGTTTCCCATTTCTAAGGAAATGGTATCCGTAATATCAACATCATAGGCATCAGAGACATCAATGCAGTACTGCCATATATACACCCAATTGACATATCAATCTCCTATATCCATATATCCCTATACATATATCAGGGCCGTTATTCAGGGTTTTCAAATATCATATCAAATTAGTTCCTTGTTTTCGAATACCAATAATTATAAGTTTCAATCAAAATCAATAATTATAAAATCCAAACAATATTCGTAAAACAATAGTTGTAAATCAGGTTTTGAAAACATACGATCACATTGAAAATATATCAAATAATCCACAAACAATTCCAACAACATATATATATATATATATATATATATATATATATATATATATATATATATATATATACGAAAATGAAATACAAATATATAGTGAATCCATAAATATGTTTCCAAACTTGCTAAATCAAAAACACATATCGAAAATAATTTCAGAAACGAGTGTATACCAACCTGGATACTGTTTTACGACAGTTTTCTTTTTGAATTTTCCTTTTTTCTTTTTCCTTTCTTTTTCCTCTTTTTCTTTCTCATTCTCTTTTCTTCATTTTCCCTTCTTCTTCTACTCTTCGTCTTCTTCTTCTTCTTCTTCTTTCTCTCTCTCTCTCTCTTTTCTTTCTTTTTCTTTTCTTTCTTTTCTTTCTTTTCTTCTCCCGTTTTCTCTCTTTCTTTTTCTGGTTTGCTTCTTTGAGAAGCTTCACCGACTCTTATTATTATTTTTTTTTATAAAAATTCAGTCATCGCGACCGTCATCATGACCTATGGTCGCGTTGCTCACTGGGGAAATTTCACCACTTTCATCGCGATCACACATCGCGGTACCATGGTCGCGCTGGTGGTCGCCATGCTCACTGCCCAAATTTGACATTTTCACTGCGAGCTAGTCAGCGCGATATCTGGTCACGGTGACTGGTCGCGGTGCTTACTGCCAAAAATACCATTTTTCACCGCGAGCGACTCATCGCGATCTCTAGTCGCGGTACTCACTGCCAACTTTTCCTTCTTTTTTATGCATTATTTCTGGACCGCTCCATCTGGTCCACTTGGAAACCATAAAAATATACATATATTTAATTACGTTTTACACCCCTCAAATCACAAATTTTATATCCACATATTCAAAATTAATAATTCAAAATTAGGGATGTTACATGATGTTTGGGGTCCTTCCCCAATTGCTATTCTTTGTGTTATAGGTTCTATGTTAGCTTTGTTGAATCTTGCACACGTTACACTTGGATTTACCCTCTTAAATTCAAGAGTGAGGTGTACAACACCTTTATTCATTTCAAGACTCATGTAGAACTTCAATTCTCTCATAAAATTAGGACACTTCAAATAGATTTTGGAGGTGAATTTAGTGTGCTTGCATCATTTCTTGCTTCTTGTGGCATTGGTTTTAGGCATAGTTGCCCTTATGTCCATGAACAAAATGACTTGGTAGAGAGGAAACACATGCACATTGCTGAGACTAGTCTCAGCCTATTATCTCAAGCTTCTCTTCCCTTGAAGTTTTGGCATGAGGTTTTTATCACTGCAGTTTTCTTGATCAATAGAATACCAACTTCTGTCCTTAAAGGAAGCTGCCTTTATGCTTGCTTGTTTAAACTAAATCCTGATTACTCTTATCTTAAAGTCTTTGATTGCCTAGTTTATCCATATCTTAGGCCTTATAACAAGTATAAGCTCTTGTATATAAGTGCACGTTGTACATTTCTTAGATATATCAGTCTGCACAAGGGGTATAAATACTTGAGATCAGATGGTAGGGTGTTCATTACTCGATATGTTGTGTTTGATGAATCCAGGTTTTTTTTTGCTTCTAGTGCAAATGCATCTTCCCAGCCTTCTTCACATATGCCTCCCGCAATCACATCCTTTGAGTGTTTTGTTGTTTGGTACTATACCTCCTGCACTTATGCTTAGTTCTTCATCTGGTAGTTCTATTCAACAAGGTTTTTCATAGGTTTTTTCCCCACAGCAGCCTCAGCAGTCCTTGCCATCATTACAACAGTCTCAACATTCTTTTCACAGCAGCTTAACCAGTCATTGTCACAACCACATCAGTCTCAGTTTACTTCACAGCAGCCTCAATAGTTGTTACAGGATTCTTCCCCTGCTTCTTCCTTGGCAGGTCCTCATATGAATCAAATTCTTCCAATTCAGCAACCTTTGAATCAATATCCTATGGTGACAAGATCCAAAGCTGGAATTTTCAAACCTAAGGCTTGGATTGCCACTTGTTATGATGAAGAACCTCATTGTGTGTAGTATGCTCTCAGTCATCATGATTGGTATGCTGCAATGAAAGCTGAATTTCATGCCTTGCAAAAGAATCACACTTGGTCCTTGGTGTCACCTCCTTGGAAGAAAGATTATTGGTTGTAAGTGGGTATTTAAGGTGAAGCAAAATCCTGATGGGTCTTTGTTGAAACATAAAACTAGGCTTGTAGTAAAGGGCTTTTACCAAATAAAGGGTTTTGATTTTAATGAGACTTTTAGCCCAGTTATCAAGCTAGCCATAGTTCATGTGATCATTTCCATTGCTATAACAAGAGGGTTGCAATTGAGGTAGCTTGATGTCAATAATAACTTTCTTAATGGAGTCATAGAGGAAGATGTTTACATGACACAACCTCCTAATTTTGTTGACACCAATCAATAACTGGTTTGCAAGCTCCATAAGGTACTCTATGGCTTGAAATAAGCATCTAGGGCCTGGTTTGATAGGTTTAAAGTAGCCTTAGTTCAACTAGGCTTTGTCTCCTCTAAAGCTGATAGTTTTTTGTTTGTGAGATTCAAAGGCTCTCAAGTTATTTTCATACTTGTTTATGTAGATGATATAATCATCATAGGTACTACACCAAGTGAGATTAATTCTCTTGTTCAACAAATGCATACTTCATTTGCTCTAAAGGACCTTGGTGACTTGAGCTATTTTCTAGGAATTGAGGTGCAAAGGATTGCTACAGGTATTCATTTATGTTAGCAGAAATACATTGAAGATATTCTCTCTCGAGTTGGGATGCTCACAGCCAAGCCTTTCTCCTCACTTATGGTTTCAAGTACTGGCAGCTCTCTCTCAGCTCATAAAGGCTGTTCCTTTGCTAATCCATCTGAATATAGGACTATTGTAGGAGCTCTCCAATATGTTACTATTATTGCCCTGACATTGCTTATGCAGTAAATAGAGTATGTCAGTTTATGCAAGCTCTTTTGGATGAGCATTGGAAGACTGTGAAAAGATTGCTCAAGTACTTGAAGGGTTCCATAAATTTTGGCTTGAATTTTACAAGACCTCATGCTTCAGTTTCTTCTTCAGCAGCTCTCAAATTGGTGGGGTTTTCAGATGCTAATTGAGCATCAAATCCTGATGACCGCAAATCATCATCAGGCTTTTGTGTGTTTCTTGGCTCTAACCTTGTTACATGGAGTGCTAAGAAGCAGCACACCATTTTTAGATCATCTACCGAGGCTGAATACAAGAGCTTGGCATCTCTTGTTGCTGAACTTACTTGGTTTTCTTCTTTGTTGCTTGAATTGCATATTCCTCAACCTCATATTTCTGTCATTTAGTGTGGCAATCAAAGTACAATTGCCATGTCCAGCAATTCAGTCCTCCATGCAAGAACCAAACACATTGAGTTGGATTTTTATTTTGTGCGAGACAAGGTTCTTGCCAAGTAGCTGATTGTTAACCATGTTCCCTCCATTGATTAAATTGCTGACCTATTTACTAAAACTCTCTCTACTCCTTGATTTCTTTTTCTCTGTGACAAACTCACCTTGAATCCTACCCCGATGAGTTTGAGGGTGAATATTAGGAATGAGAAGAATGATCAAAATGATCATACTCATCAAGCATTAGACTTCAACAAACCATTATCAAAGGGGAGTGCATCATTGATACAAGAGTCACCATCATTTAATTGAAGACTCTTGGGAGGTTGTTGAGTTTGTTATTATTGGCGGGAGAATTAGTTACAAGCTGATGAGGTGGCATCAGCTTTGTAACACCCCCTGACCCAAATCCACTCGGACCGAATCAGGGAGCGCTACTATATACTAAAAACTAACTTTTACTGTAGATAAACATTATATTAAAAACCTTTGAAAATGGTCCAAAGAATTTTCGAAAATCTTGCCAGAGTTTCCTCTGTTTTTCTGACTTTCCAAAACCTGTTTACAGATAAAATTTTAAAATCAACTTCTACATTCTCAAATCAATTTTGCGCACCCTTCCAAATATAGTGCGACTTACCAACCAATTTATCACAAGATAAGTTATAAAGATTCACATAATATAAATATATCATACAATATGTACATAGCGGAAGCTCGTTCAATATTTACAAACAGTTTCTGTATATGCATACGGTATCAAAATATATAAACTTAATATACACAGACTACCAAAAAGTATGCAGGAAAGATGTGATCCTGACTCTGGTTCTGCAAACTCTACTCTTCTTTCTCTTTTTCGCCCTTGGAACCTTTGTTACCTGCGTGCGAGAAAACTCAACACGCTAAGCATATAGTTTAGTGGGTGTACAGAAAACTATATTTCCACTTACACTGTAATACCAGTTAAATCAATAGACTGACAAATAAATAATCAATTTGGGGCTCAAGTCAAAGCAAATACAAGTCAAAGCATATATTCACATTAACAACAAATCAAGTCAAATATTCGTAAATCACTTCCCAATATAAAATACGTTTCAAATCAAATAACATTTCGAATATACAAATCCATCGGAAAACTGAAACACATATCATATTGAAACAAATATCAATAAATCCATCGAAAATCAGAATAAATATCTTATGAAAACATAATAATACCAAATCAAATAATTTCTCATCTCAAATCATATACAGATCATATCACATTTTTACTTCCATTTCAGGCTCCTGATATACTAAACATACTTTTTGGACTGGATTACGGGTTGTTCGGTATTGGACACAAACGGGGTCACTCACCGAACATCATATCAGAATGGAACACCAACGGAATCACCCGCTGTACATGTCCCATGACAAATTTCAGAACCCTAGGACCGGCACTTGGGGCCTGTACTATCCAAAGGGTGGTATAATCGGCACAGTACTGTTCAGACAGAAACCCAATTGACATGTCAATCTCCTATATCCATATCTATGTCTACATATATCAGAGTCAAATCATTTTTTCGAAACTCATATAATTGTCCAGAACAGAATTATCAATTTACATTATGAAATTATATCCAAATCAGTATACACATTTTCGGAATTCGAATCCGCATCAAAATACATATACAAACAAATTACAAAATCATTTCCCAAAAATATTTCTGAATCCAGAAATCACTTCAAATTACATTTAAAATCACGTGCAATTATATATCATAAATCCATAGTAAATCCAAATGCCCCGAATAACTTTTCGAAACATATCGCAAAATCATATATATATTTTAATAATATTCTCCGTAATATTACTATAATCAAAACATATCGAAAATCAATTCAGAATAATTTTTGTAAACAATATTACGGATCCAGAATATTTCAAATACATATAATCCAAATCAGTAACAATAAATATATATATATTCACAATTAATTTATTGCCATAATATATATATAATCAAAATCATTACAGATAATATATATATAACAATATATATATATATATATCTAATCAACAGTATTATAAATAATATATATATATATATATATATATGTATATATTTAATCAGCCCAAGTGGAGCAACAACATGGAGTCATGGACACCAACGCTATTGTCCAAACTAGTGCAACAATCATTGTTGCTGTGCCCAAACGATTGCTTTGCTAAAATTTCACTTGAGCGGCAGCAAGTATACTGCGCCCAGATAAACAATTTTTTTTTTTTTTATTAACAGTAAACAACAACAAACTAAAAATAATAAATAAATAAATACCAACACAATCAATTGTATTGCTTTTAAGAATCAGAAGATCAAATAAATGAAAAACCCCAAATTTATATATATATATATATATATATATATATATATATTCGAAAATTAATTTCAATCAACAGATCATAAGCCATATATCCCAAATAAATTAAAATCAATATAATATAACAATTCCGAAAATTTCTGAAAAATCTGAAAAATACGAAAAAAATACCACCAAACCTGAAATACTATTCTGAACACAAAACTCTTCTGGACCAACGCCAATTTCCTTCTCCTTCTTCTTCTCTTTCCTTTCTCTCTCCTCTTCTCTCTTCTTTCTTCTCTCTCGCCAATTCTGTCTCTGTTCTGTTTCTATTCTGAGAATGCATTTCTTGTTTTAATTTTGTCTATTGTATTGCTGTGCATTCTCACTCGGTTACTTTTCAAACTTTTTCTTTTTTAATAAATTTTCCTTGTGTGTAAACACTCACACACATATTCACATACATATACAAATATCTTCCTAATTACCAATTGGCTCCCTTGACCTTCTAAAATTCTCCATTGACACAAATTTATTCCTAATCACATTCCATCTCAACAATTATTCCAAAAATATTCCATATTTATCCAATTACCAAATTGACTTCACCAATATTCAATTGGACTCATTATCATCCAAATGCACCATAAAAATAATATACTTTTCATAATTACGAAAAATTAGGGGCGTTACAATTCTTTCCCCCTTAAGGAATTTCGTCCGCGAAATTTACCTTATTCGAATAATTGTGGATATTGTTGTCTCATGATCTCTTCACTTTCCCATGTTGCTTCTTCCACATTATGGTTTCTCCAAAGAATCTTGACTAATGGTACTGTCTTATTCCGGAGTTCCTTAAGCTCTCTGTCCAAAATCTCCACAGGTTCTTCTTCATATGTCAAGTCAGATTGTATCTCAATAGATTCAGTCTGAACTCTATGAGATGGATCAGATCTGTATCTCCTCAGCATAGATACATGAAATACATTATGTATCTTTTCTAATTCCAAGGGTAAAGCTAGTCTATAGGCTACCGGTCCTACACGTTCAAGAATTTCGTATGGACCAATAAACCTAGGTCTTAACTTTCCTTTCTGTCCGAATCTCATTACTTTCTTCCATGGAGATACTTTCAGAAATACTTTATCATCAACTTCATATGCAATGTCTCTTCTTTTCAAATCTGCATATGACTTCTGACGATCGGAAGCGACTTTCAGTCTTTCCTTTATGATCTTCACCTTTTCTTCAGTCTTTCTGATTAAATCAGATCCAATCAACCTGTCTTCTCCCAATTCTGTCCAACACAAAGGTGTCCTACATTTCTTTTCATATAATGCTTTATACGGTGCCATATCTATGCTCGTCTGATAACTATTGTTATAAGCAAATTCAACCAATGGAAGATAATCATCCCAACTTCCCTCAAAATCAATAATACAACTCCGGAGCATATCTTCTAGCACCTGAATTACTCGTTCCGACTGTCCATCTGTCTGTGGATGGAAAGCTGTACTAAAGCTTAATCGAGTACCCAGAGCTTCCTGAAATTTCTTCCAGAATCTGGATGTAAACTTCGGATCTCTGTCTGAAATAATAGAAGCTGGCACTCCATGTAATCGAACTATTTCTTTCAGATATAGCTCTGCTAATCTGTCCAAAGAATAATCTATTCTGATAGGTAGGAAATGTGCTGACTTGGTCAGTCTATCCACTATTACCCAAATCGCATCATGTTGACTCCGTGTAAGGGGTAATCCTGTGACAAAATCCATGGTAATGCGATCCCATTTCCATTCAGGTATGGGTATTGACTGTAGCAAACCTGATGGAACTTGGTGTTCTGCTTTTACCTGTTGGCATGTCATACATCTATTTACAAAGTCCACCACATCCCTCTTCATACCTGACCACCAATATTGAGTTCTCAGATCTCTATACATTTTTGTGCTACTAGGGTGCATCGAATATGCACTACTGTATGCCTCTGTCATAATTGCCCTTCTCAATTCCTTATCGTCTGGAATGCAGATTCTGTTTTTGAAGCACAAAGTACCATCATCCCTGATTGCAAACTCAATATCTTTTCCCTCTTGGACTTGTCCACGAATAGTCACAAGTTTCTCATCCTGTTGCTGCTTTTCCTGTATCTGCTGGATCAGATTCGGCTTGAGTGTCAGTTCAGCTAAAATAGCATCATCTGAGGTTAATTTCAAATGAGCATTCATAGCTTTCAATGCAACTATAGACTTCCTACTCAAAGCATCAGCAACAACATTCGCCTTTCCTGGATGGTAATCAATGACACAATTATAATCTTTAATTAACTCCATCCATCTTCTCTGTCTTAAGTTGAGTTCCTTCTAGGTAGGCAAATACTTAAGACTCTTATGATCCGTATAAATATAACATTTCTCTCCATAAAGATAATGCCTCCATATTCTCAAAGCAAACACTATGGCTGCAAGTTCCAGATCATGTGTTGGATAATTCTGTTCATGAGTCTTCAACTGTCTGGAAGCATAAGCAACCACTTTTCCTTCCTGCATTAACACACAACCTAAGCCATTGTGCGAAGCATCACTATAAATCACATAGTCTTTACCGGATACTGGCTGTACCAGAATTGGTGCTTCAACCAACATTGCTTTCAATTTCTCAAAAGCTATCTGGCATTTCTCATTCCACTCAAATTTGACATTCTTGTGTAGTAATTTAGTCAAAGGAGTGGCAATGGATGAAAATCCTTTTACAAATCGTCTATAATATCCGGCTAAGCCTAGAAAACTTCTGATCTCAATAACATTCTTAGGAGGTTTCCATTCCATCACTGCTTCAATCTTTTTGGGATCGGCTGTAATACCCTTAACTGATACTACATGTCCCAGAAAAGCAATTTCGTTCAGCTAGAATTCACATTTACTAAACTTGGCATACAACTTCTTTTCCCTTAGAGTCTGTAACACTATTCGAAGATGTCGATCATGTTCTTCCGGACTCTGAGAATATATCAGAATATCATCTATAAATACCACCACAAAGTGATCCAGATACGGACGAAAAGTACGATTCATCAAATCCATAAAGGCTGTTGGTGCATTAGTCAACCCAAATGGCATTACGACGAATTCATAATGTCCATATCGTGTTCGGAAAGCTGTTTTCGGAACATCAGAATCTTTCACCCTTAACTGATGATATCCCGATCTCAGATCAATTTTCGAGAAGACACTGGCTCATCTCAACTGATCAAACAAATCATCAATTCTAGACAACAGGTATTTATTCTTAATGGTAAGCTTATTCAGTTGCCTGTAATTAATACACAATCTCATCGACCCATCTTTCTTCTTCACAAACAATACTGGTGCTCCCTATGGGGATACACTAGGTCGAATGAATCCCTTCTCTAACAATTCTTGTAATTGTATTTTCAATTCTTTCAATTCTGCAGGTGCCATCCTGTACGGAGGAATCGATACTGGAATGGTACCTGGTATCACATCAATCACAAATTCCACCTCTCTCTCCGGTGGTAATTCAGAAAGTTCTTCTGGAAATACATCCTGAAAATCACATACAGTGGGTATATTTTGCAAACTAGATTCAACCCTCTGTAAATCAACCACATGTGCTAGATATGCTTCACAACCTTTTCTTATCAATGTCTGAGCAGTAGTGGCTGAAATAACATTAGAGAGATAATCCCTCCTATCACCTACCATTATCACCTCTGTACCATCTGCTAATTTAAGCATTACTCGCTTCAAACTACAATCAATAATAACCTGGTGTCGGGTTAACCAATCCATGCCCAATATTACATCGAACTCATGAAATGGTAATTCCATTAAATCACCCAGAAATTCATACCCCTAAATTCTGATAGGATAATTTCTACATACCCGGTTTACAATCACACTGTGCCCTAAAGGATTACTCACCACTATCTCATAATCAGTAGATTCAGTTTTCAAATTTCTATTTCTCAACATGGCATCACAGATGTATGAATGTGTAGATCCTGGATCTATCAATGCAATAGCAGTAATATCAAAAATAGAAATCGTACCAGTGATCACATCTGGTGTATCCCTATTTTCTTGCGCCCTAACCACATAGGCTCTACCTGGGGCACGACTATCCTGCCTTCCCGAAGACTCTACTACTCCTCTATGCCTGCTAGCCTCAGTCCCTACCTGACTGGATCTCCTCCCTCTGGAACCCGTAGGAACTGATCTCTCTGATGGCCTACCAGAAACAGTCTGATTTTGCGGACAATCCCTCAGGAAATGATCTCGGGATCCACATCTATAACACGCTCCAGTCAATCTCCAGCACTCTCCCGGATGCTGTCTCCCGCAGTGCTCACAAACTGCCAAAGCTGGTCCTCTCGCTGTACTCCCAGGAGCACTAGCTACTGAAGTAACCGACTGTCCTGGTCTGACTGGAACTGGAGGTCTCTGTGTCTGCCTCTGTACACTCGTCTGAGGTCCCCTATATCTCTTACTTGGTTGCTGGGACGAACTAGCTTGTCCTGGACCTCTTCTCTGTTGACTCTAGTTCTTTCTAGCCTGCTCCTCTTTTCGAACCCTTTCAACACTAAGGGCTGCTGATACTAATCTAGGAAAATCAATCATCTCAAAAGCTGCAACCTGAAGACGTATGTAATCATTCAATCCGTCTTCAAATCTCCTACACTTATTCTCCTCTGTCGTCACCATCTCAGTCGCATACTTACTTAATTTTATAAATTCTCGCTCATATTCGGTGACAGTCATTTGTCTCTGTTTTAAGTTCATAAATTCTCTTTTCATATTCTCTATATAGATACGGCCAACATACTTTCTCCGGAACTCTTTCTGGAAAAACTCCCAAGTCCGTTCCTCCGGCCGTACTGTCTGGACAATAGAGGTCCACCACTGATAAGCGTCCTCCTGCAATAAAGAAACTGCACACTCTAGACTCTCCTCTGGTGTGCAATGTAACTGCTCTAAGATCCGCTCAGTCCGCTTAAACCAATGTTCGGCAGCTGATGCATCTTCCTCTCTTCTGCCACAGAAATCTGTAGGTCAATATTTGGCCAACCTTTCTATTGCTGACCTGCGTGGCACAGCTCTGGCCACACACTGGAAAAAGTCTGCCATATCCTGCAAATTAATTGGCTGACCCTGCCTCTCTGGTCCAGCCACCTCTGGGCTCACTGAATCTCCTCCATCTCCTCCATCTCCCCCAGCTACACTGGCAGGACTATTAATGCTAAATGGTTCCATTTCCTACACAAGACAGAAGAGGAATTCTGCAGATTAGAGTCACATCTTCCTGTTTTTCTTTTCTACAATGAATGCATGCATATACAATAATATTATATACAAAATCGTTTGCTCTGGTCTAAGAATGCCTAAACCATTGCTCTGATACCAAAAACTGTAACACCCCCTGACCCAAATCCACTTGACAACTGCAATTCTGAGAGAGGAGGATGATAAGGAGGAGGAGAGTGCAGTATGTCTATATTCAATAGAGTTTCACACATACATTTCTCCTAGGAATAACTTAAAAACATCTTAGAAAATAATCACAGAGTTTGTAGAGTAATCACAGAGAAAAGTATTGTCATGAGGGGTATGTGGTATAGACTGAATCCAATCGATTATGTCTTTTCTTTCTTCATGTTTCAAAGCATCTTGTCCTCAGATCTTTGAAACAACCAAAATTCACCTACGATATATTGGTAAATATACTCTTAACATTACTTATCTCTCTCTCTCTCTCTCTCTCTCTCTCTCTCTCTCTCTCTCTCTCTCTCTCTCCCCCTTCCTTTTTGTGAATCAAGATGATATGTCTCAGCTTGAGTCCATAGCTCAAGTTTCAACCTCTTCTAGTGACAAAAACAACAGAAGCAAAAGTGACAGTCATCAGGTGCAATGCACCACACTTCTTGCTGCTTAGACCGACTTAGTATCAAGTCCTTCATCAATCTAGCAAGAAGCTGGACTGGAGATAAATGAAATGTGTGATAGATCTTGTACAGCCATTTGTCTATGTGGATGATCTAATAGCTCCTCTTAAATCTAGGAAAAGTTGCTATATTAGTTAGAATTCTGTTTCATGAAGAATCAATTTTTAGTAAGCTTAATGTAAGAGTATAAATACTCTCTTGTAATTGTCAACGATTATTCAATTGAAGTGAGCATTATTCATTCATTAGAATTCTTTCAAATATTAGTTAGCTCTTTGGAGCATTTCAATAAAAATTTTAGTGTTTGTATCAAACACTTACAATCTCACTTCTTTACATGGTATCAGAGTATATTTCTTGATTAATGTCAATGGCAGCTGAGTCAAGCTCCACGATCCAGAGGCTTGAATATATAATGGCGACCTTACCTGCTTCGTCTCTGCTGATTGTAAAGTCGATGAACTTTAACCTTTCAATCAAGCTCAATCGTGACAATTACATCTATTGGAAGGCACTTGTGATGCCGAATATTAGAGCAATCGAGCTTGAAGACTTCATCACATGAGAGAGGCAATGTCCAAGTAAGTTTGTTGAATCTTTGTCCTCTAATGGTGTTGACAAAGAACTGGTCCGCAATCTAGAGTTTTCTGCCTGGAAGAGGTTTGATCAGTTTCTTTTAGGTTGGTTGTTGTCAACCATTAGTAAAGGTTTGAAAGGATAAATCACTGAATGTGTGTCTTCGTTCGAGGCCTGGAAGACTCTAGAGAGCATGTTCTCTCAATAGTCCATGGCAAAGGTCCTTCAGCTAAAACAATAACTTCAAGGTTGGAAGAAAGGCTCTAGCTCCATCAATGACTATATCCTCAAGGTTAAAGGTATAGGTGATGGCTTAAGGTCAGCTGGTCAAGCTATGTCTGATCAGGATCTTCTACTCAACGTACTGAATGGCCTTGACCATGAGTATGATCCAGTGGCGGTATTGGTGTCACAACAAAGTGGAGTTACTCTCCATGAAGCTCAATATATGCTGATGATCCATGAACAGCGAATTGAGCACTTAAATTCTACTGTTTATGTTGATATTTCTTTATCGGTTAACTTTGTGAATAATAATGGTGGAATATGAGTTCAGAACAACAACAGAGAAGGTCAAAATAGTGGTGAAAGATGTCAAAATAATAGAGGAAAAAAAGGCAAAGGAAGATGGAATAACAACAATGGAAACATGCTTACTTGTCAAATTTGTGGCAGGATTGGTCACACTGCTACACAATGCTACAACTGTTATGATAGAAATTCTAATCAGTAGCCAAATTAGCCTGGTTTCACCAACACTCAAGGAGCAATGTAGGTTAATACTCAACCTGGATATGGTTTTTTCATAACTGATTATATGCCCAATTATGCTCTATACAATATGCCACGCAACTTCAATCCAGCAATGAAATTTTTAGCCTCCATACCAGGCTCATTACAATCAGACATTAGCCTACATAGCCTTACCCAAAGTTGTTGTAGATCAATCCTGATATGCTGACAGTGAGGCTTCCAGCCATGTCACATCTTACTTAGGTAATTTTCTCACCTATTCTCCTTATGTTAGAAGTGAAAAGTTAGTTGTAGGAAGTGGAGATCAGCTTGAGATATGCAATATTGGTAGTATTGTTATAAACTCACTCTAGGCCTATTACTCAACTGAGATTAACCAACATGTTGCATGTTTCAAATATAGTAAATAACCTATTAAGCATATCTAGGTTTGTTCATGATAATAATGCTATTGCTGAGTTTGTTGGTAATTGTTGTGATAAAGGACAAGGATTCTAATAACATGTTGCTTCAAGGTACCCTTAAAGAAGACTTGAATCAACTGAACCTGAGTGGAGGCCTCTCTAGCCATTCTGTTTACAAGCTAAACTCTAATAATCTGTTTCCAATTCCTCATATGGCTGCATTTGTTTCAGACTCTAATTCTCATGTCTGTAAACCTTTTACTTCAAATATTGTTGCTTATTTGTGTATCAATAACTCTATGCCTTGTAAAGCTATCAATAATGTTCACAATAATTTTGCTTTGAATGGTCAAAATGCATCTTTGTGGCACTTTAAGCTTGGTCATTCAAGCACTCAAGTTTTGCAACAAATTCTTAAGCAAATGAAAATCTACAGTTCAATAAGTATTACTAGCATGTGTGATTCTTGTAGGTATGGGAAAATGCATCAACTTTCCCTTACTAAGCCTACAATCAAAACCAGAAGTCCCTTAGAATTGGTTTACTCGAATATTTGGGGACCTTCTCCTTTAGTCTCCACAGTTGGTCACAAATATTTTATTGTATTTGTGGACTGCCATACAAGATTTTCATGGCTTTATCCTCTTACTCTTAAATCTGAGGCTTTAACTATCTTTCTCACCTTTAAAAAACAAGTTGAACTTCAATTTAACACTAAAATACATACCTTCCAAACTGATATGGGTCAAAAGTTTCAAGTGTTTGGTGCCTATCTTAAATCAGTTGGTATCTTCCATAAGTTCTCTTGTGCTCATACTCACTAACAAAATGATGTGGCTGAGCGTAAGTATCGTTATATAGTTGAAACTAGTTTAACTTTATTAGCTGATGCCTCTATGCCTTTAAGTTTTTGGGTTGAAGCTTTTTTTTATTGCAACCCTTCTCATTAACAATCTACCTACACATCTCTTGAATGAAAAATCTCCTTTTGAATGTTTGTATTATAGGGCATATTCATATTTCAAAACCTTTTGTTGTGCATGCTTCCTATACTTAAGACCATATGCTAAACAAAAATTTAGTTATTACACAACTAAGTGTCTTTCTGTTGGATATAGTATGCATCATGAATGTTACAAATGCTTGACTGCTAGTGGTAAGATTTTTGTATCTTGAAATGTTATTTTTCATGAACTCGATTTTTCATATAATATTTTTTCCCTCTTGTAAACCAGCTACTTCAATTCCCTCTAATAATTCAGGTCCTGTTATTTACTTACCTGATTTGAGTTCACCTAGCACAATTCCTTCACATACTAGTACTTCTACAGCTGTTCCACTGCTCCTTTATCTCATATTTATGCTCCTATTTGTTCTCCTCAAGTTACTTGTTCAAATAGGAATCAACCTCCTTCTAACATTGTTGTTAGAGTTAAATCTTGTCTCTCATATCCCACCATCCATTCCTTCTTCATCAGTTCATCCTATGATAAAAAGGTCCAAATTTGGTTGCTTAAAACCTCGAATGTACTCAACCATGTGTCAATCTCTCTGTCCTTGTAACGCCCCTAATTTTGCGTAAATAGAATAAATATCCTTGGATTACTATTAATTATTATTAAACATGCAAGAGTTAAGTATGTGATTTAAATTGGTAGAAAGTATATTATTTTCATGGTGCAGTTGGAGAATAATAGGTCCAATTGAATATTGGTGAAGTCAATTTGGTAATTGGATAAGTGTGGAATATTTTTGGAATATTATTGAGATGGAGTGTGGTTGGTGGGTTAGTTTGATAATTAAATGAGGATTGGTAAATTACATGTGATTAAGAGTAAATTTGTACCATTGTGGGATTTTAAGAAGTTCAAGGGTGTATTTTGAAATTAAGAAGATATTATATATATATATATATATAATATTATTAGTGAAAAAAAATAATAAAATAAAAATAAAGATGGTGAGTTGGCATGGGGAAGAGATAAGAAGAAGAAAAAAAAAACAAAAAGAGATAGTGAGTTGGCGTGAAGTGATAAGAAGAAATAAAAAAAAAAAATCAAAGCAATCTTTAAATCAAAAACAAAAGCAAAACAAAGTAAAACAAAACCATATCAGAGGCGTAGAAAGATAGAAAAAAAAAAAGAAGAAAGAGGAACAGCGGGAGAGAAGAGAGAAGAGGAGAGAGAAAGAAGAGAGAGAAAGGAAAGAGAAGAAGAGTAAGAAAGAAATATTGTCCAGAAATTGTCCAGGTTCAGTGTACACTAATTTTCGTATTTTTTTTCAGATTTTTCAAAAATTGTCGGAATCGTTATATTATATTGTTTTTAGTTTATTTGTGATATATATATATATATATATATATATATATAAATTATTTGTGATAAATTAATGAAACGATTTTGGGGCAATTGGATTTGATATTGATTTGTGAAATAAATTTGAATATAATTTTGCGTCTCTTTTATATGATTATTGATGATATATTTAGATTTTGTAAATGTGTGTATTGAAATGGTCCTAGGGTACTTGGACATATATACGGATATAGGAGGTTGGTATACCAGCTGGGTTCATTTAGCAGTACTGCACCGATATTGATATTGATCTGGATACTGATATATGTACCTCCCCAAGGATTCATCCTGGGGTAGGGAGACACGTACCTCCTCAAGGATTCGTCCTGGGTAGGGAGACACGTACCTTCCTAAGGATTCGTTCCTGGGATAGGGAGATATGTACATCTCTAGGATAGCGAACATTCGGTCCTAGGGTAGGGAGATACGTACCACCCTAAGGATTCGTCCTAGGGTTGGGAGTTATATTCGACTGACAGCCACTGAGAGGTCGAACGACCCATATTCTAGTCCTGAATTATGTTAAGTATACCAAATGACCAAAATTGAAAATGAATTGAATGAAATGATTAGAAAAGAATTAAAATCTGAATTTCGTATGAAGTTTTGATTGAATTTATATGCTTTTATTACACTGATTCCTTATAATTTATTTCAGTGATTTATTTGAATAATGTAATGTTTTATACGATAGTAGTGTGACATTTCTGTTTTGAAATTATTTTATGATTTTGATATTTAGTTTAGTGTACACCCACTAAGTTATATGCTTAGCGCGTCGATTTTTATCGCGCGTAGGTAACAGGGATACTGAGGAAGCAAAAGATCGAAGAGAGAGTTGCAGGCAGAGATCCAGAGTCATCACATTTTGGTAGACATATATTCCTGTATATTATAGTTAATACGCATGCATATACAGACATATGTAAAGGTGTTATATATTTGCATTTTGTAATTAACTGTTTTATAATTTCTGTTTTTCATTTCAAAGGATTGTAAATAGTACATTATGAATTATTTTATTTTAAAACTGTTTGGAAGTCGCACTAAACGGCAGAGTGCGCATGTGATTGAAAGGATATTTGAAGTGTTGTTGTGGATTTTATTTGATTTGAGATTGATTTGAAACAGGTTTTGAAAAATCAGAAAAACAGAGGGAACTCTGCCGAAATTTTTGAAAAAATGAGTTTGATGGGCTCACTAGAAAAATATTTTTAAATTACAAATTTATAGGATTTTATATGGTTTTATATGGTTTTCAGTTTATAAAAAGAATTAAGAAAGTATTTGAAAACCCGGTAACGCTCCCTGGGTCGATCCAGCCGGGTCGAGTCAGGGGGTGTTACGTTTAAGTGGTATCAAAGCGCGGTTTAGGTGTTTCTGAACCAAAAAAGTCTGTATATGCATGCATTGAATAAGGATACATATAGAAATGTGTGACTCTAATCTGCAGATCTCTCTTCTGTCTTATATAGGATAAAAGAAATGGAAGGAAATGGACATAGACCTGAGAGTCCCGCCAGCGTGGCTGGGAGAGCATCCAGAGAATCAGTCAGTCCTAGAGCGGCTGGACCAGAAGTTCAAGGTCAGCCAGCATTTATGCAGCAAATGGCTGAGTTTTTTCATAATGTGGCCAGAGCAGTGCCACGAAGATCAGCTATAAAACGACTGGCTAAATACAGACCGACTGATTTCCATGGCAGAAAAGATGAGGATGCATCTGCAGCAGAATACTGGCTTGAACGAACATACAGAATATTAGAGCAGATACACTGTACACCTGAAGAAAGATTGGAGTGTGTAGTATCTTTGTTATAGGAGGATGTCTACCAATGGTGGACCTCCATTATACAGACAGTGCGACCAGAGGACAGAACGTTGGAATTCTTTCAGAAAGAGTTTCAGAGAAAATATGTTGGTCGCATCTATCTAGACAATATAAAGAGGGAATTTACCAACCTGAAGCAAAGACAGATGACAGTGACTGAATATGAGAGAGAATTTGTCAGGTTGAGTAAATATGTACGAGATATGGTGGCGATAGAGACGGATAAATGTAGAAGGTTTGAAGATGGGCTGAATGACTATATTCGCCTACAGGTTGTGTGACATTCCTAATTTTTACATAATGAATTGTGAATATATGAATAGAATATTGATTATTTGAAGAATGTTACAGGTTATTGCCATTGAATTCGAAGATTTTACTAGACTCGTCTCTGTGGCTCTGAATGTAGAAAGAATTAAGAAAGAAGAGCAGGCCAGAAGAGATAGAGGTCAGTAGAGAAGAGGGGCAGGGCCATCCAGCTCATATCTGCCCTAGAGTAAGAAGTTTAAGGGACCGCAGTCTAGTGGTCCAGTGCAGTTACAGAGGTCCATACCCACAGCTAGACCGGGTCAGTCTGCAACTTTCGTAGCCAGTACCGCTAGAAGTGCAGTTAGGGGACCAGCCCCTGTATTGTGTGACCATTATGAAAGAAGACATCCTGGGGAATGCTGGAAGCTTACAGGAGCCTGTTTGAGATGTGGATCCCATGATCTTTTTCCGAGGGATTGTCCATAAGTTAGATCTATCCCTGCTCAGCAACCAGATAGATCAGCCCCTACTACTTCCAGAGGTAGGAGGCCTAGTCAGGCAGTACCTGAAGGTGGTAGCCACAGAGGAGTGTCAGAATCAGTGGCAAGACCCGATAGTCGAGCTCCTGCACGAGTCTATGGTGTTAGAGCTCAGGAAGACAAGGATGCGCCTGACGTGATAGCTGGTATTATTTCTATTTTTGATACTACAGCTATTGCATCGATAGATCCAGGTTCCACTCATTCTTACATATGTGATGCAATGTTGAAACAACGAAATCTAAAAACTGAACCTACTGAATATGATGTGTTAGTCAGTAATCCGATAGGCCAAAGTGTAGTTGTGAATCGTGTGTACCGAAATTGTCCTATTCGGATACAGGAATGTGAATTCCCAGGAGATTTGATGGAGTTACCATTCCATGAGTTTGATGTTATTTTAGGCATGGATTGGTTAACTCGGCACAAAGTAATGATTGATTGTGAACTGAAACGAGTGACACTCAGAACAGCAGATGGTGCAGAAATCACAATGGTGGGTGAAAGAAGGGATTTTCTCTCCAATGTTATTTCAGCCACTACAGCTTGTAAACTCATCAGAAAAGGTTGTGAAGCTTATTTGGCTCAGGTGGTTGACTTCATAAAGGTTGCTTCTACTATTCAGAATATACCCACTGTGTGTGATTTTGCAGATGTGTTTCCAGAGGAGCTTCCTGGTTTGCCACCTCTGAGAGAAGTTGAGTTTATGATTGATGTGGTACCAGGTACATCTCCAGTATCAATAGCTTCGTACAGAATGGCACCAGCAGAACTAAAAGAACTGAAAATACAGTTACAGAAATTGCTGGATAAGGGCT
The DNA here is from genome assembly GCA_003430845.1 of Xanthoceras sorbifolium. NCBI lineage: Eukaryota > Viridiplantae > Streptophyta > Magnoliopsida > Sapindales > Sapindaceae > Xanthoceras > Xanthoceras sorbifolium. The sequence goes on along the minus strand of CM010614.1, from coordinate 12,655,102 downwards.
TCATTAGACCTAGTGTATCCCCCTAGGGAGCTCCAGTGTTGTTTGTGAAAAAGAAAGATGGGTCACTAAGATTGTGCATCGATTACAGGCAGCTGAATAAACTCACTGTCAAGAATAAGTATCTGTTGCCTAGAATCGATGATTTATTTGATCAGCTGAGAGGAGCTTGTGTCTTCTCAAAGATAGATCTGAGATCAAGGTATCATCAGTCGAGAATAAAAGATTCTGATATTCCGAAAACTGCATTCAGAACCAGGTATGGACATTATGAATTTGTAGTAATGCCATTTGGGCTGACTAATGCACCTGTCGCCTTTATGGACCTGATGAACCGGATCTTCCGACCATACTTGGATCAGTTTGTGGTGGTATTTATCGATGATATCCTGGTGTACTCACAGACGACTGAGGACCATGACAGGCACCTCAGAGTAGTACTGCAGATTCTGAGGGAGAAGCAACTGTATGGCAAGCTGAGTAAGTGTGAGTTCTGGTTGCCTGAAATTGCATTTTTGGGTCACGTTGTATCAGCAGAGGGTATGAAGGCAGATCCTAAAAAGATTGAAGCGATTGTGGAATGGAAGCCTCCCAGAAATGTTACAGAAGTCAAAAGTTTCTTAGGCTTAGCAGGTTATTATTGACGGTTTGTGAAGGGATTCTCATCCATAGCAAGTCCATTGATCAAGCTACTGCATAAAAATGTCAGATTTGACTGGATTGACAGATGCCAAGCAGCTTTTGACCGATTGGAGGCGATGCTAGTTGAGGCTCCAGTCCTGATTCAGCCTGTTTCAGGTAAAGACTTTGTGATCTATAGTGATGCCTCACACCAGGGTTTAGGTTGTGTATTGATGCAGGAAGGCAAGGTGGTTGCATATGCGTCCAGACAATTGAAAACTCATGAGCAGAACTATCTGATACATGATCTGGAACTTGCAGCCATCGTATTTGCTTTGAAAATATGGAGGCATTACTTGTATGGTGAGAAATGTTATATATACACAGATCACAAGAGTTTGAAATATCTGCCTACCCAGAGAGAGCTGAATCTGAGACAGAGACGATGGATGGAGTTGATTAAAGACTATGACTGCATAATTGACTACTATCCAGGAAAGGCGAATGTGGTCGCAGATGCTCTGAGTAGAAAAGCACTGTTCGCTTTGAAAGCTATGAATGTGCAATTACAGCTGAATTCAGATAATGCATTAGTAGCTGAGTTGATATGCAGACCCAGTTTGATTCAGCAGATTGCAGATAAATAGAAGCAGGATGATAGAATCCAGATGATATGTGAACAGATCCCAGAAGGAAAGCATCCGGACTTCTCAATCAGAAATGATGGTATTGTGTGTTTTAGAGACAAGATTTGTATTCTAGATGATGAAGAATTGAGAAAGATGATCCTGACAGAAGCACACAGTAGTTCGTATTCAATGCACCCAGGTAGCACAAAAATGTACAGAGACTTGAAAATTCAATATTGGTGGTCTGGAATGAAGAAAGATGTGGTGAAATTTGTGAATAGATGCATGACTTATCAACAGGTGAAAGTTGAACACCAGGTTCCATCAGGATTGTTGCAACCAATATCAATACCTGAATGGAAATGGGATCGTATCACAATGGACTTTGTCACAGGATTGCCACTCACCCGGAGTAAACACGATGCAGTATGGGTTATAGTGGACCGATTGACGAAGTCAGCACACTTTCTACCTATCAGAACTGACTATTCACTGGATTGACTGGCAGAATTGTATATTAGAGAGATAGTCAGATTGCATGGAGTGCCTGCATCTATAATATCAGATAGAGACCCGAGGTTTACATCCAGATTCTGGAAGAAGTTTCAAGAAGCTTTGGGTATTCGACTGAATTTTAGTACAACCTTCCATCCGCAGACAGATGGACAATCAGAAAGGGTAATTAAGGTGCTAGAAGATATGCTCAGGAGTTGTGTAATTGATTTTGAAGGGAGTTGGGTGGATCATCTTCCATTGATTGAATTCGCCTACAACAACAGTTACCAGTCGAGCATAGCTATGGCACCGTATGAGGCACTGTATGGAAGGAAATGCAGGACTCCAGTATGCTGGACAGAGTTAGGAGAGGACAGGTTAGTAGGCCCAGACTTGATTAGACAAACTGAGGAGAAGGTGAAGATTATCAAGGAAAGATTGAAAGTTGCTTCTGATCGACAGAAATCATATGCAGACCTGAAAAGGAAAGAGATAGAATATGAAGTCGGTGAGAAAGTGTTTCTGAAAGTATCTCCGTGGAAGAAAGTGCTCAGATTTGGCAGAAAAGGTAAGTTGAGTCCTAGGTTTATTGGTCCATGTGAAATCATTGAACGTGTGGGACCAGTAGTCTACAGACTAGCTTTACCTCCAGAATTAGAAAAGATTCATAATGTGTTCCACGTGTCCATGTTGAGGAGATACAAATCTGATCATTCTTACAGAATTCAGGCCGAAAGTATTGAAATCTGACCAGACTTGACATATGAAGAGGAACCAGTGCAAATTCTTGACCGGGAGATTAAAGAACTACGAAATAAAAGAGTTCCACTGGTGAAAGTCCTTTGGAGCAATCACAATAAAGAAGAGGCTACCTGGGAGAGCGAGGAAATCATAAGACAACAGTATCCACAACTGTTCGACTGAGGTAAAAATTTCGAGGACGAAATTTCTTAAGAGGGGAAGAATTGTAACGCCCCTAATTTTGCGTAAATAGAATAAATATCCTTGGATTATTATTAATTATTATTAAACATGCAAGAGTTAAGTATGTGATTTAAATTGGTAGAAAGTATATTATTTTCATGGTGCATTTGGAGAATAATAGGTCCAATTGAATATTCGTGAAGTCAATTTGGTAATTGGATAAGTGTGGAATATTTTTGGAATATTATTGAGATTGAGTGTGATTGGTGGGTTAGTTTGATAATTAAAGGAGGATTGGTAAATTACATGTGATTAAGAGTAAATTTGTGCCATTGTGGGATTTTAAGAAGTTCAAGGGTATATTTTGGAATTAAGAAGATATTATATATATATATATAATACTATTAGTGGAAAAAAAATAATAAAATAAAAATAAAGATGGTGAGTTGGCATAGGGAAGAGATAAGAAGAAGAAAAATAAAATAAAATAAAAAAATAAAAAGAGATAGTGAGTTGGCGTGAAGTGATAAGAAGAAATAAAAAAAAAAAATCAAAGCAATCTTTAAATTAAAAACAAAAGCAAAACAAAAACATATTAGAGGCGTAGAAAGATATAAAAAAAAAAAAAGAAAGAGGAACAGCAGGAGAGAAGAGAGAAGAAGAGAGAGAAAGGAAAGAGAAGAAGAAGGAGAAGAAGAGTAAGAAAGAAATATTGTCTAGAAATTGTCCAGGTTCGGTATACACTAATTTTCGTATTTTTTTTCAGATTTTTCAAAAATTTTCGGAATCGTTATATTATATTGTTTTTAGTTTATTTGTGATATATATATTATTTATTATAAATTGATTTTGAATATATATATATATATATATATATATATATATTGTTTGTAATAAATTAATAAATGATTTTAGAGCAATTGGATTTGATATTGATTTGTGAAATAAATTTGAATATAATTTTGCGTCTCTTTTATATGATTATTGATGATATATTTGGATTTTGTAAATGTGTGTATTGAAATGGTCCTAGGGTACTTGGACATATATACGGATATAGGAGGTTGGTATACCAGCTGGGTTCATTTAGCAGTACTGCACCGATATTGATATTGATCTGGATACTGATATATGTACCTCCCCAAGGATTCGTCATGGGGTAGGGAGACACGTACCTCCTCAAGGATTCGTCCTGGGGTAGGGAGACACGTACCTTCCTAAGGATTCATTCCTGGGATAGGGAGATATGTACCTCTCTAGGATATCGAACATTTGGTTCTAGGGTAGGGAGATACGTACCACCCTAAGGATTCGCCCTAGGGTTGGGAGTTATGTTCGACTGACAGCCACTGAGAGGTCGAACGACCCATATTCTAGTACTGAATTATGTTAAGTATACCAAAGGACCAAAATTGAAAATGAATTGAATGAAATGATTAGCAAAGAATTAAAACCTGAATTTCGTATGAAGTTTTGATTGAATTTATATGCTTTTATTACACTGATTCCTTATAATTTATTTCAGTGATTTATTTGAATAATGTAATGTTTTATACGATAGTAGTGCGACATTTCTGTTATGAAATTATTTTATGATTTTGATATTTAGTTTAGTGTACACCCACTAAGCTATATGCTTAGCGCGTCGGTTTTTATCACGCGTAGGTAACAGGGATACTGAGGAAGCAAAAGATTGAAGAAAGAGTTGGAGGCAGAGATCCAGAGTCATCACATTTTGGTAGACATATATTCCTGTATATTATAGTTAATACGCATGCATATACAGACATATGTAAAGGTGTTATATATTTGTATTTTGTAATTAACTGTTTTATGATTTTTGTTTTTCATTTCAAAGGATTGTAAATAGTACATTATGAATTGTTTTATTTTAAAACTGTTTGGAAGTCGCACTAAACGGCAGAGTGCGCATGTGATTGAAAGGATATTTGAAGTGTTGTTGTGGATTTTATTTGATTTGAGATTGATTTGAAACAGGTTTTGGGAAATCAGAAAAACAGAGGGAATTATGCCGAAATTTTTGAAAAAATGAGTTTTATGGGCTTACTAGAAAAATATTTTTAAATTACAAATTTATAGGATTTTATATGGTTTTATATGATTTTTAGTTTATAAAAAGAATTAAGAAAGTATTTGAAAACCCGATAACGCTTCCTGGATCGATCCAGCCGGGTCGGGTCAGGGGGTGTTACAGTCCTTCCTCTATAGCTACTAAACCTCACTCAGTTAATGCTGCACTAGTTGATCCTAAGTGGAAGTAAGCCATGCTTGATTAATAATACAAGGCACTAATGAAAAATCAGACTTGGAACCTTGTTTCTTGACCTATCAATTGCAACATAGTGGGACATAAATGGGTTTTTAGATTGAAATACAATGTTGATGGGTTCCTATCTAAGTATAAGGCTAAGTTGGTTGCTAAAGGGTTTTATCAAACTCCAAGGGTAGATTTTTCAGATACTTTTAGTTCGGTGATAAACCCTTCTACCATTAGAGTAATATTCGCCTTGGCAGCCACATATGGATTGGAAATTCAACAAGTGAATGTGAATTATGCTTTTCTCAATGGAGATTTGAATGAATTAGTGTATATGAAACAGTTTAGTGGTTTTGTTAATGCTTCTCATCCTACATAAGTTTGCAAGTTAAACAAGGCATTGTATGGGTTAAAGCAAGCTTCTACAGTATGGTTTCACAAGTTGAGGAGTGCTTTGCTTGCTTGGAAGTTTGTTAATTCCACATCAGACAAGGCATTGATTAGTGTATGTAGATGACATTTTGATTACAGGGAATGATCCTTCTCTTATTCATCATACTATTAAGATTTTGACATCTAAATTTTGCCTCAAAACCTTGGGTAAGTTCATTACTTTCTTGGTTTTGAAGCCTTCAGAAATACTGATCGAATCTATCTCACTCAAACTAAGCATGTTCATAATCTTCTTTCCAAGACTAACATGCTCAATTCCAAGCCATATTTCACACCAATCTGCTTGAGCGTGAAGCTTTTTGCAGCTACAAAGGCGGTGTTGCAGAACCTTCTCTTCATAGAAGTGTTATTGGAGCCTTGTAGTACCTTACATACACAAGGTCTGACATAAGCTTTGCTTTAAATCGTTTGAGTCAGTTTCTTTCTTCTCCAACAGTTGTCCATTGGCAGACCTGTAAGAGGATTTTTCGGTATTTGAAGGGTACCTCTGGAATGGGGTTGATTTTTTTCAATCAGATGGCTCTATCCATCTAGAGTCATATGCATATGCTGATTGGGCTTTAGATGTTGATGATCAAAGATTCACGAGTGGATGTTATGTGTTCCTTCGTCCAAATTTAATCACTTGGTATTCAAAGAAACAAAAGGTGATCTCTAAGTCAAGTACAAAAGCTGAATATAGGGCTTTATCTTAAGCTGTAGCTGAGATTTTATGGCTTCAATCTTTATTTTCAGAACTTGGAGTCACACTTTCTGTAGTTCATATTTTATGGTGTGACAATATAGGAGCTGGGGCTTTGGCTTACAATCCGATTTTTCACAATTATACTAAGCACATAGAGGTTGATGTATATTTTATAAGGGAGAAGATAACTGCTGGTACAATGGTTGTGTAGTATTTTCCTGCAGCAGCTATACAAAAAGCTGATGTGCTTACCAAAGCCTTACATGTCACACAATTTCTTTTTCTTCGAAACAAACTTAACTTGGTGCAGTCTAGTTTCGTTTGCTGGGGTATGTGAATCAGGAGAATATGTCTCAACTTGAGTCCACAGTTCAAGCTTCAACCTCCTCTGGTGAAATAAACAACAGAAGCAAAAGTGACAATCATCAGGTGCAATGTACCACACTTCTTGCTTCTGTAAGTAGACCAACTCAACATCAAGTCCTTCATCAATCTAGCAAGACGCTGGACTGGAGATAAAGGAAATGTGTGACAGATCTTGTATAGCCATTTGTCTATATGGATGATCTAATAGCTCTCCTTAAATATAAGAAAAGTTGTTATATCAGCTAGAATGTATAAATACTCTCTTGTAATTGTAAATAATTATTCAATTGAAGTGAGCATTCTTCATTCATCAGAATTATCTAAAATATTAGTTAGTTCTCTAGAGCATTTCAATAAAAACTTACAATCTCACTTCTTAACAGACACTCTCCCTCCCTCCCTTAGTGTCATTTGCATTTATACTATAATGTTGACATTTTTATTTTTGAAAAGGACATTTTTTTACTTGAACTTTCAAATCTAGATAGTAAGGTAGACTATCCCAAGGTAGGGTTTAGGGATACGAGGGATTTTTTTTTATATATTTTTACATCCTATCATGTCAAACGTATGTTAGTGGCAGTCTAACTAAAATTATAAGATGAGAGAAATTCAAATATAGCCCTCTAAGTATAGGGAAGATTGTTTTTAACCTCATTTTAAAAAATGATTATTAGTAATCCTATCAATTTTTTTAAAAAACCCATGTAAAATTACAGGTGAACCCATTATATAATATACTTAAAATTTGATTTTTTTAACCCTAATTCATTTTATTTGTTGCTACTTCCTTTTTTTTTTGAGAGAGTGGCAGTTTTAGAGAGAGGAAGAGATTGACAGAGAGCACCCATCGGAGAGAAAACTCCGACGAAGAAGAAGAAGAAGCCGAAGGAGCCGCCGATCAGAAGGCGAGGAGATTGACGGAGAGCACACCCATTGGAGAGAAGAACGCTGACGAAGAAGAAGAACCCGTTCGCCGACTAGAGAGTTTGACTTCGTTCAGACGACGGACTTGAAGCGGTACCAGAAGACAAAACATTGCTTATTTGAAGGTGAATTTTTTTAAATTTAATGGTGTAATTCTTGATAGTGAACAAAATTGTGTTGTGGAAAAGATACTTTTTCTATTTCTGGCAAGTTTGTGACCTCACCTTTTTTTCCCTCAACTTTGAATCTCTCTGTGACTTTTTAGGACTATTTTCTTCTTTTTTTTTTTCTCTTGCTTGTCATTCTCACTCTCTGCTGCGATTGGGCTTCGTTGAATGGTAATCACTTTGCTTTTATCTTCATATTTAATTGTTTCTTTGACGATTGAACTCTGCTTGGTGTCTGTTTATTAGAATTCAAAAATAGTTCTTCTACTCTGCTCATTCAATATTGCGCTGAGAGTTAATCCTGTCTTTTTATTTCTCAAGTTCTCATAAATTCATGCATACTCCCAATACTATTTTTTTTAAAAAAAAATTCAAGTAAATAAGCTGGTATAAGCTGCTTGTATACCATGCTACAATTTTTTTCTTTTTGCTATGTACTTGTGTGTCTTTGTTTATTTTAAACAACGATCTCATTGTTGCTTATTTTAGTAAGACCACACATCAGAGTCAATCATTAAATTATTGGAAATGATATCTATTTTCTTACAGAAAGGGCCTATGTTAATTTATAAATTTATCTTCAAGTCATTTGTTTTTGCTAATTTTAAGCATTTTGATTCTTTATCTAATATGAATTCAATTTTGTTCACTGTCACGTATCGCGTTTCACACAATTTAATTGTTTTCTGTTTTTTTTTTAAATATTGTTGATTGAATGATGTTGGTATTTGAGTGTTAAATGTTGGTATTTGGGTGTTGATTGGATGAGGCAAACAAGTAGTTACCATTTGTATTCGCGCGTTTCATGTAACTTGTTTTGTTTCTTAATCGTATGTTTCACGTTACGTTTTATTGTAATTTGTTATTGTTGATTGAAATGTATTGTGAAACACGTTGGAAAAATCACATGAAACACACAACAAATCTATCGTGAAACAGGAGTTTCACGCGAGAATTCCAGCGTGTTACAGAATTGTTGCATGAAATCTCGCGTGAAACACATTGGAAATCTCGCGTGAAACACGAAGCTAATCGCGCGTGAAACACGAAGCAAATCTCGTGTGAAATACGAAGAAAATCTCGCGTGAAACACGTGGGAAATCTCTCGTGAAACATGAGATTTACTCGAGATTTCCTTCGTGATTCATGCGATATTTCCTTTGTGATTCAACAACACCGATATATATTTCATGAACAGTTCGGTCACAAACTAGCAAAAAATAAACATCCTCGTCACGTCGGATGATGTATTTTCTTCTTTTATTCATATCATTGGAGATGACCAAACTGACCACTACGTCATGCATACTTCTATCAACCCCAATCAAACCATATATCAAATCTAACAACTGCGCATATGTCAAATCATTTGTAACCACCTGAACGAACGACTTCCCACCAATATACTTTAACCCATCCCACTGCCCGTTGTAGTTAATTATCAGCCTACGTATAACCATTTTTCTGAATTTTTTTTTAAAAAAATTGGTCAGAATTCATAAGATTTTACGTAAAATTTTAGAGTGTTTCAAGCCAAATTGCATAAACTTTCATTTTAGCGTGAAACATGTACAAATTTATGCGTGAAACACGCTAAAATTTTAGCATGATTCATGTAAAATTTTTTGCGTGATTCACACTAAAATTGTTGCGTAATACACAGTTAGCATGATTCACGTAAACATTTTTGCGTGATTCACGCTAAAATTGTTGCGTGAAACATGGTTAATGTAACATCCCAAATTTCGAGTAATTAATTTTGACTATGTGGATAAAATATGTATGAGTTGGGGGGTGTAAAATGTAATTAAATGTATGTTTATTTTTATGGTTTTCAGGTGGACCAGATGGAACGGTCCAGAACGGATGCATGAAGGAAAAGAAGTGAAAAACTGAGGCAGTGAGTACCGCGACCACAGATCGCGATGAGCTGCTCGCGACGAAAAATGGCATTTTCGGGCAGTGAGCAATGCGACCTGGTCACCAGCGACCACAGATCGTGCTGACTGGCTTGCTATGAAAAAGTGAAATTCTGGCAGTGAGCAACGCGACCAGGGTACTGCGATGAGTGATCGCGATGAAGGCGGTGAAGTTGCTCCAGTGAGCAACGCGATCTGGTGGCGCGACCACAGGTCGCGACGACCAAAAGTTTATAAAAAAAAAATAAGAGACGTGAAGTCTCCAGAAAACAGAAAAGAGGAAAACAGGAGAGAAAGAGAGACCAAGAGAGACTGAGAAAGAAAAGAAAAGAAGAAGAAGAAGAAGAGAGAGAAGAAGAAGAAGAGGAGAAGAAGAAGAGAAGAGAAAGAAGAAGAAAAGAAGAAAGGAAAAGAAAAGAGAAAAAGGAAAGAGAAAGGAAAAAGGAAATCCAGAAGAAAAAACTGTGCGAAAAACAGAAACCAAGTAGGTGTACACTCCTTTTCGAAACCTTTGTGATTTTATTTTGTGTTTTTGAGTGGAATATGAGATTTGTTTTGAGTATTTGATAAATATATGTTCATACGTTTATTGATTCGAATATTTTAATTCAATCGTATTTTGATTACCTTGAAATGAATTATTACAGAATATCGTATGAAACAAATCGTATAATTTTCAAGAAATCAAATACATATGTTTTACGAATATTGTCCGAAATTGTATTTGTTGTATTAAATTAAGATTTGAGAGTAATAATTGTTGATTTCGAAAGAAGCAGAAGGATTTGATAGGAAATTTATGAATTATGTATTACGAATATTGTTTGCAAATTTTAATGCTTGAATTTCATTTTGATGCGTGAATTATTGTTGATTAATTTGAAAAAGAATCTAATGAGCCCGGATTGTTGCATCTCGTGGGGCAAACCTGGCATAGTCCAGTTTAGGCGAATCCCGGAGATAGCCATTGCATTGATATTCATGACTGCTGCATCTCGCGGGGCAAACCTGGCAAGGTCCAGTTTAGGCGAATCCCGGAGATAGCCATTGTACTGATAGTGATGACTGCTGCATCTCGCAGGGCAAACTTGGCAAGTCCAGTTTAGGCGAATCCCGGAGATAGCCAGTGCATTGTATCCATGACTGTTATGTCTCGCGGGGCAAACCTGGCTGAGTCCAGTTTAGGCGAATCCCGGAGATAGCCAGTGCACTGTATCCATGACTGTTATGTCTCGCGGGGCAAACCTGGCTGAGTCCAGTTGAGGCGAATCCCGGAGATAGCCAGTGCACTGTATCCATGACTGTTATATCTCGCGGGGCAAACCTAGTATAATCCAGTTTAGGCGAATCCCGGAGATAAATATTGTACAGGTATTCCTGACAGTTACATCTCGCGGGGCAAACCTGGCTTAGTCCAGTTTAGGCGAATTCCGGAGGTGAACGTTACACTGATAGTACAGATATAGAAATGTATGATGAGTGTATGGCCAGAATAGAGAATGAAAGTGAATAAAATGTTTATATAAAGAAAATGTTACAAAATAAATAAAATGATTATAAAAGAATTGAAAACTAAATGTTGTATGCTTTACTGATTTCATTTAGATGCTTTTATTAAACTGTTTTAGATTTCGTTCAGTGAGAAAGTTGAAATTGAAATGTTTTTATACGATTATATTGGAATATTTTTATTATGAAATGATTATTGATTTTGATACTTGAGTTTAGTGTACACCTACTAGGCATTATTGCTTAGCGCGTTGATTTTATCACGCGCAGGTATCAGAGACACAGGGGGAAACAAAGAATAGAGAGGAAGTAACAGCAGATTGAAGGTCCAGAGTCACAGTTTCTTTTGAGTAGTTATAAGTGAATTTTAATTGTATATTGTATTTAGTTAAGCATGCATATACAGAAATCTGTAATTTGATATGTATAGATATGTTTTGTAATAAGTGTTTTATGATTTATCTTTTGTTCAAATGTTTGTAAATATTAATTATATATGTTTTATTTGAAAATGTTTGGAAGTCGCACTAAACGGCAGAGTGCGCATTGATTTGAAAATGTGGCTATAGAAGTGTTGGAATGCTAGTGTATTATATTTGTTTTATTGAAAACAGGTTTTGGAAAATTAGAAAAATAGAGGAAACTCTGCCGAAATTTTTGAAAAATAAAGTTTGATGGGCTCTGTAACATCCCGGATTTCGAACTATTAATTTTGCATATATGGATATAAAAAAAATTTATGATACGAGGGGTGCAAAACGTAATTAAATGTATGTTTATTTTTATGGTTTCCAGGTGGACCAAATTGAACGGTCGAAAACGATGTACGAAGAGAAGAGTGAAAAACTGAGACAGTGAGTATCGCGACCACTCACCGCAACCACAGATCGCGATGAGCTGCTCGCGATGAAAAATGGTGATTCTTGGCAGTGAGCACCGCGACATGGTCACCGCGACAACAGGTCGCGATGAACTGCTCGCGATGAAAAAATGAAATTCGGGCAGTGAGCATGGCGACCACCAGCGCGACGAGAGCACCGCGAGGTGTGCTCGCGATGAAGGCGGTAGAGTTGCTCCAGTGAGCAACGCGACCTGGTGGCGCGACCACAGGTCGCGACGACCGAAATAATATAAAAAAAATTTGGCTTCTCACAGAAGCCAACGAAACAGAATAGAGGAAAAGTGAGAGGGAGAAACCAAGAAAAAGAAGAAAGAAGAGGAAGAAGAAGAAGAAGAAGAAGAAAAGAGGAAGGAAAGAGAAGAGGAAAGTGAAGGAGGAAGAGAAAGGGAAGTAAAAAGGAAACCTAGAAAAGCGATTTGTCAAAAGGAAACGGTATTCAGGTTGGTGTACAATCGTTTTCGAATTCTTTACAAAAAGCAATAAGTATTTTTCGTTTGCATCTGCGATTTCTTTGAAGAATATTGTTATTATGTGTTTATAATATTTTCCTTGAAATGATTTTATGTTTTTGATCGTATTTCGAATGTATTTTGATTATCACGATTTTATTGAAATTACTCGAGTTAGAATATCGTATGAATATTGTTTACTTTTCATGAAATCATATATGTATATTTCAAGAATATCGTTTGAATTATATATATCTATATATATCGTTATCGAGTTGCCCATGGATTTGTAAATTACAGTGAACATATGAAAATGTTATATCGAAACGGCCCTAGGATACTTAGACATAGAAATGGGTATAGGAGGTTGGTATACCAGCTGGGTTCAGTGAGCAGTACTGCACCGACGTTGACATTGCTATTGATGATTTATTATATACCTCCTCATGGATTCGTCCAGGGGCAGGGAGACACGTACCTCCTCACGGATTCGTCCTGGGGTAGGGAGACACGTACCTTCCTAGGGATTCGTTCCTGGGATAGGGAGATATGTACCTCTCTACGGTCCGAACCCTCGGTCCTAGGGTAGGGAGATACGTACCACTCTTAGGATTCGTCCTAGAGTGGGAGTTATGTTCGACAGACAGTCACTGTTGTCGAACGACCCATATTCCAGTCCTGGTTTATGTTGAGTATTCTAGAGGGCCAGAATTGAAGTGATTTGAATAATGTGTTTATAAGTGAATTTCGGAATTGATTTTTATATGTTTATGATTATAATATAAATGATTTATACGTCCTAGATTATGAATTGTGATGAGTTGTTTATATAGAAATGATTTGCATTGTGATATGTACCTATTTGATTATATTGTGCCATTTTGTTATTAAGTAAAGTTGTTTATGAGTTTAATAAATGAGTTTAGTGTACACCCACTAAGCTATATGCTTAGCGCGTTAGTTGTTTTTATAACGCGTAGGTAACAGGGATCTCGAAGGACAGCAAGAGTAGAGAGAGGAGGTACCTGCAGATTGAAAAAGTCAGAGTCTCGACCGTTATTGGGTAGTTATAAAATTTTGTATGTTATATTTGGATTCGCATGCATATACAGAAGTCTGTACATTCGATATGTATATATATATGTTTTGTAAATAATATTATGGTTTCTATTTTTATTTGTAAAGGTTTATAAATATTTAATTTATGAAATATTATATTTTGTTTGAAAAGTCGCACTAAACGGCAGAGTGCGCTTGGGTTGAAAGTGGATATAGAAGTGTTGGATTTATTTTGTTGAAAACAGGTTTTGGGAAATCCGAAAAATAAAGGAAACTCTGCCGAAATTTTTGAAAATATGATTTGATGGGCTCACTCGAAAATGTTTTTAAATTATAAACTATGTGGTTTTCCAATGGTTTGAAAATTTATTTGATGGGCTCACAATGGTTTGAAAATTTATGAAGTGAATTGAGAAAGTTGTGAAATCCCGGTAACGCTCCCTGGGTCGATCCAGTCGGGTCGGGTCAGGGGGTGTTACAGGCTCACTAGAAAAATATTTTTAAATTACAAATTGATACGAGTTTCAATGGTAAAAATGTGAACTTAGAAAGTTTTGAAAACCCGGTAACGCTCCCTGGGTCGATCTAGTCGGGTCGGGTCAGGGGGTGTTACAGTTAACGTGATTCACGTAAAAATTTTTAGCATGAATCACGCTAAAATTTTTGCGTGAAACCTGGTATGCGTGAGTCACGCAATAATTATAACGTGATTCACGCTAATTGTATTTCACGCAACAATTTTTACGCGTTTCAAGCTAAAATTATAGCGTGATTCACGCTAACCGTGTTTCAAGCAACAATTTTAGATTGATTCACGCTAAAATTATTACGTGAGTCACTCTATCATTTTAGCGTAATTCACATAAATCGTGTTTCACGCATTAACGTAAAACATTTTATAGAATGAAGAAAATATTTGGGAATCAATCTAAACCATCTATACTCAATTAATAGATCAATGCAACAAATACTCATAACATATGATACATTAACATACCACAAAATTGGATTTTGGAATCAATACAGAAGTATGAAATGAAGAGAGAAGAAATGCAGAGGGAAGAGAAATGACGAAAAAAGAGAAAGAATGTTTCTAATTAGGTTTTTTATTTTAAAATTTTGGTTAAAGGGCTTTTTTATAATTTTATAATTTTTGGGTATTTATATAATTTTATATGTAATTAATGTGGGGTTAGCTTTTATAATTTTTTAGGATTATTTTTGTAATTATTTAATTAATATTTGAAATAAAATTTTTAAATAGATCACTAACAATTATTTTTAAAAGTAAAATTAAAAATAAATTTTAACAAATTTAAAAGATTATTTTTAACAATTACAAATGTAATTTGTACGGTTAAATGAAAGATTATTTTTAACCATATTTTTTAATTTAATCAATCCATATAAAATTACAACACAACCCATTATATAAATCTACTTATAACCCTAAATTCATTTTCAATATCGCTGCAGATTTTTTTATAGAGAGAGAGTTTTTAGAGAGAGAAAATAGGAAGAAGAAGAAGAAGATACGAAGTTGGAGGAGAAGAAGGAGAAGAAGAATAAAGAACCAAGAGTGAAGATCGGGTCAACAAGGCCTGCAAAAATCCTTAAATCGTCTCTCTCACACTCTCTTTGTAGTTGCAGTGTGAACGAAAATGGAAGACATAGAAGGTTTGTTGGCAGGGAGCAGTGGCGGCGGCGCTTTGCCGGGGTTTAGGCTGCCGATCAACTCGGTCGGAGTAAAGCCGAGGGAGAACAACAAGAAGAACAAGCCGCCGCCGCAGCCGACGACGACGCAACTGGATTACAGCAAGCTCTCGAAAGTTGACGACCAGCTCACACCTTTCTCTCCTCAGACGAAACTTGCAAAAACTAAGATCGCTTTCTCCGTAAAAATACCTCTGACTCAGTCCCCTTCCTCTCCCGAAGTACCTGGAACTCAGGTCCATTTCTCCCTCTCTCTCTCTCATTTTCTATTTATTCGTGTTATGTTCATGATTTTTTTTATATATTTACTTATTTGTGTTACAGACAATATACATAAAGACTTTTGGATGCTCGCATAATCAGGTAAAAATGTGTGTTTTTTTTTGCTTGAAATTTTATTTGGGGAATAATGTTTGATTTTTTTTTTTCAATTACTAAATGAGAAAATTATGAGTATAAATATGAAGCTTTTGGTGTTCTTTCTATTAGGGAAGACAAAATTTGGAATCAGCAAGGTCATACTTTCTAATGGCAGATTACATTTGTCCAACATTTAGAAAATTGTGGAACTGGCTCATGCACATGGCGCTCTAGTGTTGGTGGATAACAACATTATGTCCCCTGTATTGTCACAACCCCTGGAACTTGGAGCAGGTATCAGAAACACATACTGAAGTTACTTTATTTTTAATGGATTGATTCTCGTTTTCCTCAAATTATTGTTAATTGGGGTTGGTTCATCTCCCTTACAGACATTGTGATGCACTCAGCCACTAAATTTATAGCTGGACATATAAATTAAATCTCTAACTTTATGTGGTCAAGCTGGTTCTTCATGAAATGTCCATTGTTTGGTTGAAATCTATGATAATTTATTAAAGATTGTTAAGTCAGCAGTGTTGCTATATCTGAGCTTTTACATGTGCAATAGATTCCAATTATTGTATGTTTATAATTCCCCTGCTAATCTGCTTCTTGCTTATCTGCTTCTTGGCATTGTTAAAATTCATGCAAAATGGTTGTCCATATTGTTTTTCTAGGTTTACTGTGTGAGATCAAGACTATTGTGCGGAAGCGTCGGTTTAGTAGCGACAAATTGACGGCAACTCAAACAGTAGAGAAATAATAAACAAATAATGGACACAAGGTATTTAGGTAGTTCGGTCTTGTGACCTACATCCACGGACGAAGACAGGAGAATAAGTTTTACTAACAAAACAAAGTATACAAATTTGAGTGAAAACTCTCAAACACCAAAGCCCCAATACACCCAATAGATACTCTTACACTAGAGTAACTCCTAATGGCTCTCAAGATCACAAGCTCACTTTTCTCTCAAATGAATTCTCTCAAATTGAAGAATTCTTAAATTGCTTGGATTGATTTCAAATGAAGGGAAGGAGGGTATTTATAGGAAATTTCTGGTTACTATTCATGGTTACTGTTCACGCGTATACGGTAATGTTCACGTCACTGTTAACGCATACGGCACTGTTGACGTTACTGTTAATATCACTGTCCACGTGTGGGACCCACATGCAGTGCTTACCAGGCACTGTTCACGCGCGCCATTTCACTGTTCATTCACATATACGGTACTGTTCACATGTACGGTACTATTCATATTTGAGCCCAACATTACTCGAGCCGCAAAATCCAACAAAGACAACTTCTCAATTATTGTTCTTGTATATCTTGTGTGTAAATGATATCTTGTCTGATGTCTTATGAGTTATGTGAAATTGCTTCGACTCAAAGCTAAGATGTAAGTTTGCTTGTTAATGATTTGGCTTCTGTTATTAGGGAGTGTGAAGTCCCTCATAAGCATGCCCTGTTTTATGTCTCATGCAAGCATACCGGCTGCAGTACATGGGCAAGAGGTAACTGAAGATCTTGTTCGATTATTTGTGGGAATCGAAGATGTAAACGACTTGATTGCTGGTTTAGACAATGCACTTGGGAGTGGTCCTTGATAGATGCTTAGAAAGTCCTCAACTGACTTATAACTCATAACATTTTCCCTTGTTTGAAGTCTCCTCAAAATATGAAGGGTAATGGACCAGTGGCGGCGAATTTGATGCATATCGTAAAACTTTGGTCAGTTGCTGGAAATTGATTTCTTTGCACCAATTGTTCGAAAATCAGTTATTAGTTATTCCAGGCATCCTCTTTAATAAATTTACCTTGCATTAAACAGAGAAGCTTAGAAAATGTTGGTACAAAATATTATTTTTGATTCGTTACTCATTTTAGATTAATACAAGGTATTGTTGTTTCTGAACAGTTGTATTCAGAAAAGGGTGAGGGCCAATATTGTTGTTTAATTTTGTACTATTATTTAACAATTTTTTTAAAATTTTTAACTCATTGTCAGGTTAATTGTAGGGCATTTGTTATGAAGTTCATGGAAAATGAGGTACAAAAACCACAAATGAGACTTCACAGAGAAGGATAAAAAGCATATACTGGAGGAAATAGCTAGAGATAATTTTTATACATAGTGAACCAGTTGATTGATATGTATTTTTATTACATAATTTTTCGGATTATATATATATATATATATATATATATATATATATATATATATATATATAGCATAATGATTCGTTTCATGAGTATCTATTTTATGATGTTTATTTACTATTGATAGGTTTTACATTTGCTTGTTTAATTATACATAAATAAACAGGATTTTTTACTGTACATGTTTCATGTCAACTATTTTTAAGCGTGTTTTACGGCAACTATCAACTATTAAATTCAGCGTGTTTCACGCGAGAATTCTAGCGTGTCACACGGCAAAAATCAATGTGTTTCACAGCAAATATCAGCATGTTTCACGACAAAATTCAGCGTGTTTCACGATAAATATCAGCATATTTTACAGAAAATATCAGCGTGAAACACGACAACTTTCAGTGTTTTTAACGACAAATATCAGCGTGTTTTACGCTAAGTTTTTTGGTTTTCCAAAAAATAATTGATTCACATAATAATAATAATATAACAAGTACACAAGGTGAAACATAATGTCAATTATGTTAACCACATAAATAAGTACTGAATATCAATAACATAAGGTCCACAATAATATATGAACAACAATTAATATAAGCCAAAGTTAAAAAAAAAAAATTAAATTGTTGAAGTTTCCTTACGCATCAGGGCGTCTCAGTGGTTGGGTCATCCTCGGTATGAGAGGATTAATAAATGGACATGTCGAGCGATTATGTCTCAATTGCTTGCATGGACCACATTTACGTTGCATACGAACTGAGACATCCTGACTGGTGGGGGTAGTAGAGTCTGTAAGTGTTGATGTACGACGTGGATTGGGACAACCCACGTGATTGTGTCATACTTTACCACATTTGGAGTATTTATTTGTATGTTAGGTCTCACCCACCGAAGGTATCCTGGACTGTCTAAGCCTCCCAGATTGCCTTATACTTTCTAGTGGTAGGACTACCTGACTTATAACATCAATGGTTATGTCTAGAAGGATGGATTTGAAATCGGATTTATAGATGGGGCATATGCAATCTTAAGCCATAATATGCTATAGAACTCGTGGCAAAACGAATTGAAGTTTATTTTTGAGAACCTATTAAAAATAAAAACATAAATAGGAAATTGAATGAGTATGAACACAATAACATACTTACAATTTGACAAAAGTAAAAATGAGAACATAGTGTGAAAATACCTTGTTGCTACAATAACATGTGTACAAGAGAGTTGATCTAGGTCTTAATGCCGGCATGAACACTTCTTCTCATTGGTGTTAATCAAACCATCGTGCTCACCACCTTTTACTAAGTATTTGGTCAGGTTAATAGGATACACCTGCAATGCTAATGACTTATCATACCTAACCTTGCAGTGATTAGAAGCTGTAGTTGTAAGATAAGTTGGATATCTAGCCGCCCTTTCCCATCGATCATGTAACCACCTTTGAAGCATATCCCTCAAGAACTTTATAGCTGCGGTGATAGGCAACCTCTGTGGTTATCTGTTTGTTCATAGGCAAAGGAATCTCATCATCATCGGACGAATCTGAATGAGTAACATTATCTGTCTGTTCATAATCATCTACAAATGACAGTGGGATCCCGTGGTCACCCTCCCATAAAGGGACATCCGTAGTAGATGAAAAATTATTATAATTAGGAATTGATTCAAAAACTTCCCTACTAGTGTCAGCACCTACAAAATTGGTTGCAAAAGGAGGAGGACGTAGTGCAATTGCTGTTTTAGTGGATCCCTGTGGTATCAATGCAGGTATTTGCGGAGAATATCTCACATCTATTGTCCACATTTTCAACAACAGCGACATATATCTCACGAACAGGTCAGTCACAAACTAGCAAAAAATAAACATTATTGGAGATGACCGAACTAACAACTACGTCATGCCTAATTCTATCAACCCCAATCAAACCATATTTCAAATCTAACAACTGCGCATATTTCAAATCATCTATAACCACCTGAACAAACGACTCCCCACCAACATACTTCAACCCATTTCATTGTCCGTTGTAGTTAATTATCAGCCTGCGTACAACCATTTTTTTGAAAAAAATAAAAAATCGTCAGAATTCATAAGTGTTGACAGTGAAAAATGGGTCACGTAGTTAACAGGGGTCAACTATGCCACATAAGAGTATTTAGTGGTTCGTTGAGCCTAATAATATGAAGTTCGCTAATAATACTGTTTACGAAGCTTTTATTGTAGATGTTGGAATCTACGCTTGATGACCTGTGGTCTACGATGGTTGATTGAGGGGACGACGATCTGCAAAACAACAGGAAGAGGGTCGTGCACTTGGGACACCGGGTTGGTGCTAGCTAAATAGCCTTTGACGCCCAAGTCAGATAATGAATCTAGACGGGAAAAGACGAACAAAACAAATGATACCTCAATCGTGTGGTACGTGATATATGTCAAGCGCTATATGGCGTTGCATCTAGCGTGATAGTGATATCAGGGGAGGCTATGTCGTGCGCAAGTGTGATTGCTCAAAGTCAGAGTGGCGGCTTTTGAGCGAAATTGCTTGACCCATGATAGTGAAGCCATAGGGCTATATTTATAAGGGTTTGGGGGTATTCGTTGCATCCGTATTGTGGAAGATGTCGTGTTCCGAAATATCCGGGATTCCGCTTATCTCGGAGCCTATTTGTCTAGGCAAGTGAGACTAGGTCATCTGATTTAGTCAAGAGTTCACTGAGTCAGTTGCCTGGTGGCTGCTGGGTTGAGTCGACCGTATGGGCCTATCTTTGGGTTTTATCGACCGCTGGTCATTCGTTTGAACTGTTGATCGCTGGGTCAAGTGTTAACCCTGTAAAACATATATTTGGGCCTGTCGAGCGCGCTGTGTTTGTCGAGCGTTAAGCTTGGTTTTTTGGGCTGTTTTCAATAGTTTTGGGCTGTCTTTTGGGTCTAAGCCTTTTGGACTATTTTTTACCACTATATCTATCTGCTAGAACAAAGAAAGATCGGCGAGGGTTGCCAGCCTTTAGCCAGCGATTAACCTTCGACGATCAAGTCAGTTTCATAGATTGAGAAGAAATGAGTAAATGCTTCAATCCTTTTTAGTTTAGGGTTGGTGAGAGTATTCAATAGCGTACCTTAGTTCTCCATTAAAGTCCCTATTTATATTTCCACAGACATTCCCCTTGCTTCCATCTAATTTGGGAATGTTCAGATTGCTGTAAGGCGTGATCAGAAAGGTGTTACCTTAAATGTGTAACTTCTGCCTTCTTGGGGGACCTGTCCGCAGATAGGATAAAATAGAATGGTTGAACGGTAACTTGCAGTGTTAAGACATTTAATTCGTTTGACTTTTATGATGACAAGGTTTTGACTTCGATTGTGGTGTTATAAAAGTCAAACTGGCGCACTACAGTGTCAGGTTCTCTTTTAACACAACTGGTCTGTTTATGATTAGTATATTGTTTGGTGTTCATAACGTGTTCCGAGAATGCGTTAGCCTTCAGGAAGTTCTTGTCGTAATGGAGAACCTTCTTGGCTGCGCATATTCAAACGTTGTCGGCTCCTAAGACTCAAGAATTAGTCGCGTGTTGGTTGTACGATGTCGTTTGATCCTTGGTGGTAACGTGGTAGTTGAGCGCGCATGATCTACCCATAACAATAAGATTTCACGTAACATTTTAGAGTGTTTCACGTCAAATTTTTGAAAAGTTTCACACTAAAAGTTAGCGTGATTCATGTCAACTTTTAGTGTGAATCACGTTTAATTTTAGCGTGTTTCACGCTAAAATTTATTTATTATTAGGTTTTTCGAATTTCAGATTTTGGGTAGAGGGGTTATTTTTTTTTTATAATTTTACAATTTTTAGGTATTTATATAATTATACAAGCAATTAATGTGGGGATCACTTTTGTAATTTTATTAGGAGTGCTTTTGTAATTATTTGGTTAAGGACTGAAATAAAATTTTTTAATGGAATCACTAATAATCATTTTAAAAGATGTGGTTAAAAATAATTTTTAATAATTTTAGGGGGATATTTTTGACAATTCCCACAATTTGTACCCATTATGCAAAAATGTTACTATTTACCTTTTTGGGAAAGGAAAATTTTTATTAATAATTTTTCTGTAACTTTTAAAAAATTTGTAAAATTACATGTATTATATAATTTAATTCGATTAAATGCGAAACCTTTTTAATTTATTCCTTTAAAGAGTAAATGCATGACATACATAACACAATTGGTTAGAGTTTTTGTATGGAAGCAGAGCTAGACATTTGGGGGATCAATCTCGTTCAAACCAACCTCGCAGCGAGATTTAATTTAATAATTACAAAAACTAATGCATACTATAATTAACATGTGTAATTTTTTTTGACAGACTGGATTCCTCTTAGGACCATCTGTCTTGGGTCGTGACAAGTCAATGTTGGAGAAAATTTTCCTACCAAAAAACATGTTGTTGAGCAACACATTGAGCACAATCGGAGCAATCTACTTCATCTTCATAACTTCAGTGAAAATAGACAAGTCCAGGATTTTCCTGACGGTGAAGAAGGTATGGAATGTCAGCCTAACATGCTTGGTGGTTCCCTGCAAACTC
The DNA here is from genome assembly GCA_003430845.1 of Xanthoceras sorbifolium. Lineage (NCBI taxonomy): Eukaryota > Viridiplantae > Streptophyta > Magnoliopsida > Sapindales > Sapindaceae > Xanthoceras > Xanthoceras sorbifolium. Next base: position 12,632,905 of record CM010614.1, on the reverse strand, counting down.
AGCACCTCCATCTTTTATCTCCTGCAAAACTACTTGACAGGATTCTACAAGGGTCTCTAGTCTTTTATCTCTACTTGGGCATCACTACGTCCCTTTGTCACCACCCTAATGTTGCCCACACCTTGGGCAAACTAAACCTGTTGAGTTCTGAATTAGGCCAACTCATCTTGTCCGTGGTAGTCTTGCACAGCATTGTCGAAGGGCTTTATTTAGCATCATCGATGTTTGCAGTTCCAGGGGCTACAATGAAAGATATTCTCTCCCAGCTTTCCACGCTTGCATTAATTATGTTTATAATATTCGCGGTGCTCCGTCCATTGACGCTATGTATCATCAGGAACACTACTGAAGGAAAACCTGTGAAGTCAATTTACGTTAAGTTAATACTATTGGCACCCTTGGTTACAACAATGATGAGTGACACCGCGGGTGCAAATTTCTTCACAGGGGCTTAGATAATGGGATTGATTATACTAGCCGGACCTCCTCTTGGTTCGGCAGTGGTAGAGAAGAGTGAACTCATAATGTCAGAACTTATTTTGCCTTTCTTCTTCATTCATGTAGGTCAGCGAAACAACTTGCAAGCAATAACGGATTGGAAGGCGTTCTAGACCCTAGTTTTCACCTTGATCGTCAGAAGTTTTGGCAAGGTGATCGGAAGTTTGTCGTTGATGCTCTGTTTCAATACAGGCGTCCGGAATGCCTCTTTGCTCAGCTTCATTTTGAACTTCAAAGGTGTCATTGAGCATAGTGTGTTCCTGTGGTGGAGGTTGCAAAAGGTAAGATTATTCTTCTAAGCTTCTTTTCTTTTTTTCTTTCATTTTTGTTTTCTTCAATGTTTGCAATTAATTATTAGATGCGAGATTCAAAACGTAATTTTGTGTGCAATATCAATCTTGCGTTGTTACAGATGACAATTTAAGTATCGGTAACGATATAAATTGGAATCCCGAGTGAGGAAATTTTTATATACAAAAATAATGAAGAAAGTAACCAAAACAAATATAATTAATGAGATCGATCGGGAGCAGACATCTATATTTTGAATGACTTATTTGTACATATAATTTCTGTTATGCAGCTTGTGGATGACTCTTATTTCACTGCATTTGTGCTATCAACTGTTATTGTGAATGCAATTATGAGTCCTTTGATACAAATCTTTTACAAGATTAAGCTTGGAAGCTTATCCTTCCTCCGAAAGCGATCTAAGAAGACTACAATCAATGTTACCCACCGACGAGTTACGAGTCCTTTGTTGCATTCACTATGAAGATAATGTCAATGGCATAATCACTCTAATTAAAGCTTCCAACCCAATTGAAATCAGCCCAATATGCGCCTATATATTCCACCTGACCCAGCTCATCAGACGAGCAGCACCCTTTTTAGCCCCTTATGAGAGCCAGAGGGGGAAGTCTGAAACAAATTTCTCTGATAGGATAATGTGTGCTTTATCGAGGTTCTCGAAAACTTCAAGTGTTCCGATCACCATTCAACCGTTGAAAATTATTGCCTCGTACAAAACCATGCATGAAACCATTTGCAAGCTAGCTATAGAGAAATTGATACCTCTCATTATAGTTCCTTTCCTTGAATGCTTGGAGTTTCACGGAAAAACAGTCAGTTTGCGCAGTTTTAACATTAATATCCAAACTTATGCACCTTGCACGAGATTTTAGTAGATAGGAGATCTCATTGCCATTTGAGCACAACCTATTTCTCTTGTAATGTTGTGGCCATCTTCTTGGGCGGCCCTGATGACCGCGAAGCATTGACACTGGTTTTGCGCATGCAGGTCATCTTGGAGTGAGGATTACTATGATAAGGATTGACTTTAAAGCGGATGATGATAACAACAAAAGCGAGAGGTATCAAGACGAGAGTTTGATAAATGAATTCAAGTCCAAGGCTATTGGAAACGCCTCTGTGGTATGTCATGAGGTGGTGGTGGAGTAAGCAATGCAAGTAATGAATGTAATCTCTAAAATAGACAACAATTACGATCTCGTGATTGTAGGAAAACAACGGGGGACTCATTCGCGATTACCGAAAGAAATGTGGCCTTGGGTTGAGTTCAAGGAGCTTGGTGTTATTGGAGATATGGTGACATCTTCAGATTTTTGTGGGGGTAACAATGTTTGTTCTGGTAATGCAGTATTTTGGAATAAGCAGCACTGGAGCTGATTGTTCCTTAACAAATTCTAATGAGAGAAGTTGTTTTTCTTTTTGCCTTATCAAATTGTGATAGAGATAATTATGGGCAAGCATTAGTAGCTTATCATAAAATAAATTGAAAATTGTTAAAAATAATCTAAAAATTATTGATGAAATTGTTTTTAACCGCAGATGCAAAAATAATCATTTTTAACTAATTGGAGAAAAAAATAACATAAACAACCCCCAACCACCTACTTTTTGAATAATTTTAAAAAAACTCGCTAAAAATAAAAATTACAAAAAAGCCCATTTAAAATTACAAAAAAACTCATTCAATTTAACCTAAAAAATCTTACTCTTCCTTTAGCCGCCGTACACTCTTGCTTCAATTTTATATCTTTCATTAAAAAAATTTCTCTTTTAATATATTATTTCTTACTTTGTCTTTTTTTTTAAAATCAAAATCTATTTGTCTTTCTTTATCACAGAGATTTGTCTTCACCAACTCAAAAATTGAAGGTAAATTTATGAACATTGTTTATATTTTATTTAGAATGTATTTTATATATTTTTTAAGTTTTTTTATTTTTTTCTTTTATTTGTATATTGTGTTTGTTTTGTAGTTGAAAGAATTTGGGTGATACTGATTACTAGGGTTTAGTTTTGTGAAATTTTAATGGTTATGTAATATATTAGTGAAAAGTTAGTTAGTGAAATATTTGTTAGTGAAATGTAGGTTAGTGAAATATTTAGTAATAATATTTGTTAGTGATATGTATGTTAGTTGTTGATGCAAGAAAATGGTTTTGCATTAACATGTAATATTTTCGAATAATCTAAGAGTTGATTATAAGTAAAGGTCTTGCCAAGGCATTTCCCTTTGAAGACAGTAAGTCTTTTAGAGATACAAGGGCCTTAGGCCAACTGATATAAATTATGCAAAGATGCTTCCCTATGCTGGTAGTGTATTCGAGATGGCGTAGGGGCCTTTAGGATGAATGGCGAAGGTCTTCCAAAGGTACTGCGAAGATGTCTGCCTTTGAGATATCGTTCCTTCTAACGCGTGCTAACCTTAGTATGCCCGTTTGATACCCTTTTTCTGAGAGAACACAAGAAAACGGAGGTTAGGGGTCACCGGTGTTCCCGGCGAAAACCCTTTGACGCCCAAGTCAAAAGGGAGTTTTAAGGTGGAGAAAGGGTATAAAGAAGTGAGATTGATATCAACAGTGGTCATAGACAACATACACACTAGTATTTTTAGAAGAATACCACTGAGGTTTTCTTCTGTACATTGGGGGCATTTCTATGCCAAAGAATTGCTTACCCTTTGAGTTATACTGTTGAGGTTTATATAGGCCTTTGGATTCTTCTCTTCCTAAAATCTTATCCCTTTCGTGACACGTGGCGTGTTCCCATTTGGTAGTTGGAGATTTTGGCTGACACACCCTCCAAAGGGCTCCTCCTGATTCGATCCGTACAAACAGGTCTGTGGAACCCAGAGCCTAAGATGCAGAGTCGTTTTCCATGCAGGCTTATGGTCAATGATGTATGTTAGCTGTCTGTTCAACTTTTCTAGTCCAAAAGGGCTGTGTCAAGTCTGTTATGATCTTGGCCCAGTCTGTTCTAACATTGGTCAGGCTGTGTCAAGTCGCCATCATGTATGACTGCATTAGCTGTTTTTAGCTCTGTACTGTCATGGGTTACAGCTAATGTCTGGGTGTCCTCCAAGTCTTCTTTTCCTCACCCTAGGGGATATTTCAACAATTCCGGGACTGGTTCGTCGCCCAAGTTGGTCTCGACACCAGGTGAGCGAAGGGGTCCCCTAAGGCACAGGGGACCTCCAAAGGTCCATACGATTTTCCCTTGGTCTAGTTCCCTTCAGATCCCCTTTGGTGACGGGTCCGTTAGTTCGTTCGTAGTTTATTACTGTTGGCTTTGTTTAAGAATAAATATTTCACATTATTTTAGGATTACCATTTTACCCCCAAACAGTAGCCCCTTGACTTCCTGCACGAAGGGCATGGGAGTCAAAACCATGCAACTTGTAATCCCTTTTTACCAGATGCTCTTTTCAAATTTGAAAAACCTCTGCCTTGGGAACTAGCATCTCGTTTCTTTTTACCTCGGTATTTATTTAGTGGTCTTTGCCCGTTGGTTGCACTAAGGTCATGAACCCAGCCCCCAGGCTTGGAAGGTAGATGAACCATGGGTCCACTTGAGCTCATTTTGCCTTAGGATTTACTTAGGGACTTTTGCCATTTGTTTGCACCAAGGTTATAAATTCAGCTCCAAAGCTTTGAAGGTAAATGGACTTTGGGCCTTCCCGGGTTTAATTTTACTGCAGAGTTTTTCTTAGGGACTTTTGCCCTTGTTCGCACCAAGGCCATGAACCTGGCTCTGAAGCTCGCAGGTTGATGGACGTTGGGCCTTCTTGGGTTTATTTTTACTGCAGGGGATTGCTTAGGGACTTTTTCCCTTTGATTGCGTTAAGGCCATGAACCCGGCTCCAAAGCTTTAAAGGTAAATGTACCTTTGGCTTTCCTGGGTTTGCTTTTACCACATGAGTTTTGCTTAGGGACTTTTGCCCTTTGGTCGCATCAAGGTCATAAACCCAGCTCTAAATCTTTGAAGGTAAATGGACCTCAGGCCTTCCTGGGTTTATTTTTACCGCAAGGGATTGCTTAGGGACTTTTATCCTTTGATTGCGCCAAGGCTATGAACCCGGCTCCAAAGCTTGCAGGTTGATGGACGTTGGGCTTTCCTGGGTTTATTTTTACCGCAGGGATTGCTTAGGGACTTTTGCCCTATGATTGCGCCAAGGCCATAAGCCCGGCTCCAAAACCCGCAGGTTGATGGATGTTGGGCCTTCCTGGGTTTATTTTTACCGCAGGGGATTGCTTAGGGACTTTTGCCCTTTGATTGCGCCAAGGCCATGAACCCGACTCTAAATCCCACAGGTTGATGTACGTTGGGCCTTCCTGATTTATTTTTACCGCAGGGGATTGCTGAGGGATGTTTGCCTTTTGATTGCAATAAGGCCATGAACCCGGCTCCAAAGCTTGCAGGTTGATGGACCTTGGGTCTTCTTTAGTCCTGAAACAAAAGATAGAAACAAAACTAATGTGATAATTCAGAACTTTCATTCTTTTGGGAGAAAACATTCATACAGAGGTTGCATAATGGAGAGACTTTGCTGGCCTATAAAGGCATGAGAAAACTTGCTAAGACTTTCAAGAAATGATGGATATGCTTCATTTCACTTCATGGAATTCAAATAATTGGCATGCACCTTTGGACCCTTAAGTGATCTATGATAAGAGGGAATATCTTCTCAGTGGGTTCTCACTTTATAAGAAGGTGTTAGAGAACCTTTGGAGAAGCTTCTTTATCGGTGGAGTCCCTAGGTTATCTTTCCCACCTTTGGTTAATTCTTGGGGGTCTATGGTGATCATCTGGGCGCAATCCTTCAAGGAGGCTGCACAACATCGCCTCGCTACATGTTGGTCTCCTTTGATGATCTCAATTCTTCCTTCTACAAGGAACTTCATTGCTAGGTGGTACATGGATACCACAACCTTAGTATTAAATAGAAAAGGCCTTCCGAGGATCATGTTGTAAGCCTTTGGATGGTCTACAACAACGAGATCCACCATTGTAGTTGTTTGACTTGGTTCCTCCCCAACAGTGATTGGTAGGGCGATCATTCCTAATGGGATGATAATGTTACCGGCGAAGCCATACAATGGAGTTTGCAACGGTTGGAGCCTTATTAGAGTTAAGCCGAGTCGGTCTAAGGCATCTTTATAGAGAAGATCCACAGAGCTTCCCATGTCTATTAAGATCCTCGCTATATTTTTGCCGGCCACCTTCAAAGTCACCACCATGGGATCATCATGGGGGTAATGCACCCCTCTGCCATCATCATTAGTAAAGGAGATCACGGGTGAGTGCGGCTCCTCCGGTCCTTGGACTTGGTAATTATACAAAGTACCACGGGATGTCCCTGGGCAGGGTACCTCTCTAGCATATTGCTTTCTTGTACGGTTTGAATCTCCTGCCCTGGTGGATCCTCCACTTATGGTGTGGATCAGTTTGGCTACTTCAACCATCTTCTTGCCTCTATTGTTTGTTAGAAGATGATTCTTTATCTCACTTCGTTTAGCTTGGATGTTACCTCGAAACTTATGAAGGAATTTTTTCAGAAGTCTGTGACAGATGAGATCTTCAATTGATTCCTTAGACTGAAGCATTCTGACGTGTAGTGGCTATAATCTTCATGGACGTCACAATATCGGTGTGCCTTCTTTCTTCCAGGTTGGTCCCTCATGGGACTAGGCTTCCTGAGGAGCCGCTTTGATTTTATAGCTAGGTAGATATGTCTTCTTGTGGTGTTGAGTGAGGTATATTCCCTTTACTGGCTGGGATCTTTAGAGTCCAACCTTAGTGGAGGGAGTGACAACACTTGTTGCGGTCCCCTTTGGTCTCGCCTTATCGCATCCTTCGTTGGTGATCTTTGCCATTGGGGTGGACCTCCGGTTATGCGATTGGAAACCTTGTGTTGTGCTCAAACTGTGTCATGGAAGCCGAAAAATAAAACAAAAGAATACCAAGCTTTCAAGAATAACCATAAATTATATCATATTAAGGGGCCAAGGAATTTTAGGAGAATGGGAACACTTCAACTCACCATAATAAGCACCAAATTCTCCAATCTTGAAAACTGCTCCTTATAAGTGAAATTTCTTTTACCAGCTAATTCATTATTAAGTTGCGGAAGAAACGTATATCCTTTTAGATAGGCAGGGATGTTCTGGAGTAGAAAATTTGAAGAAAATATCAAGCTCTTAAATTCTGAAAAATTAGTTTAAGAACAATATATAGAAAGTTGCAAATATTTGATCACATGCAATTAGATCAAGTGAAAGGTATTGCTAATATATTTTCACTTTTAATCTACAAAGTGAAATGATTAACAGAACCTTAGTTAGAAGTCAACATTGAACGGAAGAAGTTAATAATTTTTTTTTTAAAAAATATTTTATTTGTCTTTTTCGGATTGGAAGTATCATGAAGATGGAACAACTGTGTTATTGGGATATTTGCAATAAAACAGCACAATCAAATATTTTTTAGCTGAAGCAAAGCATAATACTTACAGTTGGTATTTTAAAATAACCACTGGGAGCCAAGTGTTCCTGCAATTTCATTAAATGTACACATTCCAAGTGTCATTACATACCACGAGAGATAATATAACAAGAACAAAATTTGACAATAGAGTTGGGAGTGAAAAATTTATCCATAGGTTAATTGTACACCGTAACTATTACAAGTATGAATTAATTGCCCAGCTTTCTTCCAAATGTCATTGCCTTTAACGTCCATCTCAACAAACCTGATAAAGATGAAGAGGTGCTAACTTGAAAACTCAAGTAGATCATACCTGTACATAATTGCTGTATATCTTCGACTTAATCATACAATCCACAAGCGCGCATATCAAAGCAGACTGCAAAAGTAAAGCATATCAAATCAGATTGCAATAATAATCAGCAAAACAAAGACATATGAGTAATTTCTATATTTGCTTCAAGTTTAAAATTAGATCTTGCACCTCAACTAATATGAAACAAATTAAATAACAAAATACACTAATAAGTCCTTGCGAGGCCAAACGAGCACTTACTCCACAAAGTAGAACTGAAGCTGTACATGTATGGAGACCTGCCAGTGATATAAAATTCTTTACCTGTTCCACATTAGTAGAAAAAGGGTATGCTTAATATCGAATTTTAATCTCAAAACAGTGGTAACTGAGCATAATATCAAAACACAAGAACAGAGGAATGATAGGATGAAAGAATCCAAAATGGTAAAGTTAAAAAAAAAAGAAAAAAAAAAAGAGAAGGCAACAATACAATGAGGGAGAATGGTAAGGTAATAGCTTAAATCGAGTATTTTGTGAATAAAAAAATTAGCTGAACCACAGGTGCAGAGGATCCTCTATCAAATGTGAACCATTATGAAGAGAGAAGCTACAGTATTCTATATAACCGATCCAATTTGGTAACAGGCTAAATAGCAACAAGCAGGAATGAGTTAATCAAGAATAGCAATAAGCAGGAAATATTTCATAAAATTTTCTAAAATGCTATGTGAATTTGTAACGGTAATCGTCTCAGATGCCTTGACGATACTCTACAAAATAATCAACAAAGCAAAAGATGTTTGACAGCTTGTAAAAACTGTAGACACTTCTTTGAAATCGTGGTGCAATAGTAATGATCAGACAAAGTGTATCCCTGCATAAAAATGACTATTTAAAGATTGAATAAAGCAAGGTGCAATATGAGAATCTTAATCAGAAACTGAATCGTTTCAAAACCGAAACTCAATTGTTTTAAGACGCGGCAGAATCTTTTTGATAACATACCTAAATCGTTTCGATGAAGTTGAGTGGAATCGTTTCGATGTGCGGTGAACGAGACAGGGAGAGGTCGACGGCGTCGGGGAAAACGAAATGGCGATGGAGTTCAAAACGGCCAAAGGCGACAAGGACCGGGTAATGTGCGGCGAACGAGAGAGGGAGACGCCGAAGTCCGGGTAACGGCGAAGGAGAGAGAAGGAGACACCGGTGGCAGCGACGGAAACGGCACGGCGAGGCGAGATGGACGGAAACGGCACGGCGAGAGGATGAGGGTGAGGTGATGTGTGCAGCCGAGAGAGTGAGAGGAGAAAAAAGCAATACGGGGTTTGGGTTTGGGTTTGGGTTTGACTTTAGGGTAATTTTTAATTAGGAAATTTTTAATAAACAATTAGGTATTTTAATTAATAAATGAAATCTGAAAAAAATATTTTGGGTTCAAGTGAGATTTTACCTACCTATATATATTAGGACTAAATTATAATTTACCAATTTTAAAATGGCTAAAAACGATTATTTCGTTTTTTCAGGCTAAAAACAATTCTTTCCATAATATTTTGGCCATTTTTGATTTTGTCCCTAAAAGAAATGTTATTCTTTGTATACTTGAATCTCATTCAATCAAGTTGTCAATGAAAACATGTTTCATTAAATAGTATTCATTTTCTGTTTATTGTTTTTTTATAACGACATCTTCTATTATTAATAACTGATCATATAAACCTATCGATGGATCAAGTCGAATCAAATACTTGTCTATTCAAATTTTACTTAACCCAAATTCACCCGTTAACTTATTGGGTTTGAAAATGAAAACCTGAACCTATTTGCTATTTTAAGGGGTAATCCGAAATTCGATTTAATTTGTTATATTTTTTAACATTATTTGTAGTAATAACATTGAAATTCAATTTGATTAAAGAAAATAAAAAGAGAATAAAGCGTAAAAATAAAACAATTAGGAAAAAATATTAGAAAAAAATAAAAATATGTGAATTGATGATGAAAAAACCGAATAGTCATCACATCAACGAACAAACAAACGGTGATGGTAATAACGAATTGAAGATCAGGGGCAGAGGGAGAAAGGGACTGCTGGAGACCATGGCTCCTCCTTCCCTAAATTTTTTTAAAGGGAAAACTTCAATTTAGTCCATACTTTTTAATGAATATCACTTTTTTACTTATGTTTTCTTTTTTTGTTCACGTGGTCCCTGACTTTTCATAAATAGATCAAATTGGTCATTTGACCAACTATTTGACAGGTTTGCTCTTAAAGAATTAATAGAATTACAATTTGAACTTCTAATTAAAATAAATAAATAGAAAAAAATTATGTTATTAGAAAAAATTAAATTATATAAACTTAAAAATATAAAATCTATTAAAAAATAATCAAATTAAATTATGTTATTAGAAAAAAATTAATATTTTAAAAAATAAAGAATAAAAAAGGTTAAAAATTGCTAAAAATTAAAATAAAATAAATAAAATTGAGTTTTAAATTTTATTCTTTAATTTTTCTAATAAAATAACTTAATTAGAATTTGTTTTTAAAATTTTTCTTAATTCTCCATTTTTTAATTTTATTCTTTAATTTCATAAATGTTAATTTTTCTAATAAAATAACTTTAATTTGAATATTTTTTTAATAATTTTTTTATTCTTAAATTTTTATAATTTAGTTTAATAATATTTTATTAATTTTTCTATTTAATTATTTTTATTTAATCATGAACAGTAGTACCGTTTTCCCACTGTTCATGATTCAATTAATCTTGATGTTTTTCTTCTTTAGATTGATCTATTTTATTCTAAAACCTTTGACACAGCCCAAATTGGTTTGCCATATTTTGGTATAGTATTATATGTTTTTGAAATATTCCTCAGGTTTCATCTTTTTGCGTATTTTGACGTGATAAATATTAATTTCTCTTTTATTTTTCAGACTTGATTTATATTAGGACCGTCTGTCATGGGACGAAATAAATAGATAATGAACCTAATTTTGCAGCCCGAAAACATGTTGTTAAATAATACAATGAGCGCAATTGGCGGGATATACTTCATCTTCATTAATTCAGTGAAAATGGACAAGTCCAGAATCCTCCAGACGGCAAAGAAATCCTGGAATGTTGGCCTGACATGCTTCGTTGTTCCCTGGGCAATCTCCTTGTTTGTATTCTATCAATTACAAACATACATTCCTGAAATTGCTACCGGAAACTTCCTGGTCTATCTATGTGCTCTCTCTTCGCGATCCTTCCTCCCTGTTATTGCTCACGCTCTTGGTGAACTCAACCTGTTAACTTCTGACTTGGGCCAACTTGCCATCTCTTCTGCAACTATTCACGAAATTCTTGGATGGTGTATTACGTGCCTGGCAGTGTTTCCGCAACGTGGAGGAGAACAAAGGTTAGGAATTTTTAACGAGTTGTGCCTGTTTGCAGTGATAATATTCTCAATCTTCTTTCTACGTCCCCTGATGCTATGGATTATCAGGAACACTCCTGAAGGAAAACCTGTAGATGAAACCTATGTCAGAGGAATACTACTTGCACCTTTAATCACAGGAGTCGTAAGCGATATTTTGGGTTCAACATATTTTCCAGGGGCTTTGATAATGGGCTTGATCATACCAGCTGGACCTCCTCTAGGTTCAGCAATAGTAGACAAATGCGAACTCGTGTTGTCAGAAATCTTTCTGCCTTTCCTGTGGCCAGTCAGCTAACGAATGTGTATTTAGTTACCGATTGGAAGGCTTTTGGCGCTTTCCAGTTTACCTTGGCAGCTGGATATGTCGGGAAGGTGGCCGGAAGCTTGTTGTCCTTGCTATGCTTCAAAACTGGCATCCGAACCGCTTTGTTGCTTAGCTTCATTTTGAACATTAAGGGTGTACTTGAGTTTACGATATCTTCCCGATGGAGAATAAATAAGGTATCAACGATTTTTGCTATACCTTGTGTTAAATACAGGTGAATCAGATAGTTTTAAAGTTTTAGCCACTGAAAATGAAAAATGATTTAACTTGTGCATAATTTGATGAACTTTAGATCGTCTACTGATTTGAATTTTCAGTTGTGTGCATTTAAAGTATATGATTTGTTATGAATAAAAAAGAGAATGAGAATGATATGAAGCTTAATCATATCATTATAAAAAACATACGAAAAGAAACTCAAATCAGAATAAGATCTTGATTCAATTTTATGGTGATATAATTCGAAAAATCCTGTTGTGCAGTATCTAGATGAAGTTTCTTATACTGAATTTGTGCTATCAAACGCGTTAGTGATTGCAATTATGGCGCCTCTGATACAAATCTTTTACCAGCCTGAGACTAGGCTTGAAATGACTGTGTTGACAAACCCACAGTAGAACCCTGCGGGCATCGCTACTCGACAACGAATTACAAGTCCTCTGCTATATTCACTGTGAAGATAATGAGAGCTTAGAGCTTCAAATCTAACCCAAATAGCCCAATTTGCACCTGTGCAGTCCACGTCATCGAGATAACCGGCAGGGCAACCCCGCTTTTGGACGCCTATGAAAGCAAAAGTAGGAAACTAATGCCTAATTCGACTGCGCAGATAATGAGAGCCTTATCGTAGTACTCAAAAGCTTCAAGTCTTTCGGTCCTTATTCAGCCTTTTAGGATGATTGCCCCGTACAAGATAATGCACAAAATAGTCTGCAAATTAGCTCAGGATATAAGTATATCCCTTTCATTATACTTCCCTTCCCTAAAAGCTTGGAGGTTCATGGAAAAATAGCCAGTTTCTGCAGTTTTGTTACTAGTGTTGCACAGTTGGGATTTTTGTGGATCGATGTTCCCCTCGATACTCAGACTCAAACCAATGGTCTTTCAAAGTAGTCGTGCTCTTCCTAGGCGGACATGATGACAGAGAGGCTCTGGCGTGGCCCTGCGGATGTCAAGTAAGCTTGGAGTGAGCATTATGTTGTACAGGATTTTATTGACAGAAGATTATGGGAAGAATTGCCGCGAGAATCATCTTGACGAGTGCTTGGTTAACAAGTTCATTGCTAAAAATATTGGTAACCCTCGTGTGGTGTTTAAGGAGTTCAAGACAAATGAGTCATTGCAAGTATGTAATACAATTCATTCCGTGGAAAACAATTATGAGCTTGTTCATGTAGGGCAGCGTAGAGGTACGCACTCGCATTTGGAACAAGAAATGAATCCCTGGGTTGAGTACAAGGAGCTCGGAGTTATCGGAGACATGCTTGCATCCTCAGATTTCGGTGGAGGATTGATGTCTATCTTGGTGATGCACTCTATTGGGGTTGTTAATGATTCTTCTTCTCTGAGCTTTTTGGCATAAGTAGCTCCTCTTTTTGCTCATCATACAGTTATAGAGATTTTTGAAATAATGTCCAATATCACATCAGGTATCCATAAAATGAGATCCAAGAATTTCTACAGAAACAATTCAGATGTTTTTCTGATCATTAACTTGTAAATGCTTTAATTTGATCCTTTCTTTTTTTGTTTTTTTTTTTAATTATAAGACATCTTTTATCTGTCCAATTTGTCAAAAATCCTGTGTTGATTAGTTGTTTAAGATCTTTCAACATTCAATTTTGATGGAAGAAGAGGCATGTTGATGTTTATAAGTAGGATGAGTTCCAGGTTTCTCTATATGTTCATATGGACTTAGGGATGTAGCGAGAAACTTATTTTAAGGTTGGCTAAACAATTTTTTTTTTTTTGGTATTTGATTTATAGAATAATAAGAAGGATAATATGATTAAAATGTACAGTTTTTATATCAACCAAAATAATAATCTCCACATCTATTTTTAGTAGAATATATAATATTAAATAAATTACTTGTAAGATGTATATAAGCTTCAGTTTAAGATCACAAATTTAAGGCCGAAAGTAGGGATTTCCTTTGATAAAATAATAAGTAATATCCATTCGATATTTCTCCTTCTATTGAAATCTTTGATCTCTCTCAAAAAAAAAAAAAAAAAAGTACATAATGTCTACCCTCACTGCAGAAGACATCCGAGAATATTATTTTAACATGACAACAATGAATTATAGAGTCTGCCAACCGTACAAAGTTATCGTTTCTAATTCGAAAGGCATTTGGTATGAAGATCATCTTAGTAAAACCATCTTCCTTCTATTCGTGATTCAATTGATCTTGGCGTTTTTCTTCTCCAGATTGATCTATTTTATTCTCAGACCTTTGAAACAGCCCAAATTTGTTTGCGATGTTTTGGTATATATATATTATACGGTTTTTGCGATATGTCTTCAGGTTTTATAATCTGTGTATGTTGACATGATGAATATTAATTTAGATTAGGATTTTTTCAGATGGTGTTTTTAATTTTTTATTTAAAATCCATATGACTATGTTAGTAATTTTTCTCTTCAATTTTCAATTTTCAGAGTGGAATTTTATTAGGACCATCTGTCATGGGACGAAACAAGGGGATAATGGACCTAATTTTCCATCCAGAAAACATGATGTTGGATAATACAATGAGCGCGCTTGGCGCGATCTACTTTATCTTCATTACTTCAGTGAAAATGGACAAGTCCAGAATCCTCCTGACGGCGAAGAAGGCCTGCAATGTTGGCGTGACATGCTATGCTGTTCCCTTGGCAATCTCCTTGTTTGTCTTCTATCAATTACAGACATACATTCCTGGAATTTCTGGCGGAAATTTCCCGGTCTATCTATGTGCACTTTCTTCACGATCCTTCCTCCCTGTTATAGCTCACGCCCTTGTTGAACTCAACCTGTTAACTTCTGATTTGGGCCAACTCGCCATCTCTTCTGTAACTGTTCATGAGATCCTTGGATGGTGTATTTCGTTCGTGGCCTTTTTTGTGCAAGATGGAGAAGGAGAACACTGGAAAGGGATTTTAACCGTGTTGAGCTTTCTTGCGTTGACTATATTCTCAATCTTCATTCTACGTCCCCTGATGCTATGGATTATCAGGAACACTCCTGAAGGAAAACCTGTAGATGGAACCTATGTCAGAGGAATCCTACTTGCACCTGTAATCACAGGAGGCCTAAGCGATATTTTGGGTTTAACATATTATACAGGGCCTATGGTAATTGGTTTGATCATACCAGCTGGACCTCCTCTAGGTTCAGCAATAGTAGACAAATGCGAACTCGTGTTGTCAGAAATCTTTCTGCCTTTCCTGTACATTCGCCTCGGTCAGCTAACGAATGTGCATTCAGTTACCGATTGGAAGGCTTTTGGCGCTTTCCAGTTTACCTTGGCAGCTGGATATGTCGGGAAGGTGGCCGGAAGCTTTTTGTCTTTGCTATGCTTCAAAACTGGCATCCGAACCGCTTTGTTGCTTGGCTTCATTTTGAACATTAAGGGTGTACTCGAATTTTCGCTATCCTCCCGATGGAGAATAAATAAGGTATGAATAATTTTTCATATATCTTGAGTTAATTAAGGACGAATTAGGATAGTTTTAAAGTTAAATGATTTATCTGCCTAATTTCATGGAATTTAGATCACCTGTTTTTTGAATTGTTTTAGTTGAGCGCATCTAAAGTATATAATTTGTTATGTAAAAAAAAGAAATGAAAAGATATAGAACTTAATCAAACCATGAAAAGAAACTCATATCAGAAAAAAAAAAATCATAATTCAATTTTTATGTGATATAATTCGAGAAATTCTGTTGTGCAGTATATAGATGACGCTTCTTATACTACATTTGTGATATCAAACGTGTTAGTAACCGCAATTGTGACGCCTCTGATACAAATCTTTTACAAGCCCGAAACTAGGCTTGTAATGTCTCGCTTGACAGAAATCCATACTAGAACCTTGCAGGCAACGCCACTCGACAGTGAATTACGAGTCCTTTGCTGTATTCACTGCGAAGATAATGTACCAGGCATCATCACTCTGCTCAAAGCTTTGAGTTCGACCTTGAATGGCCCAATTTGCAACTATGCAGTACACGTCACCGAGCTCATCGGCATGGCAACCCCGGTTTTGGACACCTACGAAAGCAAAAGTAGGAAACTGTTGCCTAATTCAACTGATCGGATAATGAGAGCCTTATCGGATTGCTCAAAAGCTTCGAGCTTTTCGGTTGTTATTCAGCCTTTCAGGATGATTGCCCCGTACAAGCTAATGCACGAAATGGTCTGCAAATTAGCTCACGATAAGTATATCCCTCTCATTATACTTCCCTTCCCTGAAGGCTTGGAGGTTCATGGAAAAACAAACAGTTTGTGCAGTTTTATTACTAATGTTGAAGATAATTCCCCTTCCACGGTTGGAATTTTTGTGGATCGAAGTCCCCCTCGATACTCAAACTCAGCCAAGTGGTCTTTCAAAGTAGCCTTGTTCTTCCTTGGCGGACCTGATGACCGAGAGGCGCTGGCATTGGCCCTGCGGATGTCGGGAAATCCTAGAGTGAGCATCACATTGTACAGGATTTTACTAAAAGAAGATTCTGAGGAGGATTACCGCGAGAATCATCTTGATGAGTGCTTGGTTAACAAGTTCTTTGCTAAAAATATCAGTAACCCTGGTGTGGTGATTAAGAAGTTCAAGGCAAACAAGTCATTGCAGGTATTTGATACGGTTCGTTCCATGGAAAACAAGTATGACCTTGTTCTTGTAGGGAAGCGTAGAGAGGCGCACTCAAATTTGGAACAAGAAATGAATCCCTGGGTTGAGTACAAGGAGCTTGGAGTTATCGGAGACATGCTTGCATCATCAGATTTCGGTGGAGGATTGATGTCTATCTTGGTGATACAGTCTACTGCGGTTGTTAATAATGTTTCTTCTAAGAGCTTTTCAGTCGACAGAAATGGCTTCTCGTTTTCCTCATCACAACATGATAGAGATCGTAATAATGTCCAAGGTCATGATCAGGTATCTGAAAATTGAGATTCAAAAATTTCTACAGAAGCTATTTTGATTTTTCCATCATCTTTTTTTTTTTTTAAAACTTTAATTAGTAGTTTAAAAGATCTTGTACCAGCAATTTTGTTGGACGATACATAATACGCAACTACTTATGTTATGTGTCCGGTAGA
Organism: Xanthoceras sorbifolium; assembly: GCA_003430845.1. Taxonomy (NCBI): domain Eukaryota; kingdom Viridiplantae; phylum Streptophyta; class Magnoliopsida; order Sapindales; family Sapindaceae; genus Xanthoceras; species Xanthoceras sorbifolium. The sequence continues at coordinate 12,616,255 of CM010614.1, read as the reverse complement.
AGGTTGGTGTCTCATTTCCAGGTTGAATTAATTTGATTGATTTTTGTCTAATTATCGAGAAAGACTCTAAATTCTGGAAAAGAAATTACTAGAAACAGAGCCACAAGAATGAAAGAGTAATTAAAAAGAAGACTTAATTTTATCTTTCAGTGTAGAATGATACGTTGTTCATACTAGCTGCGAGATGGGTACCATTATTAAACAGTTAATATCAAATAGGTTCATAATTCAAATTGAGGTCTCGTTACTGCTACTATACAAGTACTTCAGGACGGATTAACGGCAATTGAAGTGGTACAGTGAAAAGCCTATTAAATTGTACATTCACATCGGTCAGCTAACCAATCAGTGTGCATTCAGTTACCGATTGGAAGGCTTTTGGCGCTTTCCAGTTTACCTTGGCATCTGCATGTGTTGGGAAGGTGGCCGGATGCTTGTTGTCCTTGCTATGCTTCAAAACTGCCATCCGATCCTCTTTGTTGCTTGGCTTCGTTTTGAACATTAAGGGTGCGTTTGGTGTGCAGGATAAGATTGAATTATTTTTATAAAACTGTACTGGATTGGATTGAATTAATAATAATATTGTCCTGTGTTTGGTGTACATAGGATATAACTAAAAATAATACAGTCTTGTGTTTGGTATATCATGGGATTAGACAAAAATAATGTAATACTATGTTTGTTACAAGTTTGGATTGTGTTATAATTAAATTATTTTTCTAATAAAAATCCTCAATTTATCTTTTAAATTAAACTATATAAATTTATTATCTGAAATGAAAATATTTAAATTCATTTGAATATAATAATATTAATTCAAGTAACATTTACATTATATTTGTTAACAATGTTATACCTGATATATTTTATTATATTTGATATATTTTTTTGAAAGTAAAAAATAATGAGATCTATTAACAGTGAAGAAAGTACAATAAGAATGCCTTTATCCAATTCAAAACTATCTCCACAAACCCTACAATCAATAATTAGGAACAAAATGAAATGCAGTTATCAGTGGATACAAAGTTGATTATCAATTTAAATACAAATTCATGATTCAAATCCATATTATCTATATGCTGATGAGTGATAGCATCATCAATATATCATTTTTGTATCATTAGTGTCAGCAAAGAAAAATAAAATTTTACATAGTTGGATTGTACTGAAATAGTTGAAGCTTGAAATATTGTTCTTTTTGCAGTGAAAAAAACCAATACTTTCAGTGATATGATAACAGAGTAATCTCATTGCTTCATAATGCAATTGCGGTTACTGGAAAATTTGGCTTCCATGCTCCTGTTGAAAGACCAAATTCAAGTATTCATATACTCATCTGGTTAAATTCATTTTGTAGAATGAATATTTTTTTCTATGACATGGGTCCATGCAATAAATTAACCCGGTAGACCACGTGTAATATATATATATATATATATACACACACACACACACAACAATAGCCTTGTAGAAACTTGTCATTTTATCAGTGTAATTTCAGTAGTCATTTACATATTATTCTTCAATGTAATAGAAGAATCGATGGAAGGAATAAAAGTTTATTTTGTACTATGATTCACACGCTCTTTGGATTCTTCTCTCCCTGTTGAGATTTGTAATCAAATTTTATATATTATTATTCTTCAAGCTACTGTTGTAGGAACTTACATTTGCAGAGTAATAATTTTACATGTTATTACAGTTGTAACCACAAAATATTTTTAGAGCAACCATCAAAGCTGAATTGGAAAAAGAAAGTACTAAACATCATAATAATATACCAAGAGTTATTGCACTTTGTAGTACATATATTATATTTTTGCATTATATGGTTTATCAGCTATTGATACAAGTAACCCAGAAGTACATACATTGTCTATGGTTACCAATATACAAAAGAACTAGTTAATAGCTACCAACTACGAATACTAGTGTAGCTTCAAATGTTTGTAACCATCATGTACACATACTAAATTAGTTCAAAAAGTCACAAAATATGCACATTTTAAAGTAATCCAAAAAGTTATCATACCCTTATCATAGACCATTCAACCATCAAATTCACCACTAAGAAGTGCTGCAACAAACTGCAACTTTTGCTCCTCTTGTTGTTATGCATTAAAAATCTCTACGATATCTGGCTTCTGCATAAATTTATGCATTACTCGTATTTGATTCGAGAGAGGAAGTTGCATTTTTTGCAAGTCATTAGCTATTACTCGATTTTCATTCGTCTTGTTTTTTGCTAATATTTGACAAAACTTGTCCAAAGTGTCAGTTGTTTTATCAATAGCATCTTTCATTACATCAGTAAATCTATTTATGCTGCGAACTATGGGATATCCTGATCTGGACCTTTTCCTACTCCTCACTGGTTGAGATGAAACTTGATTCATTTGTTGTTAGAATTAGTTTAATTAATAGACATCGAAGAAAAGTTCTCAGGTATCTTAAATTCATTATCAAAGTTGTCATCCATCCAAATCTACTGCTAGGTTCTCAGGCGTATATGCTGTTTTTCCCATTGCACGGTCTTTCCCAAAGATATTAGCTAGCTTTTCATAAAGGGGAAAATATTTATCTCTCCATCTTTCTGCCTGTTTATGATGCTGCAAATAAAATAAAAATATGTTAAACTACAAAATATTACAATATTTGACATAAAAATTGAAAAAAGGTTAGTCTTACCTGTACATATGAATGCCATGCTTCATTGCTATCAACTTGGACACATTTTCTCATATTGTTCCAACTAAATCCACTAGTATTTATCATGTCATATATAGCTCCATATTATTTTTTCCAAGACTTGAGCTTGGACTCAATATGAGGATTAGATTTCAAACCACAGTTTGGTAGAACGTTTGCTAATCGTACTTCAATAATTCTCAATGTTCCGACTTTAAAAGAACCACAGTATGCATGACCACCAGTTGCTACAATTTCATCCATGATATTTAGTAAAGCCTTTTCTTCTTCTTTCATCCATACACGTCTACTTCCTCTTCTTTCTTGCTCGTTTATTTGGCTACTGTAGTGACCAAAAACTATGTAAGCCCAAAAATGCCAAAGCCTACATCGAGGCCCAGCCCAAAGCCGAGATTATAAGGCACATGGGCCAAACACATAGAGAATTGGACTACGCCCAAAGCCCAAGAGACACATCACACGATGATAGTGTCGCTCGATTGTGAAAATATGGTTCGACTATGTCGTTCGACCATTAAGCCACAAATCGATTGAATAGTTCAAACCTAGGTTCAACACCTCGATTATGTTGACTCGACCACGGCATATATGGCTCGACTAAGTCGTTTGACCATAAGCCCTCGATCTGGACATAACCGTCCTGGATCATGACCCAATCATCAAATGTAACGACTCTAACACGTCGTTCAACCATAGCTTCTTTGATTGGTCTCTACCATCAAAGCTCATAACTCACCTGTGTCGCTCGACAGTCTCTCAAGGGCCAATCTTATCATTATGTTGATAGTCGTCATTCTACCATAAAGACCCTCTGCGTCGTAAGTGGTACCTCGCCCTTGACTACTATGTCAAACCACAACCATCAGACTTTGAATTCAAAGTCTGATGGATCAAGTCAAGGAGCCTATCAGATCCTTTTTTATTTGGGCCAAAAAATCAAGGAGGCTGATCCACCCACCAACCGGTGGATCACACCCTATAAAACCCAACTCCCACTCAGAGTGAGGGTTCACGAAATTCAACTCATTCACGCGACTCAAAGCAATTCATCCGACATTCCTAACCTTCTAAGCTACACTATTCCCAATAACCGCCATTTACAAGCAAATTTTGACCACCGGCGTATACTGTTCATACATGATCTCGGTCACCTCAGTTTCATACTTTCTACTATCAGCGATTTATATTCATGAAGTATATTATTTACAATTCATTCACTATTTACGTTCAATTTATTACAACCGGACTAACTTAATCGTCGGAGTGCATTTGGCCAGTATCGCCCCGGTGTCCAAGTACTCTGGTCGATCTTTCAACTCTAGTTTTGCAGGTTGTAGTGCCTCTATCCTCGTCCCACCATTTTTTGTGGTTTACAACTTGGCGCCCACCGTGGGTCACGACAATCATTGAACGAGCAAAGGTAGAGTTCTACATTTCAACGCTACAATATCACACGACAGTTCAGACCATGGTGCAATGGAGGCTTGATTCCAACTTCTTATCTCCTAAATGCAAGAGAACACTCAGAGGCTGCTAGCTCTCAATGAGGAGAACTAACAAGTCAGGGCGGAGAACTAAGAGCTCCAGAGCAAGGTTCATTCCCTTACGGTCGCTCGACCATTTGTGAACGCTTCAACCTCCCATGCACCACCACTTGACCAAGTTGCTCTCGCTTCATACTACGCGACCGTTCGACCAGAAGATCAAGGTATATCTGCTAGTGACCTTGATCCCATTCATGTAGGTGGAGAGAATGGCTCTCAAGCAGCAGGTGGAGTAGTCAATCTCATTCCTCCACCAATGTCGAACTCGCAAATTAGAGCGATGACGACCTAAGGAGACGACCAACCATGGGTAGCCCTGCAGGTACAACATGTGTCAACACCTGAAGAGACCAACAATGGTTTGACCCAACCACGGGACGCCATCAAGTCCACCACACTCGATCCCGTCGAACCGGAAAATAGTAAGCCCTAACCTTACCTTTGCTAACCCTGACCTAGCTTGTAGGTTCGCCAAGATGGAGGCACTCACGTATTCCTAGAATGCCGGCGCCGATAAATAAAAGTACGGCGAACAGATTTGCTGACTCACCTTTTTTCTATGCAATTGCACTAGTCGAGATGCCCAGGAAATTCAGCCTCCCCAACATAAAGCACTATAAAGGCACGACTGATCTGGATGACCATATAGCGCAGTATCGTCAGCGGATGTTCACAGCAGCAATCCCATGCCACCTGAGGGAAGCATGTATGTGCGAAGGCTTCGGGTCGAGTTTGGTAGGACCAGCCCTATAATGGTACACCAACTTTTCCAATGTTTCCATCAGCTCATTTGCCCAACTTATGAACACCTTCGTGGAACAGTTCACAACTAGCAGAAAATTGGAAAAGCAGTCGAACGACCTTTACACTATTAGCCAGAGGCGGAGAGCGCCTACGAGATTACGTAAGACACTTCAACAAGGTGAATGTCTCCATTCCTTACTGTAACCCAGCGACAGCGATCTCAACCTTTCGTAAGGGTCTGCTGCACTACTCCGACCTATATAAGGAGCTGACTAAATACCCATGCAAGACGATGGAAGACGATCTAGCCAAGGCTTGGGCCCAGATCAAATGGGAAGAAGATGAAGTGAACTACTAACCCGTCAAGCCGAGTAGAAGCGATGGTAGGGGTAGTACCAGAGTCGAGCGACGCTCAAACAACAAGAGACAAGAACCCTACCCTACTTCATCTCGTAGGAAATGTAGAAACAAGGATGTGTGTTGACCCATAGATCAACCAACAAGACTAATTGAATGACCAAAGAATAGGCTACTTGAATAAAACTTAAGCATCAAGCCAGAGGAAGTCATGTTCGTTGTCAAGGGAATAGGTAGCTCGGTGAGATGGCCAGCGAAGATCAAGAGTCCGCCAGACCAGAGCGATAGCTCCAAATGGTGTGAATTCCATGGCGACCACGGTCATAGGACAGAAGATTGCATCGCCCTTCGACTAGAGGTGGCCGAACTACTTAAGAAGGGACATCTCAATGAATTCTTGACAAACAAAGGCAAGAACACCATGGCCCTATGCGATAAGAGGCAGTGTGGTAGTTGTTCGACACTTCCACCAGAGTTTTTTAGACATGAGAGGACAATCAATGTAATTTTTGAAGTAAGTGGGGTTACATACTCATAGGCCAAACGACACGCCTGATAAGCCGGGAATTCGGAGGTTCGAACGCATCGACCCGTCGACCTAGCTTACAACTGCCCCGCTAGGTTCAACAGTGATGAGCACACAGATCTGCTTAAACCTTATCATGACGCCCTAGTCATCTCTTTAATGGTAGCCATTTGCCTAATAAAGAGAATATTAGTTGACAACGGTAGTTCGACTAATGTCCTGTTTCTTGATGCTTTGAAGGAGATGCAAATCGACGAAGCCAATATTACTCGACGGTTGACCGTTTTGGTAGGCTTCAGTGGCGAACACAAGAGCATTATCGGGGAGATCACCCTACCAGTCTATGCTGAGTGTAACACCCTCTGACCCTGACCCGGCTGGATCGACCTAGGAAGTGCTACCGGGTTTTCAAAACTTTCTTATTTCTGTTTATAAACTGAAAACCGTATAGTTTGAAATTTTAAAATCTTTTCGAGTGAGCCCATCAAAACTAATTTTCAAAAATTTCGGCAGAGTTTCCTTTGTTTTACTGATTTTCCAAAACCTGTTTTCAACTAAAACTCAAATCACCAACAATTCATAAAAACACTTCAAATCTCAATTCATTCAAATGCGCACTCTGCCGTTTAGTGCGACTTTCAAACAGTTTATAAAACAATTTATTAACCACAATCCTTCGAAAATGCAAAACAGAAATCATAAAATAATTAATTACAGTACATAATTACAAAATATAATTACAAATTCTCTGTATATGCATGCATATTTAACTACATTATATAGGAATACATATATAACTACCCAATGTAGTAACTCTGAATTCTTCTCTGCAGCTGGTGCCTCTTCAGTCCTTTCCGTCCTCGGTATCTTTTTTACCTACGCGTTAGAAACAAAACTAACGCACTAAGCAAAACTGCCTAGTTGGTGTACACTTAAAATAAACGGTAATATAATATAAAACAGTATATGTAAATTCAGAAATTTAAAAGTGTATATAAACGATAAAGCTTAAAACCAGTACTTTCAGAAATAGAAATATCTATAACAAGCGTTTTACAATTATTGAAATTAAGTAAACAGACATTATTTCAAAACTTTCTGGAATTCAGTTCCATATCATTTCTTTGTTTTCCATAACATTTTCTAATCATAAATTCTCAATTTGGCCCATGATACACATAGCAGGGTATACAGGACTGGATTACGGGCTTTTACAGTCAGGTTTCCCATCTCATATGAAATGGTATCCCTATATAAACAGTCGGTTTCCCATTTCATGAGGAAATGGTATCCGGTATTCAGTCGGTTTCCCATTTCGCGAGGAAATAGGTATCCGTGGTAAACAGTCGGTTTCCCATTTCACAAGGAAATGGTATCCGTAGTCAAGAATCAGAGACATTATACATCACGGTGCAGTACTGCCATATATTCACCCAATTGACATGTCAATCTCCTATATCCAAATATCCCTATACATATATCAGGGCCGTTAAAACTCATAACAAATCGATTCTTTAGTTTCAGAAATCAACGAAGACCATTTTAAATCAAAATCCATAAATAAGAAAATCAAACAATAACTGGAAATCAGATTTTTGAAGCACACGATTTTATTCAACTTTTCACAATAATAAAATAATGCACTATTAACTCAACAATATAAAAAAAATGCAATACGAATATATTCACAAATCAATACGAATGTATAAAATCCATAACTATATTTTTAACAGACTAAATCAAAACTTTTTATCAAAATAAGTTCGGAATCGTGTGTACACCAACCTGGATACCGTTTTTCCGCTTCTACTCCTTTTTCCTTCTGAATTTTCCTTTTTCCCTCCTCTTTCTTTTCTCTTTCTCTTTTCTTTCCTTCTTTTCTTCTTCTTTCCCTTCTCTTCTTCTTCTTTCTCTTTTTCTTCTTCTTTTCTTCCTCTTCTCCTTCTCTTCTTCCTCTTCTTCTTCTTCTTTTCTTTTCTTTTTCCCTCTCTCTCTCGGTCTCTCTTTTCTTTTTTTTTTTTTTTTTTCTGTTTTCTGTGGCTTCTGCGAGAAGCCAAATTTTTTTTTTATATTTTTCGGTCGTCGCGACCTGTGGTCGCGGTACTCACTGGACCAACTTCACCGCCTTCATCGCGAGCACACGTCGCGGTATCTTGGTCGCGATGGTGGTCGCCATGCTCACTGCCCGACTTTCATATTTTCATCGCGAGCAGTTCATCGCGATCTGTGGTAGCGGTGATTGGTCGCGATGCTTACTGCCAAGAATCACCATTTTTCATCGCGAGCGGCCCATCGCGAGCTGTGGTCGCGATGACCAGGTCGCGATACTCACTGCCTCAGTTTTCAATTTTCATGCATCATTTTCGACCATTCAATACTTTTAATTACATTTACAACCCCTCAAATCACAAAATTTATATTCATATATATTCAAAATTAATTATCCGAAATCCGGGATGTTACACTGAGGGAGTCAACTTGAACACCCAGTTCATGATACTCGACTGCCCATGCTCTTACAATATCATCATGGGTCGACCATAGATCCATGAGATGGGGGAATGAAACCTATCACCAAGTGATACGTTTCCCAACTAAGTGGGGAGTCCGTGAGATCCGAGGGCAGCAGAAGACGTCGCGTGATTGTTGTCAGAACACACTAAAAGCCAGGTTGGCAGACTTATAGTAATTACAGTATTCGACCCCCACGGTCAACAAGGAGAGACCAGAGATGGAAATACTTGACGAAGTGCCCATACACCCGGATTATTTGGATCACAAGGTGAACATAGGGTCCAGGCTAAGACCCGACCTTTGAGCCAAGCTTATCGACTTCCTGTCAACACGACAGGACAGCTTCGCTTGGTCGCACACAGACATAACAGGTATCGACCCAGAGGTAATGGTCTATAAGCTTCAACTAGATCTGGACTACTCTCCTGTAAAGTAGAAGCGACGAAAGTTCATATCCGAGCGCAACAAGGTCATCAACGAAGAAATTCAGAGATTGATCAATATCGGGTCAATAAGAGAGGTAAACTATCCCGACTGGTTAGCCAACATCATGGTTGTGAAGAAAAAGAATGGAAAATGGCGTGTCTACATAAACTTCACAGACCTCAACAATGCATGTCACAAGGACTCATTCTCTATACCACACATCAACATGATGGTAGACGTCATGGCCGATCATGACCTTTTGAGCTTCATAGATGCATTCTCGGGTTACAACCAAATCTTGATGCATTTGGACGACCAAGAGAAGACTTCCTTTATCACAGAGCGATGGATCTTTTGCTATGAGGTTGTAACACCCCCTGATTCGACCCATCTGGATCGACCCAGGGAGCGCTACCGGGTTTTCAAAATTTGACTTGACTCACTTATAATTGGAAAGCCCTTGAAAATCAAATAATTTGATAATTTAAAATCCTTTCTATAGTGAGCCCATCAAATTCATTATAAAAATTTCTTTTAAAGTGAGTCCGTCTAAAACTTGTTTTGAAAAATTTTGCTAGAGTTTCCTCTGTTTTTCTGATTTCCAAAAATCATGTTTTCCACAAAAGTTCAAACAATATAATTTCAACACTTCAAAATCAAATTTTCAAACATGTGCGCACTCTACCGTATAGTGCGACTTCCCAAACATTTTCAAAGAAAACAATTCATAATTTAATATTTACAAACCTTTGAAAATGAAAACATAAACCATAAAACAATTATTTACAAAACCAGTATATCACACTTTTAGAAATTTACAAACTTATGTATATGCATGCGTAACTAAATGATATATAACCAAAATACAGGTATATATAGCTACCCAATAAGTATGGAGACTCTGAATTCTCAGTCTGCAGCTATCACCTCTTCAGTCTTTTTCTCCCTCTGTATCCCTGCTACCTACGCGTGATGAAATCAACGCGCTAAGTATATAGCTTAGTGGGTGTACACTAAACGTATTTATCGAAATCACAAAATAAATCTCAAAATAAAATGTCATCATGCTATAATATAAAAACATATCATTATTTAACTCAATTCATAAAATAAATCATACAAAACCAAATTTTAAAACTCATTTACAAACATTTTCTTTAATTCCTTTCAATTCTGTCCCTCTGGTATACTCAATATAATTTTATGGATTGGAATATGGGCTAAAATAACTCCCTACCCTAGGACCGGCACTGGGGGCCTGAACCATTCTTAGGGAGGTATGTGATATTAATATCAGGTGTGACGTCCACCTCCGGGATTCGCCTAAACTGGTTTATGCCAGATTTGCCCCGCGAAGTCCGACAGTCACTAATAATAATAGTGCAGTACTGCTGAAATAACCCAGCTGGTATACCAACCTCCTATATCCGTGTATATGTCCAAGTATCCTTGGGCCGTTTCACAATACCATATATTCAATTTTCATTTCAAGTTAACCTTTATCAATTCAACAACAATGATATTCACAAAATAATATTCGTAAATATATTCGAAAACATACTGATATCACAAATCCACAATAATTTTCAAAATCAATAACAAGTTTTTCAATTCATTTCAAGTCATTTAGTCAAAATATAGAAATTCATATCAACTAATATAACGAAATTCATAAAGTTTTCAGAAATATGTGCACACCAACCTGGATACCCTTTTTACTACTTTTCTCCTCTGGATTTTTCCTTTTTCTTTTTTCCTTTTCTCTTTTCCCTCCTTTCTTCTTCTTTCTCTTCTCTTCTTCTTCTTCTCTTCTTCCTCTTCTCTTCTTCTTCTTCTCTTCTTCTCTTTCTCTTCTCCCTTTTCTCTTTCTTTTTCTTTCTCTTCTTTTCTTTATTTTTTTCTTTTTCTTTCTCTCATCTCGTTCTCTCTCTATTTTTCTGGTTTACTTCCTCCTGAAACTTTCACCACCTCTTATTTTTTTATAAAAATTTGGCCATCGCGACCGCTCCGCGCGACCTGTGGTCGCGCCACCTGGTCACGTTGCTCACTAGAGTGATTTCGCCGCTTTTATCACGATCAACCATCGCGTTGCTCACTGTTCGAAATCAACATTTTCACCGTGAGCTGCTCAGCGCGATCCTTGATTGCGGTGACTAGTCGCGGTGCTCACTGCCTAAAATCACCATTTTTTCACCGCGAGCTGCTCATCGCGATCCCTGGTCACGGTACTCACTGCCAACATTTTCCTTCTCTTTCATGCATTCTTTTTGGACCGCTCCACCTGGTCCACCTTGAAAACCTTAAAAATATATATACATTTAATTACATTTTCCACCCCTTAAATCATAAATATCATATTTACATACTCAAAATTAATTCAACCATACTTTTTATATTTATTTGAAATTAGGGATGTTATAGAGGTAATGCCCTTCGGTCTTAAGAATGCAGGGGCAATCTACCAACGGATGGTCAACAAGACGTTTGCCAAGATGTTGGGTTAACCAATGACAAGTTAGTAAAGTCAATCGTGGCAGAATAACACCTTGACCATATATGATAGTCGTTCGACGTGATTGACAAGTACAACATGAAGCTCAGCCCTACTAAGTTCTCATTTGGGGTCTCTTCCGAAAAATTCCTTGATTACCTTGTAACCAATAGGGGCATTGAGGCTAACCCGAGCAAATCTAATATGTAATGGGTCTACAATCTCCTAAGTGCGTCAGAGACGTCCAAAAACTTACTAGTCAACTTGCGGCTTTAAACCGCTTTATTTCCAAGTTGTTCGACCATTGTCGACCCTTTTTCGACACCCTACGGAAAAGCAAGACTTTCAAGTGGACTCAACCATGTGAGAAAGTCTTTCAAAGCATCAAACAATACTTAGCTAACCCTCCACTATTGTTGAAGCCTAAAGTCGGAAAATCCTTGCTACTCTATTTAGCTATATCTGAGACAGCCGTAAGTGCCAGTACTAATCAGGGAAAAAACTACCATTATACTACGTGAACAAGTCTCTCCTCGATGTAGAGACACGCTACAGCCAGTTAGAGAAGTTAGCTCTTGCACTCGTCACAGTCGCAAGAAAGCTGAGACCCTACTTTCAATGCCACACCATCAGTGTATTGACCACCTTCCCCTTAAAGAACATTCTACACAAGCCTGAGCTGTCTGGTCCACTAGTCAAGTGGGTCGTTGAATTAAACGAAAATGATATTAACTATTAACCTCGCATAGCAATCAAGCCACAAGTGAAGGGTAGAAAAATTGATTTTATCTTATAAACGCAGTGGAATGGATTTAAAATTTTTTTCTTTTATATTTGAAAACACTTTTCAATCAGGAACGAGTTCCTGTATATATGCGAATATCAAATTGAAACTACAATTACATTTTGTTGCGATTTGACTCTCTGACTTCTTAATTCACCATTAAGCCTTTCGAGTTATGACCCGCAGTCTGATAATGAGTGTGTGGGCACATCACGGATGGAGAGATGGAGGAAGCAAAAAAGCTGAGAAAACTTCTTCTTCTCTTGGCCAGCCGCCCTTGCAAGGAAGAGTCAGAAAAACTTTTTTTTTCTTTTTCTCTCTTTTGTGGTGGTCACTCCTCACTTTTCTTTTGCTTATTGCATTAGGTCAAATTTTCTAGTAACATATCATATATATACTAAGGCTCTAGGGTTTTAACTTGACCAAGTCAAAATAGGATTCTAAATTCTTTTATTTTTGGTCTCCCTAAAGTTTGAACCTGTGACCAGTAGAACGATTAAATAATCATATAATTTAATTCCTTTTGTCCTTGTTATGGTTTGAATCTACAACATCCTATTTAACAATTAAAATAATTCATAATTCATAATTATTAAATTATACATTATTTAATTAATTCTCTTTAATTAAAATGTGTTACTTTCGTAATACTATTAATTGGACCATCCAATTAATTTACCGTGACCCTCGTTACCAACAAACATAAGGGCTAGCAAGGAGACCTAATGGACCTACAATTTTGAGCTCCAATAATACTTAGTAATATTAATTAAACTCTTTAATTAATATTTCATGATTATTAACCTTGGAGTTATTCCACTAAAAACCCAAGGCTGCACTCTCAGAACTGTAGACGTGTTTATACAATCTGAAGTCTCAATGTCCATTGATATAGATATTTGCATATAGTGTAATCCTCCACAAGTAGTTCATAGCTAGAGCTGGATCATAATGTTCGTTATACCCCTCCAGTTATATCTATTCCTTTAAGCACCGTTGATTTTATAATGAACAATTAAATCTTGTCTTAATCACAGAAGAATGAGAGCGTTCATAATCGTTCAAGCCCCGAATCAACCCTTAAGGGAACTACTCATCTACTTCAATCAAGAAGGAGTGGATTCCACTATTGTGTTCATATCTTCCTAGCCACAAGTGATACGCCTTTTTTGTTACCCGCAAGTATACGAGGTCGGCACAAGTAATAAAATGATGAGTAAATTATCGTCTCCACAGGGATATTTAGGCGTTGAGTACTAAAATTAACCAAGCCTATTTCTATTTGGATAATCGAAAGATTTAAGAGAACGAATTAAAGATAGAAATATAAAAACATAAAAATAAAGCAAACAACCAATATGAGAGATTAGTTAGGGTATTTGAATTCACCTATTCCATCCAATTGAATTTCATAAAAGCATATTGTTGAGGTTTAACTATGCATGATGATGACCGTGTTCATCTAAATTATCCAAAGTCCCCTCTCGAGGTAAATCTGACCTATTCCGCACACACTAATATCCTATCTCTCGATGGTATATCCAAGTGCATGGAAATGCATTAGTCACAATAAACATGATCACACAAGCAAATTAGTATATCTCTATCCAATTCTACTTGTGGTGGACATTATATCGAGTACGTGGTGGGTGTCTCCTCTCGGTACATAACACACCACCAATTTATCATCTAAATGTAGGCCTTCACATTCAAAAGCGTTAAGCACAATAAAACCACTCAACAACACAATAATCAACCGCAACAAATTAAATAATCAATTCATTCAATCATCATAGAATAAGATCCATCAAAACCCCAACTTACTAGTTTAGCTCATAATCATGGTTTTCAATAATTAAACTAAATTAAATTAACTAAAACAATTAAAGTAAAGCGAGACGGATTCAATGGAGGATAATGCGAGGAGGTCACACGGTTCCAATCACGGAAATGGAAAACATATAGATTATTATTAAGCACATAATATCATGAAATAAATAACATAATATATTCATAAACAATAAAATTCAAATCCGTTCACGGTTCCGAAAATCACCTAACAATAGTTCTAACAACTCATAATCATAAATGAACAATCAAAGGAAGATTAATGAGATGAAATACAACCCATCGAAGCTCTCAAGACTCGAAGTCCCACTTTGGTCCGGCTTGAACTTCTCCGCTTTCGATCTTCGTCTTCTTCGATGAACACTTACGAACTAGAGATTGTTGTGATGATTTGGGATGCTTGGGATGTGTTTGAGAGGAGCAAGGAGGGTGGAAAATCACCCTTGGAGCAGCTTGAAGGCTGCTGGAACTGGCTGCCATGAACTCTCTCTTTGTCTGCCCAGCTGCTGCACTTTTCTTCTTATAGACAGCACATTAGGGCGCGTTTTTCACTCACCGCGACCTGTGGTCGCGGTGGCTTGGTCGCGGCCTTCACTGGTTTGAGGAGGGAAGGTCGCGCTCGAGCTCGCCACGCTTACTGGATTGCATGAGGTTTCTACACCGCAAGCTCCCCACGCGAGCACAGGTCGCGCTCGGTTCCTCGCGCTGCTCACTGGACGCCATTCTATTCTTCACCGCGAGCTGGGGCTGGTCGCGGTCGTGCTCGCCGTGCTCACTGCTGGGTTAAATCATCTTCATCGCGAGCTGGTGGATGCGAGGGAGCTGAGGTCACGCTGTGCATGGCTGTTGGGTTTTATTTTTGATTTCTTCTTTAACCAAAATGGCGCCGTTCCACTAACTCAGATTCCTTAGGTGCAAAACGCACCGTTTCACTTAAATTGGTGGAACTTTTTGAATTTACGATTTGTCCCCAGAACGTTCACATGCTTTCATCGATGCCCTTCCACAAAGTTACTGAAATTACACATTTTTCCCAAAAATATATAAAATCATCATTTAAGTCCCTAAACCTGCACACTCAAGGAAAACACGTCAAAAGCACCAAAATACTCAAGAATACAATTAAAAGATACTGGTTTAAGGGTCGTAATTATATGAAAATAAATGACCGATCAACAAGCCAAACAGTAACTCCAAGATACGGAGGTATTGGTCGAGAATACTACATCGACCTCACTCATGATAAATTAAAAGTCACAATCTAACCTGAAGGAGTCGATAAAACACTCAGGATTAAGATCACTTATAAATAGCCATCGTTTTTTCGAAATATATGAATCTCATCTATTAACGGATCTTGGTGAGAGATTCATATAAATTGTGGCCCAGTCCTATATGATCTCATCATATAAAGTACCTCTATTCTCATGTCAACTACATTGGTCTAGGATAAGACCATCGTACAACACAAAATGGACCACAGCAATAGATCAACCACAAATAATACCCAGCTTTGTTTGCTATCTACAAACTCTTTAGATTGCATGTCTCAAAATGAATCCTACTAAATATGACTTTCATATACTCATTTTGAGATTACATCTTGCAATCTCGGATGTTACTTGTACAATATAAACGTATGAACTACAATATAACACTTTTTATTTGAATGATAAACATTTAACTTGTTATTTATGTCAAATAGCATTTACAATTACAAGATTTAGGGCATAAATCCCAACAACAATTACTAGCCGACTTCACTCCAAGTATACACCATCAAGTCGAGAAGAAGCTTTTCACTTTATTGGACGACTCCACGGATGGCGAGTGGACAGTGGCGGTCGAAGGCTTTAGCAATGTCAAAAGTACTAGCCTCAGCATAGTCCTCACCTTACCTGAAGGGCACGTGTTCGAGCGATCTATCCGATACGGGTTCAAGATAACCAACAATGAAATAGAGTATGAAGCTCTCATAGTTGGGCTGAACCTAGCCAAGGACATGAAGATTAAGTGACTGAGAGTCCAAAGCAACTCCCAGCTGATAGTAAGACAGCTGCAAAGGTCTTATCAAGCCAAGGATATGAAGATGACATCCTACCTCATACTGGTGAAGCAACTTCAAGCTTCATTTAAGTCGCTCGACATTCACCAAGTTACGCGGTCAGAAAACTCCCACGCAGATGCTCTGACAAACCTTGGGTTCATGCTCGACACGACCAGCGAACGGTCTATCCCAATGGTCTTCGTCCAATGGCCAGCCGTATGGAAACAAGCATCAGAAGAAATCACTCCCCTCATGGTCGAATCAACATGGATGACACCCATATTCGACTATCTTGCAAACGATACCCTATCATCCAACTAGAATGAGCCACGTAAGATCAAAATCAAAGCTACTAAGTTCTCAATAGTAGATGGAAGACTCTACAAGCGATCATACTCCGATCCTTACCTTAGATGTGTGGACTCGACCAAGGCACAACAAGTACTTAAGGACCTTCATGAGGGCGATTCCGAAAACCACTTAGCTGGTAGAAGCCTAGCCAACAGAACAATCACGGCTAGATACTACTGGTCAACTCTGAGGTCAGATTTGCACGACTATGTGAAATGATGCTACTCATGTCAGCGGTTCGCCCAAGTGTCGTACCTACTACTTGAACAACTGAAGAGGGGGATGGACATAGTAGGAAAGATGTCAGTTGCGTCAGGAGGGGAAGTATTCATGCTCGTTGTCACAGATTGCTTCACTAAGTGGGTCGAGGCTGAATCCTATCAAAAGGTCAAAGACCAAGAGGTTATCAACTTTATCTGGAAGAATGTAATATGTCGCTATGGCATACCCAAGGAGATAGTCACAAATAACGGACCCCAGTTCATCTCATATGACTTCCAAGACTTTTGCGACAAATGGAAGATCAAGTTGAGCTACTCAAGTCCCAGACACCCCTAAGCAAATGGTCAGGCTGAGTCGACAAACAAAACCATTGTTTCTACCCTCAAAAAGAGACTTGACCGTTGCAAGTGCAATTGGGCAGATGAACTACTAGGATTCCTATGGTCCTACCGTAAAACCCCAAAAACCTCAATCGGCGAGAAACCCTTCTCCCTCGCTGTAACATCCCAAATTTTGAATAATTATTTTTGAAAATGAGGATGTAAAAAGTTGTGATTAGAGGGGTATAAAACGTAATTAAAAGTCTTTGACCTTTTGAACGGTCGAAAACGATGCACGAAGAGAAGAGTGAAAACCTGGGACAGTGAATATCGCGACCACTCATCGCGATCACAGATCGCGATAAAAAATGGTGATTCTTGGCAGTGAGCATCGCGACCAATCACCGCGACCACATATCGCGCTGAACTGCTCGCAATGAAAAAAATGAAATTCGGGCAGTGAGCAACGCGACCACCAGCGCGACCAGGGTGCCGCGATGGGTGATTGCGATGAAGGCGGTGGAGTTGCTCCAGAGAGCAACGCGACCTGGTCACCGCGACCACAGGTCGCGACGGCCAAAATTTTATAAAAAAAAAATAAGAGACGTGAAGTCTCCAGAAAACAGAAAGGAGAGAAAACAGAGAGAAAAGAGAGACCGAGGGAGACCGAGAAAGAAAGAAGAAGAAAAGAAAGAAGAAGAAAGGAAAGAAGAAGAAGAAAAAGAAGAAGAAGAAGAGAAGAAGAAGAGAAAAGAAAGAAGAAGAAAGGAAGGAGAAAGAAAAGGAAAAAGAAAGAGAAACAGGGAAAGAGAAAGAAAAAGGGAAATCCAAAAGAAAAACGGTTCGAAAAATGAAAACTAGGTTGGTGTACACTACGATCTTGAGTTTAGTTTTCAGATCCAAATGGATTTGATTGAATTTAAATTTCAGAATTTCGATTATATTAATGTTAATGAATTTGATTTATGACATACATTATTATTACGTTTTGTTCTGTTATTGAGATGTTTGTGAATATTTTGTTTTACAAATTTTGATAAGTATTGATTTTGGAATAATTGAGACGATTTCTGTTTGATAAATTATATGCAATTACAATGGAAATTGATTTGTATTGAGTAGAAAATGATTTTGGTAACAATAACTGTGAATTACGATATTATATATGTGTTTATATGATTTTAATTTTCAGAACATTCTACTAGAATTGAATTTCATTTATAAAGTGAGTTTTTGAATTAATTATTGTATGAACAAATTAGTGTGAAATGAAAAGAAAACAAATTGAATAGATGATATAATGAAAACGGCCCTAGGATACTTGGACATAGGAAATGGATATAGGAGGTTGGTATACCAGCTGGGTTACTACTGTCATACTGCACCGTTATTACTTGTGACTGTTGTAGCGGGGCAATCCCGGACGTCACATTAAGATCAGTGATTGTTGTTGCGGGGCAATCTCGAACAATCACACCGAATACCAGTGATTGTTATTGCGGGGCAATCTCGGACAATCACACTGAATACCAGTTATTATTGTAGCGGGGCAATCTCGGACAATCACACCGATACTAGTGACTGTTGTTGCGGGGCAACCCCGGACGTCACACTGATATTACAGAGATTAGACCCATATTCCAGTCTAGAAAGTATGTTGAGTATTCTAGAGGGCCAGAATTGAGAATGACTTGCAAAGAAATGATATGAAATGATATTTAAAATATCATGTTTATTTTAAATATATATATTCTGAAATTCTGAATTTAAGATTTTATATATCTTTTTGAATTTCTGAATTTACGATATACTGTTTTAGATATACTGTAACATCCCGGATTTCGGATAATTAATTTTGAATATGTGAATATAAATTTTGTGATTTGAGGGGTGTAAAATGTAATTAAAACTAACGGTCCAGATGGAATTTTGTAATTTTGTGATTTATTTTGAATATGTGAATGTAAAATGTAATTTTGTGATTTATTTTTATGATTTTCAGGTGGACCAGATGGAACGGTCCAGAAATGATGCATGAAGATTAAAAACTGAGACAGTGAGTATCGCGACCTGGTCACCGCGACCACAGATCGCGATGAAAAATGGTGATTCTTGGCAGTAAGCACCGCGACCAGTCACCGCGACCACAGATCGCGCTGAACTGCTCGCGATGAAAAAATGAAATTCGGGCAGTGAGCATGGCGACTACCAGCGCGACCAGAGCACCGCGAGGTGTGCTCGCGATGAAGGCGGTGGAATTGCTCCAGAAAGCAACGCGACCTGGTCACCACGACCACAGGTCGGGACGACCGAAATAATATAAAAAAAAAATTGGCTTCTGCGAGAAGCCACAAAAACATAACAGAGAAGAGAAAAAAGAAGGAGGGGCCGAGAAAAAGAAGAGAAAGAAGAAGAAAGAAAGAAGAAAGAAGAAAGAAGAGAAAGAAGAAGAAGAAAGAGGAAGGAAAGAGAAGAGGAAAGTGAAAGAGGAAGAGAAAAGGGGAGGAAAGAGAAACCTTAGAAACGCGATAGTCGAACGAAAACGGTATCCAGGTTGGTGTACACCCGTTTTCGAATTCTTTACGAAATGTATTAAGTATTTTTCGTTTGAATTTGCGATTTATTTGAAGAATTTTGTTATTATGTGTTTATAATATTATTTTTGGAATGATTTTATAGTTTTGATCGTATTTCGATTATTACGATTTCGTTAAAATATTGGATTTAGACTTTTGTATGAATATTGTTTATTTTCCATGAAAACCTAATGTATATTTGACGAATATTGTGTGAATTGTATATTTATTGAGTAACTGTTGATTTGTAACTTACTGTGAATAATTGAAAATGTTTGATTGAAAACGGCCCTAGGATACTTAGACATAGAAATGGATATAGGAGGTTGGTATACCAGCTGGGTTCAGTGAGCAGTACTGCACCGATATTGACATTGCTATTGATGATATATCATGTACCTCCTCATGGATTCGTCCAGGGGTAAGGAGACACGTACCTCCTCACGGATTCGTCCTGGGGTAGGGAGACACGTACCCTCATAAGGATTCGTTCCTGGGATAGGGAGATATGTACCTCTCTAGGGTCCGAACCCTCGGTCCTAGAGTAGGGAGATATGTACCACTCTTAGGATTCATCCTAGGGTGGGAGCTATGTTCGACAGACAGTCACTGTGGTCGAACGACCCATATTCCAGTCCTGGTATATGTTAAGTATTCATGAGGGCCAGAAATGAATGATTTGAATAATATGTTGATAAGTGAACTTCGAAATCGATTGTATTCGTTTATGATTTGGTTTTACATGAATTATTTATTGTAATGAGTGTCCCTTTGAAATGATTTCAACAGTTTTATTTCTGTAATTGATTTGCATTATAAATGATTTGCATTGAATATGTTTATATTTGATTATAATGTGATATTTCGTTATATTCAGAAAGGTTATTTCTGATTTTAATACTTAAGTTTAGTGTACACCCACTAAGCAGTATTGCTTAGCGCGTTAGTTTTGTTTCTAACGCGTAGGTACTAAAGATACCGAGGACGGAAAGGACTGAAGAGGCACAAGTTGCAGAGAAGAGTTCAGAGTCACTACAGTGATTTGGGTAGTTATAACATTTTGTATATTATATTTGGATTAGCGTGCATATACAGAAGT
This sequence comes from Xanthoceras sorbifolium, assembly GCA_003430845.1. Lineage (NCBI taxonomy): Eukaryota > Viridiplantae > Streptophyta > Magnoliopsida > Sapindales > Sapindaceae > Xanthoceras > Xanthoceras sorbifolium. The sequence goes on along the minus strand of CM010614.1, from coordinate 12,595,694 downwards.
CTGTAATTTCGAAGAGTTTTTATTTATATGTTTTGTAAATAATTTTATGATTTCTGTTTTTCATTTTTAGAATGTTTGTAAATATTGAATTCTGAATTCTTTTATTTTAAAACTGTGGAAAAGTCACACTAAACGGCAGAGTGCGCAATTGATTGAAAACGATATTTGAAGTGTTGTTGTGATTTGTATTTGATTTGAGTTGTGGAAAAACAGGTTTTGGGAAATCCAAAAAACAAAGGAAACTCTGCCGAAATTTTTGAAAATATGATCTGATGGGCTCACTCGAAAATGTTTTTAAATTATAAACTATGTGGTTTTCCAATGGTTTGAAAAGTTATTTGATGGGCTCACAATGGTTTGAAAAATTTATAAAGTGAACTTAGAAAGTATTTGAAAACCCGGTAGCGCTCCCTAGGTCGATCCAGTCGGGTCGGGTCAGGGGGTGTTACATATACTGTTTCATATTATATTACCATTTACTTTAGTGTACACCCACTAAGCAGTATTGCTTAGCGTGTTAGTTTTGTTTCTAACGCGTAGGTAAGAAAGATACCGAGGACGGAAAAGACTGAAGAGGAACCAGCTGCAGAGGAGAGTTCAGAGTCACAGTATCTTTTGGGTAGTTAATTATATAGATATTTCTGTATAATGTAATTAGATATGCATGCATATACAGAGAATTTGTAAAAGAATTTTAGAATTATGCTTTGTAAATATGTGCTGTTATCAATTGTTTTATGCTTTTTATATTTCATTTTCAAAGGACTGTAAAAATGAATTATGAACTGTTTTATTTCAAAAATTGTTTGGTAAGTCGCACTAAATGGCAGAGTGCGCATTGATTTGAAAATTTGGATATAGAAGTGTTGGCATTATATTGTATTATATTATTTTATTGAAAACAGGTTTTGGAAAATCCGAAAAATAGAGGAAACTCTGCCGAAATTTTTGAAAATAATGATTTGAAGGGCTTACTAGAAACATATTTTTAAATTACAAATTGATATGATTTTCACTGGTTTGAAATATATAAAGTGAATTTAGAAAGTTTTGAAAACCCGGTAGTGCTTCCTGGGTCGATCCAGTCGGGTCGGGTCAGGGGGTGTTACACTCGCCTATGGGTTAGAAACCATGATACTCATTAAGGTAGACTTTCCCTCATACAGGTTCCACCACGCTACTGAAGAGCAAAACACCGAAGAGTTAAACAGGGAGCTCGACACTATCGATGAAAGAAGGGACAAGGCATCTTTTCGACTTGCGATCTACTAGCACAAGTTTGATCGACACTACAAATAAGAACCTTCGCATTGGGACATTCAAGATAGGCGACTGGTTCTTGCATCGAGTCTTCCAAGGAACCAAAGAACCAGGAGCTGGCAAACTCGGACCTACTTGGGAAGGACCCTACTAAATCACAAAGGTAGTTAGACAAGGGGCATACAAACTTCATTGTAGAAATGATAGGGAAATCAGCACAGTTGGAACGCAATTTACCTCAAACTGTATCATTTCTAAACCCTTGTTTTCAATTATATCATTTCTTAAATGTTGATGCAATAAAATGGTTCCGCACCAACATGTAAGATCGTTTTGGAATATTCTTAGTATCAGTCACAAGCAAAGGCTCTGCAGAGGTATTTACCTCTGAAGACAGTAGACTTACCAGATTATAGAAACCTTAGACCAATCAATGGAAGTTATGTAAAGGTGTTTACCTTTAGGGACAGTGGGTTCATTACGGTGTAATGACCTTAGGGTGAATGGCGAAGGTCTTACAAAGGTGCTTACCTTCGAAGGTAGTAGATCTACTAGATTATGAAAACCTTAGACTAAACAACAAAAGTCGTACGAAGGTGTTTTCCCTCAAGGACAATGGGTTTGTGATGATACAAGAACCTTAGGATGAATTGCGAAGGTCCTTATCCTCGAAGACAGTGTGCTTACCGATACGTGTAGACCTTAGCGAACCGTTTGACACCTTTTCCTGAGAGAAAACAAAGAAACGGAGGTCAAGGGTCACCGGTATTCCACCGTCGAAAACCCTCTGACGCTCAAGTCAAAAGGGAGTTCTAAGGTAGAAAATGGATGTATAGGAGTGAGATGGGTTTAGAAGTGGTCAATAAAAGGCTTAGATCCTAGTATTTTTAGAAGAATACAACCAGGGCTTTCCTCTGCATACTAGGGCTTTCTAGACCCAAAAATTAGTTACCTTTGATGAAGCCTGATGTGCCTTTATATAGATTTTCAGTCATTGGTCCTCATGGCTCCACGTCATCCTTCTTGGTCAATGGACCTTTTCAAATTGTTTTGTGTGGGGCATTAATCCCTTTTCCTGCAATCTTATCACCTTGGTGACACGTATCAAGCTTCTCTTTGATCTCAGGAGATTGCGCCTGACACTCTTTCCAAAGGGACTACTTTGATTGGTTTGTACACATAGGTCCGTACGACTGGCAACCTGGATGAAGGATTGCTTTCAATACAAACCTTTGGTAAAAAGATGTGAAGTCACTTTCCGTGTAGTTTTGCAGTTTAAGGAGATAGGTTGCTGCCAGTTTTGACCTTGGTCAGGAGTGACAGGTCCCTATCGGTGCAAGCGTCTTCTGATGCACCTCGTTTTAAGCTTTCATGGGTTCCAGCTCACTTGGAATAGTTTTCAGATCCTTCATTTCTTCACCCAAGGGGGTGGAAAGGCAGATGGGGGGACGATTCACTAGATCCTAGTTTCCTTTGGTTCATCACGCGCTAAGGACATCATCTAGGTCTGGAAAGTGATTTGGGGGCCCGAAAGGGATCTCCTTTGGACCAAGTCTTTTCAGTGACCCATTTGATATCCCCAGGTCACAATTTCACCATCTGTTGCGTTTCATTGTTCTCATAATTTGTTTCCATTAGTAATGATAAATAAATTACTTAATTTTATATTTACCAATTGGTCCCTAAACATTAAGTTTATTTTCGAATAATCTCAACTGAATTAAGCATCGGAGGGTCATTGGTGAAACCAGCAGCAAACTCTAACCTTGTCCATGCAGGTTGATGTAGCATGACCCTCCCATACTCAAGGAACATGTCTCACATCAACCATTCCTCAAACACAAAGCTAGTCGCTCGACTATTCTACCTGCACTCTGGGTACCAAAGGTCCCACGACCAAGTCCACATACAGTTCAAGTGTGAAACTGTATAATCCATACTTCAACTGGAGGCAACAATATATAATTCTACTAACCGGATGTTCGACTATGACTCAACGTCGACTACTTTTCTTTCCATGTCGACTAAACACATCCGACAGTCAATACCTAGCTAATATATTGTTCAACACCACCATTCCAAAACAAGAATGGTCGTACAACTACGGCCCTACGTAATCAAGTTCTATAAAATCCAATTTAACTACCAATACTTAGCTAACAAAAAGCCAATACACGAACGTTTCAAAGAGCATGGCCATTTGACCATGGCTCTATTTTACGAAATTCGACTCATATAATGTTATTAAAAAACTTAATAAGAAAATTATTTCAACCGATTGGTCGCTAAACCAACTATTGATAGCCAACAACTGACCCAGGCAGGTCATAGATTTTGAGTGTTCGATCCAACAAGTTTTCGATTCGACTACAGTTTTGTCACTATCTAGTCGATCGACTATCTGGCACCCAACTAATCTTTACACTACGCTGCGAAATACCAAGATTGAAATAAGTATCAACATGCTAACAAGTCAAAGTCGCTCGACCAAAAACCTACTCGACTACAAAAACAAGCAATCAGACAGTGGAGCAATATCCAAATCTCAATTGAAGTAACCTTCTGTGGGCGCTGTAGTTTGACTTGGTTGCATGACCAGTCAACTATGAATACTAACTATTGCATATCAATAGAAAAATGAAGTTAAAAAATTACTAAGCATTAAATGGAAATTTCAAAGCATTCAATAAGCCCTCAATGGGCAAAAAGTTAGAAATTCAATAAAAAAAAAATTGAGTTCAAATATTACAACCCCCTATAGGGCAAGTTCTTCATCCTTCTCTCCTTCTTCCTTCTCTTCCTCATCCTTTTTATCGACAGTAAGCTGATCAATTGGTAGAGCACCCAAAGCAAATATAGTATCTACACCTAGGGGCAAGTCAAGTCGACCTTCACCATCCGTCGCATCAGCTATAGGTCGACCAACCTCTCCATCTTCATTTTCTCCTCCAGCCTGGTCGTCCTGCAGACCTAAATCAACTTGAGCAGCATCATTAGCATTGACCTTTCTTATTAGCTCCTTGAAGTCAGCAATCCACATATCAGGCTTCCACTTGCTTGTCTTGCCAGCCTTGAACTTTACCGTCAGATCGTGTCAAGTCTTGATGGCATTGCAAACCTGGTAATCCATTTGATCGTACATCTCATTGTACTCGACCTTCTTTGCCTCAAGCTCAGAACGGAGTTTCTCAACCTCGATCTTAAAGTCAGAATGTCAGAAATATACATATACAAAACAAACGTTTTTCAATTACTAAAACAATATAAACAGACAGTATTTCAAAAGTTTGTGGGTTTCAGTTTCTATATCATTTCTTTATTTTCCATAATATTTTCTAACCATAAATTCTCAATCTGGCCCGTGATACACATAACAGGGTTTACAGGACTGGATTACGGGTTTTTCAGTCGGGTTTCCCATTTCATATGAAATGGTATCCCTATATAAACAGTCGATTTCCCATTTCACGAGGAAATGGTATCCGGATATTCTCACAGTCGGTTTCCCATTTCACGAGGAAATGGTATCCGTAGTAAACAGTCGGTTTCCCATTTCACGAGAAAATGGTATCCGTATAATCAACAATCAGAGGCATCAGAAATCACGGTGCAGTACTGCCATATATTCACCCAATTGATATGTCAATCTCCTATATCCATATATCCCTATACATATATCAGGGCCGTTTAAATATCATAACAAATTAATTCTTTGGTTTCAAGAATCAACGAATATCATTTTAAATCAAAATCCATAAATAGGAAAATCAAACAATAATTGTAAATCAGGTTTTGAAAATATACGTTTTTATTCGAATTTCCATAATAGCATAATATTGCACAAATAATCCAACAATAGGCAAAAATGAAATACGATTATATAAACAAATCCATACGAATATATATATATATATATATATATATATATATATATATATATATATATATATAAATCCATAACTATATTTCCAGTCTTACTAAATCAAAACATTTATCGAAAATAAGTTCAGAAACGTGTGTACACCAACCTGGATACCGTTTTACCGATTCTACGCCTTTTTCCTTCTGAGTTTTCCTTTTTTCTTTCTTTCCTTTCTTCCTCCTCTTTCCTTTCTCTTCCTCTTTTCTTTCTTTCCTTTTCTTCTTCTTTCCTTTCTCTTCTTCTTCTTTTCTTCTTCTTCTTTTCTTCTTCCTCTTTTCTTCTTCTTTTCTTCTTCTTCTTCTTCTTCTTTTCTTTTCTTTTTCTTCTTCTCCCATTTTCTGCACCCTCTTCTTTCTGTTCTGTGTCGATGGCTTCTGTGAGAAGCTAACTTTTTTTTATATCATTTCAATAATCGCGACCGTCGTCGTGACCTGTGGTCGCGCCACCAGGTCGCGTTGCTCACTGGAGCAACTCCACCACCTTCATCGCGATCATGCATCGCGGTACTCTGGTCGCGCTGGTGGTCGCCATGCTCACTGCCCGAATTTCATTTTTTTTTTCATCGCGAGCAGCTCATCGCGATATGTGGTCGCGGTGACCAGGTCGCGATACTCACTGTCCCAGTTTTTCACTCTTCATGCATCATTTCTGGACCGTTCCATCTGGTCCACCTGGAAACCATACAAATAAACATACATTTAATTACATTTACACCCCTCAACTCACAAAATTTTTTATCCACATATTCAAAATTAATTATCCGAAATTTGGGATGTTACAAATACACCATAAATAAACAAAGTAAAGAATATTATAGCTATATATACAAATTAATAAGCTACAAAAGATAATATATCAGTAAATAATGTACAAGTAGTGTAAAATAAATAATAACATGCAAGTAGATTAAAAAAAATAACGTACAAATACATAAGATCATATTGTCACGTATTAATTGTTCAAGGCAAATAACAATGGTTACAAATGAAAATTAAGTAGATCGATTTCCCCTTAATTCATTAAACATTTGTAACGCTAAGTTATATCTCCATGTAGTTCACTGTTGAGATGAAGAAGTTTAACCAATGAAGTCGTTGTCCACTTCATCTTCATTCACGTCATTTAGCTCATGCTCTGTTGGATCTATTGTCATTTCTCTCCTAATAAGATTTTGTAGAAGAGAACACACAACTATGATTTTATATTGTGTTTTTATCGGATAAAAGGATAGACTTCGCAAGATTGTCCAACGCATTTTCAATAGTCCAAAACAATGTTCAATGACATTTCACGCTGAGGCATGCTGCATGTTAAAGTATTCCTCATGGTTAACAGGGGCATAACCATCTCTCCATTCAGATAAATGATATTTTGTTCCTCTACATGGTGCTAGAAATCCTTCACCATTTGTGTACCTACCATTACAAGGTAATAACAACCTAATAGTCACAAAGATTAAACAAAATTAAAAAACAAAATGTCAACTCAATTTACATTTGTCCTTATATTAATTATTTATTAATGCTTACCATTTGGAACTTTCAACCCAGTTGGTCTAGATAGTGCATCTCGAAGTACTCTAGAATCTGAAGCCGAACCCTTCCATCTCGGGAAAATAAATGTAAACATCATATCCCTAGAACAAGCACCTAATACATTTGTTGCAATTTCACATTTTCTTGTTCTAAATCGTGGCTTATCGACTTCAGGCACATGTACTCTAATGTATGTCCCATTCAAGGCCCCTATACAATTCTATAAAGAAATTATTATATTAAGGAAGTTTAGAACAGTAAGTGAAATAAATTATTTGATGGTTATGTATATTACTTACCTTAAACTATTTCCACCTTTCATCAGTACAATTTTTAGTAACAGGGTTTGCTAAAACTAGTAGGCTACTGTGCAATTGTAAAACTGCATATAAAACTGAATTGAAATACATACTAATTGTCTCTCCAGATCGATAGAACCTATTACGAATGGTTCGAATTTTAACATGGTGGTCAAGTATGTGTAAGAACATGCAGACTTATTCTTCAATGGAAACCAAATCATCAGTCTTCAACCTCCTAGTGTTATGAAGCAATGCACATAATATATCAAATGTTCTTCTATCCATTCTTAACTGATTAACACACTTTATATCGTTGTTGTTAATTATACGATTTATATAGTCAAGACGAGTTGTATGATTGACAAATGTACGGTTCCTAAGCAGTCGCCTATTGTAATGGTACTCTATTATGTAATGCATAACTGAATCCATTGCGAGCAAAAACTGTAACACCCCCTGACCCGACCCGGCTGGATCGACCCAGGGAGCGCTACTCGGGTTTTCAAAACTTTCTCAATTCAATTTATAATTTCTAAAATCACTGTGAGCCCATCGAATCCATTTTGCAAACCATTGGAAAACCATATAATTTATAATTTTAAAACCATTTTCGAGTGAGCCCATCGAAATGCACTTTTTACAAAAATTTCGGCAGAGTTCCGTTTGTTTTTCGGATTTTCCAAAACCTGTTTTTCCACAACTCAAATCAAATACAAATTCAATAACACTTCAAATATCATTTTCAATCAATTGCGCACTCTGCCGTTTAGTGCGACTTTCCAACAACAGTTTATAAAATAAAACGATTCAGAAGTCAATATTTACAAACATTCTGAAAATGAAAGACAAAAATCATAAAATAATTAATTACAAAACATAATTACAAAACATATTTACAAACGCTCTGTATATGCATGCTTACGAAATATATATACAACAATAGAACTACCCAACTGTAGTGACTCTGGGACTCTGTCAGCAACTCTCTCTCTCTCTCTCTTCAGTCTTTGGCCTCTTCAGGATCCCTGGTACCTACGCGTTAGAAACAAAACTAACGCGCTAAGCATATAGCTTAGTGGGTGTACACTAAACTCAATTATGAAAAATCATAAATAACCTTTAATAAGAAACAAATCACAATATATATATATATATATATATATTTCAATTCTAATCATTTACAAATCAATTTAACTTCAAAATCAAACCATAAAGCAGTTATAATCACATTAAACTCAGGAATAAAATCAACATGTAAAATCAATGAATAAAGTTACTCAATTCACTTTTCAATTCACTTCAAATCTGGCCCGCTAGAATACTCAACATACTAGGACTGGAATATGGGTCGAACTCCCACCCTAGGACGAATCCTAAGAGTGGTACGTATCTCCCTACTCTAGGACCGAGGGTACGGAACCTAGAGAGGTACATAACTCCCTATCCCAGGAACGAATCCTTAGGAAGGTACGTGTCTCCCTACCCCAGGACGAATCCGTGAGGAGGTACGTGTCTCCCTGCCCCTGGACGAATCCATGAGGAGGTACATAATAATCATCAATAGCATATCAATATCGGTGCAGTACAGCTCACTGAACCCAGCTGGTATACCAACCTCCTATATCCATTTCTATGTCTAAGTATCCTAGGGCCGTGACGATAAACTATTTTCAATATTCACTATATTTACAATCAACAGAAACATTCGAGTTCAATAACATAAATTTTTCATGGGAAAATCAACATTATTTATACAATAATCGAAAACAAATAATTTCCACGAAATCGAAGTAATGAAAATACGATCAACAATAAAATCATTCAACGAAAATAAAATCAACACATAAGAATGAAAATCTTCGAATAAATCTCAGATTCAAACTAAAAATACTTAATGTTTTTTGTAAAGAGTTCGAAAACGGAGGTACACCAACCTGGATACCGTTTTTCGTTCTACTATCGCGGTTCTAGGTTTCTTTTCTTTTCTCTTTCTCTTTCTCCTACACTTCCTTTTCTCTTTCCCTTCTCTTTTCTTCTTCTTCTTCTTCCTCTTCTTCTTCTTTCTTCTTTCTCTTCTTTCTTTCTTCTTCTTTCTTTCTTTCTTTCTCGGCCTCACCCTCTCTTTTCTCTCCTCTGTCTGTTTTGTGGCTTCTCGTGGAAGCCAATTTTTTTTTTTTATATTTTTCGGTCGTCGCGACCTGTGGTCGCGGTACTCGCTGGAGCGTTTCCACCGCCTTCATCGCGAGCACACCTCGCGGTACTATGGTCGCGCTGGTGGTCGCGTTGCTCACTGCCAGAATTTGACATTTTCATCGCGAGCAGTTCATCGCGATCTGTGGTCGCGGTGACTGGTCGCGATGCTCACTGCCAAAAATCACATTTTTCACCGCGAGCAGGTCATCACGACCTGTGGTCGCGGTGACCAGATCGCGATGCTCACTGCCTCGGTTTTCCTTTTTCTTGCATCATTTTTGGACCGTTCCATCTGGTCCACCTGGAAATCATAAAAATAAATATACTTTTAATTACATTTACACCCCTTCCAATCACAAAATTTATTTTTACATATTCAAAATTAATTATCCGAAATCCGGGATGTTACAAAAACATTCTTTGTAAATGTAACACTTGTGCAACTAAGAATAAGATAATGCCTTTTTGATCCATATCATCCATAACACTTCATGAAATAGCATTTAAATAACACAAATTTAAATAAAACTCAATATCAAACATAAATGTATTGATGTTATGTTAAATTAACAATAACGTAATAAAAATAACAAATCACCCTAAATAAGAGGACTTACAACAATAGTAAATACATATAAATACAAGGGAAACTATATATGAAAAACTTTAGTTAATATATAACTCAATTTGTTAAAAAAAAAAGGTAAATTAATCTCATACAATAACATCATAGACTAATGATTTACAAAATAAGAACATACTTTACTTAATAGTAATATATGAGATTAGGGAAGAGAAAAAACTAATGATCTACGGTTGAAAAAATATTGACTGTTATGACACAACAACACACACAGATTAGTTCCCAACAACAAACAAGTACCACAAATTATATGTCATTTCACCTGAATTCAAGTTTAGCTGCCTGAAAGCATCATCACCCAAACCACATTGTAGAATGTTAAGGCAATTAATATTGTACAATAAATTAACTTATAGTACTATTTTTGGCATTTATGTACACAATTAATGAACCCTGTATATATATTATGCACATATCGACAAAATGTTTATATCCTAAACTGACTAAACATTGTAAACTATCACATCTATAAATAAGAAAATTTACAAACTACAATGACTTTATAAACAGCAAAATACACACTCAAACTACTCTGTGAAAGCAAGACTTTTTTTACTTACCGTTATGACTATTTATAGTTACATATAAAACATTTGGTCGATGTAGGAACAAAAGAATTATAATTTTATCTACCATATATAACTTAGCATCCAACTTGAACCATTCTTTAAAGTATACCACACCAAACATATACCAAAATAAAAATAATATGGGGCAAAATTTAACTTCCAAGCCAAATACTCAAACAATAAACTAGATTTTACGGTATATTCATGACATAGATTTTAAAGTATTCCGCTTTCAAGATTTATGGCTTCACCAAGTTGAGACACATAATAGATTGCATGCATTTGCACCTTCCAAGCATGTTCAAATAACCCAAAATATATTGGATTTGCGTGAGTGATTCGAAAAGTTATGTTATGTCCTGTTAGGCATTGCATGAGTTGGTAAGAAAAGAAAGGATTTTAATGTGTATAGTTGAGACAAAGTGACTCAACATGACAGAATTAATCCTATAAAGGAGTCAAATCACGTGTATTCATCTCTTGATTAATAAGTGAAGATTGGGAGAAGAAATAACAGAAACAATTGCACATAGGAGTGTCCTACAAATCCTACCTAACTCCTAAAAGTGTTCAAGTTTCATGCCTTGTATATAATTATTATCTCATGTAATTCAAACAAAGGTAGAACATGAGACGTTAGGCACAGTGGGGAGTGGGTGTGGTGCCTATTGCCAAAGTCCACCAATTGCCATGAACCAGAGCAGTAAAGAGCAGATTGACTATATACTATAAAAAAGAAGAGAGTGTTATCAAAATTGACAAAGATAAATGAAATGTTCTGAATAGAAACAATTCAACTTTAATTAACATAAAGAAATAAGTGAATTATTCTTACCAGTGTGACAGTACTTATATACAGAGAAACAGACAACATAGCAGCCTATTTTCAAGTTATCATTATCACCATAGCAGAAATCATTTTTCCATAGACTTAGATAAGCTCAAGGGAATTTTACTATTTGATCATAAGTAAAAAGATGTTTATAAGATAATCTTCATCTTAACCTCATAGGAGAAGGAAAATTATCAAGAATAAATTTAACCCAAGAGGTAATCAAGATAATGTGTTGGCAACTTTCTTCAAGGAACTTTCTTTTTGGATTCAAAAATTTCAACGTTTTTAAGAACAGAACATTATAGCCATCTTATACTATGAAAAGACAACAATAATAAATGGATGGGATTCTGCATATCTGCACAAAACCCGTGTAGACCAAGCGATTGCAACAAAACAACCAATTTATTTCTCTTAAATTCATACAAAAAACAAAAAAACCCAAATATTCAAAGACCGTCAATAATTAACAATAATTAATCAAAGTTCAAAAAGGCAACTCACCTCAAAATCTCCAGTATTTGATCCAGAAGGGAGAAGTAGAAGCAATCGGAAGAGAAAGAAGAGAAGTAGAGAAAATTTGGTAGAAGAGCAGAGCTGAGCGTGAAAATGAGAAGAGAGAGAAGAGAGGATAAAAAAAAGCCTCGAAAATTTAACCCAACTGCGTTGCGAGGTTTATTTTATGCGGTCTGACTGGGATAAAATGGTCAACGAGATTATATTGTGCAATGTTATTGGAAGGGCCAAACAATCTCAAGTTAAACCCATGCAATAAACGGGCTCTAAGGGTGTACTTGAGTTTACGATATCCTCCTTATGTTGAATGTTTAAGGTATCAATGATTTCTCATATACCTTGAGTTAAATACGGACAAATCAGGATAGTTTTATAGTTTTAGTAGCTGAAAATGAAAAATGATTTGACTTGTGCCTAATTTTATGGAATTTAGATTATATGCTGATCTGAATTTTTCAGTTGAGCGCATCTAAAGTATATGATTTTTTATGTATAAAAAATAAATGAATAGATATGGAGCTTAATCAAATCATTTTAAAAAATACGAAAAGAAACTTTTATCAGAAGAAGATCATGATTCAATTTTACTGTGATATAATTCGAGAAATCTGTTGTGTAATATCTAGATGAAGCTTCTTATACTGCATTTGCGCTATCAAACTTGTTAGCGACTGCTTTTGGGGCGCCTCTGATACAAATCTTTTACAAGTCTGAGACTAAGCTTGAAATGATTGTCTTGACAGAAATGCACATCAGAACCCTGCAGGCAATGCCACTCGACAGCGAATTACGAGTCCTCTGTTGCTTTCATTGTGAAGATAATGTACCTGGAATCGTCATTCTGCTCAGAGCTTCGAATCCAACCCAAAATAGCCCGATCTGTAACTATGCAGTCCATGTTACCTAGCTCACCGGCAGGGCAACCCTGCTTTTGGATGCCTATGAATGCAAAAGTTGGAAACTGATGCCTAATTTGACTGATCGGATAATGAGAGCCTTATCAAAGTACTCAAAAGTTTCGAGCTTTTCGGTTCTTATTCAACATTTCAAGATGATTGCCCCGTACAACATAATGCACAAAATCGTATGCAAATATGCTCAAATAAGTATATTCCTCTCATTGTACTTCTCTTCCCTGAAAGCTTGGAGGTTCATGGAAAAATAACCAGTTTCTGCAGTTTTATTACTAGTGTTGAAGAAAATTTGCCTTGCACGGTTGGGATTTTTGTGGATCTCCCCGTCAATACTCAGACTCAACCTAGTGGTATTCAAAGTAGTCGTGCTCTCTCTTGGCGGACCTAATGACAGAGAGGCTTTGGCGTCGGCCCTGGGGATGTCAGGAAATCCTTGAGTGAGCATTATGTTGTACAAGATTTTACTGACAGAAGATTCTGAGGAGAATTACCGCGAGAATCATCTGGACGAGTGCTCAGTTAACAAGTTCGTTGCTAAAAATATTGGTAATCCTGGCGTGGTGTTTAAGAAATTCAAGACAAACAAGTCATTGCAGGCATTGAATATAGTTCGTTCCGTGGAAAACAATTATCTTCTTGTAGGGAAGCTTAGAGGGCCGCATTCGCGTTTGGAACAAGAAATGAATCCCTGGGTTGATTACAAGGAGCTCGGAGTTATCGGAGACATGCTTGCAACCTCATATTTTGGTGGAGGATTGATGTCTATCTTGGTGATGCACTCTATTGGGGATGTTAATGATTCTTCTTCTATTAGCTTTTTGGATGACATAATGGCTCCTCTTTTTCCTCATCATACAACTTTAGAGATCGAAATAATGTCCAATATCATCATCAGGTATCTATAGAAATAAAATGTACAGAAACAATTCAGATATTATACTGATCATTAACTTGTAAATGCTTTAATTTGATCTGTTTCTTCTTTTTTTTTTTAATTAGAAGACATTATTTTAATTAGTTGTTTAAAAGATCTTTAATTCAACGTTCAATTTTGATAGAAGAAGAGGCATGTTGAGGTTTATAAATAGGATGAGTTGCACATTTCTCTATATGTTTAGACGCAGGGACATAGACAGAAACTTATTTTAAGGTTGGTTAAACAATTTCTTTTTTTAGTCAAAAAATATTATTTTACATTAAATATAGATGCCAAAATCTACTGTCTGTAGATGCTAGGATCTACTGTCAAATTTTATGATGGGGCCAGCAACCTGCAAGAATAAAGGGAATGGTCGAGCACTTAGGACAACGGGGTAGTGCCAACCAAATGAACTCTGAAGCTCAAGTCGGCGATTAAGCCCGGATTAGTAAGGTAAAAACGAAGGAAACCAAACGTGTGATAATCGAGTATTGAGCGTAGCAAATTGTGCTAGACGTCGAGCGTAGACAATATGGGGTATACTGTAGCGGATTGGAGTCAATTATCGCTAATGACAGTGTCATGTCTTGAGGTCAACAATATCAAGTAGCAGCTAGACAGTCAACATCGTCGAGCAACAGCCAGTGTATAGCTAGTGCAAAGTTTAGCGAAGTCTTAGTAATTGGTGGAATGTTGGTGAAAATTACGTGACCCTTACCTATGAGGCAAGGGGCATAGAGCCCGTTAAGGTTGGTAAGGAGATCGTGCCTCGAGATATCAGTTATCTTTAAAATTTTAAGAATAAGATAGACTTACATCACTGACGCGATCAGTGACGTATTAGACTTAGTCAAAGATTAGGCCCATGTTCATCTTGGGTCATTTTTTGACCATTACATTAAATAAAATTTTCGCTAAAATAACAAATCGTATTGAAATTTTTCGATAGAATAACAAATGCAATAGTATGAGAGAAATTTTATTAACAAAAAAACTATATATATGCACCTGAACAATCAGTTGAAAAAAATTTTATTAAAAATTTTTAAAATAATAAATAAATAAATATGTGAAATATATATTTAATCCAAATACAATTGAATAATATAAAAAAGATTTTATTCATAAAATAATAAGGACGATAATGTGATTAAATTGGACAGCTTTAATATCAACCAAAACACTAATCTCCAATATCTATTTTTAGTAGATATATTACTTGCAATTTTTTTTTAAATAATAATAAAATTACTTGCAAGATATATATATATATATATATATATATATATATATATATATATATATATGCTCCATTTTAAGACCACTAATTTAGGACCGAAAGTATGGATTTTCTCTGATATAATAATAAGTAATATCAATTTGATATTTTGTTATAATTTCTTAGTTTATTGAATTCTTTGATCTCTCAAAAAGAAAAGTAAGCATAATGTCTATCCTCACTGCAGAACACAGCCAAGAATATTATTCGAACCTGACAAGACAGGATTACAGAGTCTGCGAAGTTATCGTTTCTAATTCCAAAGGCGTTTGGTATGAAGGTCATCTTAGTAAAACCGTCTTCCCTCTATTCATGATTCAATTGATCTTGGCCTTTTCCTTCTCCAGATTGATCTATTTTGTTCTCAGACCTTTGAAACAGCCCAAATTCGTTTGCGATGTTTTGGTATATATATATATATATTATACTGTTTTTGCAATATATCTTCAGGTTTTATATTTTGTGTATGTTGACATGATGAATATTAATTTAGATTAGGATTTTTCAGATGGTATTTTTATTTCTTTCTTTTTTCATTTTCAAATGTATATGAATATGTTGGTAGTAATTTTTCTCTTCAATTTTCAAATTTCAGTGTGGAATTATATTAGGACCGTCTGTTATGGGACGAAACAAGGAGATGATGAACCTAATTTGCCATCCAGAAAACTTGATGTTGAGTAATACAATGAGCGCGATTGGCGGGATCTACTTCATCTTCATTAATTCAGTGCATATGGACAAGTCTAGAATCCTCCTGACGGCGAAGAAGGCCTGGAATGTTGGCCTGACATGCTACGCCGTTCCCTGTTCAATCTCCTTGATTGTCTTCTATCAATTACAAACATACATTCCTGAACTCACTACCGGAGTGTTCCCGGTCTATCTATTCGCTCTTTCTTCGCAATCCTTCCTCCCTGTTACCGCTCATGCCCTTGGTGAACTCAACCTGTTAACTTCTGATTTGGGCCAACTTGCCATCTCTTCTGTAACTGTTCACGAGATCATTGGATGGTTTCTTACGTGCCTGGCGATGTTTTTGCAAGCTGAAGAAGCAGCACAATGGATAGGGATTTTAACCGTGTTCAGCTTTCTTGCATTGACAACATTCTCAATCTTCGTTCTACGTCCCCTGATGCTATGGATTATCAGGAACACTCCTGAAGGAAAATCTGTAGATGAAACCTATGTCAGAGGAATACTACTTGCACCTTTAATCACAGGAGTCTTAAGCGATATTTTGGGTTCAGCATATTTTCCAGGGGCCTTCATAATGGGCTTGATCATACCAGCTGGACCTCCTCTAGGTTCAGCAATTGTAGACAAATGCGAACTCATGTTGTCAGAGATCTTTCTGCCTTTCCTGTACATTCGCATCGGTCAGCTAACCAATGTGTATTCAGTTACCGATTGGAAGGCTTTTGGCGCTTTCCAGTTTACCTTGGCAACTGGATATGTCGGGAAGGTGGCTGGAAGCTTGGTGTCCTTGCTATGCTTCAAAACTGGCATCCGAACCGCTTTGTTGCTTGGCTTCATTTTGAACATTAAGGGTGTACTTGAGTTTGTGATATCCTCCCGATGGAGAATGTTTAAGGTATCAATGTTTTCTCCTATATCTTTAGTTAAATACGGACGAATTTGGATAGTTTTAAAGTTTCAGCAGCTAAAAATGAAAAATGATTTAACTTGTGCCTAATTTCATGGAATTTAGATCATCTGTTCATCTAAATTTTTTAGTTGAGCGCATCTAAAGTATATGATTATGTATAAAGATAACTTAATCAAACAATTGTAGAAAATATGAAAAGAAACTCATATCAGAAAAAAATTATGATTCAATTTTTACTGTGATATAATTCGAGAAATCCTGTTTTGCAGTATTTAGATGACGCTTCTCATACTGCATTTGTGATATCAAACGTGTTAGTGACCGCAATTGTGACGCCTCTAATACAAATCTTTTACAAGCCTGAGATTAGGCTTGAAATGTCTCACTTGACAGAAATCCAAACCAGAACTTTGCAGGCAACACCACTCCACTGTGAATTACGAGTCCTCTGTTGTTTTCACTGCGAAGATAATGTACCGGGCATCATCACTCTGCTCAGAGCTTTTAGTCCGACTGAGAATAGCCCAATCTGCAACTATGCAGTACACGTCATCGAGCTCATCGGCAGGGCAACCCCGCTTTTGGACACCTACGAAAGCAAAAGTAGGAAACCGATGCCTAATTCAACTGATCGGATAATGAGAGCCTTATCGGAGTGCTCAAAAGCTTCGATTCTTTCGATCGTTATTCAGCCTTTCAGGATGATTGCCCCGTACAAGGTAATGCATGAAATGGTCTGCAAACTAGCTCAGGATAAGTATATCCCTCTCATTATACTTCCCTTCCCTGAAAACTTGGAGGTTCATGGAAAAACAGCCTGTTTGCGCAGTTTTATTGCCAACGTTGAAGATAATTCGCCTTGCACAGTTGGGATTTTCGTGGATCGGAATCCCCCTCGATACTCAGACTCAACCAAGTGGTCTTTCAGAGTAGCCTTGTTCTTCCTTGGTGGACCTGACGACCGAGAGGCGCTAGCATTGGCCCTGCGGATGTCAGGAAATCCTGGAGTGAGCATCACGTTGTACAGGATTTTACTGAAAGAAGATTCTGAGAAGGATTACCGCGAGAATCATCTTGATGAGTGCTTGGTTAATAGGTTCATTGCTAAAAATATCAGTAACCCTGGCGTGGTGTTTAAAGAGTTCAAGGCAAACAAGTCATTGCAGGTATTTGATACGGTTCGCTCCATGGAAAACAAGTATGAGCTTGTTCTTGTAGGGAAGCGCAGAGGATCGCACTCGAATTTGGAAGAAGAAATGAATCCCTGGGTTGAGTACAAGGAGCTTGGAGTTATTGGAGACATGCTTGCATCCTCAGATTTCGGTGGAGGATTGATGTCTATTTTGGTGATGCAGTCTACTATGGTGGAGGATTGATTAAAGCAGTCTACTGCGGGTTTCATTATTAAACAGTTAATATCAATTTGTTCGTAATTCAAATTGAGGTCTCATTACTGCTACTATACAAGTAATAAGCCTATTACAGTCACACAAGAAGGATCCCGTATGATTGAGAAATCAAGACAACATTATTCTTAGTTTCTGTACATTAAAGACAAACTAATAATGATGTTCCTCAAGTCAAAAAACGAATAATGATTTTCCTAGCTACCTATGCAGTTTTTCTAGAGACAAAAACAACTGTTTATATTATTTTGATTGTACATAAAGGGCATGGAGTGAGCAAGAAGCATCTTGACATTATTTTAATTTGACAAAACTCAAAACACACAATAAGAGCTAACAAGTAACAACAATCCAACAATAATCTCGAGAACAAAACATCAAGACGTTACATGGGTATAATAGAATAAAACATTTGGACGAGTATTTCTGCTATTTCTTCTCAAGAGCTTCTCTACGACCTTCAAAATCCAGCTGAGACAGAAAAATACTTAGGGTCAAGATGATTACCGGTGTAAGTATTTATAGACTCTTGGTGTCTGACATTTCTTCACAGCTAGCTCGACCCTTATGGGCCTGCATTCTTTCTTTCCTGACACTTCTCATCACTGCTCATTGTTTCTTGCCCTGTGGTAGCCACACGTCCAAAGTTAATCAGCATTTGGCATTTGTATCTTAGGATATTATTCAGAGTTCCTCACTGGAACCTTGGTTTTTTGCTTTCTCACTTTGAGGGGTCACATGTGCTGCATAGACCAGGCCAGGTCACTATTCTTAGGCCTACGTGGCAGAACTTCCAGTTGTCTTTTCCTTATGTTACCATCTGGTTACTTCATGCTTATTATGAAGGAACATGGCTTATACGAGATTCTCGGGTTTGTACGACTCGTGTTGTGGTCACACCTCTCTCCTTATGGTTGCTTTTTTATTCATTCTCTAGAATTTTCTTCATCAATTCACATGCCTTTTTTATTTTGTCCTATCTTAAACTGTCATTGTCACGTCTTTCTGGTGATCTCACAGTAAATATCTTTTTTTACTTTTATTGTTAATTGATTATATCTCGTTTTGTCATATCTATTGCTTCCAAGAAACAAGGTCCTTGAGGTTGAGATTCCTGAACAGGTTCTTATATTTCGAAACCAAATTCCCTATTGACAGAAGTCCCCTAAACTTTGACGGTTTGGATAATCAAAGCATTGAAGAGTTATACGAGACTGTATCAATAATTAAGCACTTAGTCCTTGTTTTTGATAATGATGATGACGAAGAAAATATTTCTTGAGGTGATTTTTCCCTCTCTTTTCTCTTTCTTTCTTTTTTTTTTTTTTTTTTACATTTTTCTTTTTCTTCTTGTCACTACAAGAAATATGACTTTTCTAATGATTGACAGTTGTCGGTAATGACTAAGGACCGTTGGAAATATATATTTTCGATAGAAAAAGTTCGTCAGTCTTCGTTAGAAATGGTATGGTTTGAAATATTATTTTTTTATTTTGACGAACCGTTGGAAATATAGCTTTTCCGAGGGCAAAGAGTGGTCAGAAATGATGAAAATATACTCCGATAATATTACGGCAACCAATTGTTAAGAGAATATTTTTTACCGTGTTTGTCGTTAGAAATAGTTCGGGCATTACTAAGGAACCTTCTAATCGGAAATTATATATATCACCGATGACTATTATGGTTACAAAAACTTATTTTTAAAGAGCTTCACTGTCAGAAATAATATATTATCGAGAGAGATTGTAATTGGAAATAAAAATATATTATCAACGAGGATCATAGTCAGAAATAATATATTATTGATGAGAATTGCAGTCAGAAATATTGTATTACCAATGAGTTTTACAGTAAAAAATAAGCCAAAATTGAGAAAATTGACCCTCGGAAATAATAAATTTCCAATGTAACACCCCCTGACCCGACCCGCCTAGATCGACCCAAGGAGCGCTACTGATCGGTCATTTATTTTCATATAATTACGACCCTTAAACCGTATCTTTTAATTGCATTCTTGAATATTTTTTGGTGCTTTTGATGTGTTTGTTAAGTGTTTGTAGGTTTTAGGTGTTTCTCTCGGAGCCGCGGGAAGTTTGGAATTCTCGGTCCAAAACCGTGATTTTCTGGCAGGGAGCATCGCGACCTGGCCATCGCGACCTATGGTCGCGCTGTGTTGATCGCGGTGGAAAATGTGGATCCTGCTAGTGAGCAGTGCGACCTCTCACCACGACCACAGGTCGCGATGATGTGGTTGCGGTGAGAGTGAGATCCTTGGCAGAGAGCATGGCGAGCAACCCATGGTCGCGGTGATGGGATCGCGCTGAATGATGAAGCCTTGGCAGTGAGCATCGCGATCTGGCCAGCGCGACCTCAGCTAGCGGTGCAGCAGTTCAAGCAATCCAGTGAGCACCGCGACCAAGCCAGCGCGACCACAGGTCGCGATGGTAATCGCGGCGAGGAATTTCCAGCAACCCTAAGTGCTTCTATAAATAGAAAGTGAGGAGAGAGAAAGGGGATCTCGGGAATTTTCAGAACAAGACAAGAAAGAGAGAGAGAAGGAGGAAGAAGAAGAGAGAAGAGGGTCTAGGAAGCTAGCCATTGGATCGATTCTCCGGATGACTTCAATCGCTCTTACGATTCGGATTCGTGCACGGAAAAGCTCTACCGATTCGGTTTCGACGAGAGTCAAGCCTCATTGAGTTTTTCTATCACAATCTTTCCTTTAATCTTGTATTATTCATGTTGTTCTTGATTTATAATATTATGTATTTTTATTTTCTAGTGATGAACTAATTTATTACACTAGGGATGATGATGGAACTTGCTATGACTTTTGATTGAGATTAATGAATGTTTGGATGATTTGAGTTATATGATTGAGTGTTGATTTAATGTTTAATTGATTGTATATTGATTGATCACCAATATTCGATATCTTATTGTGGTGGATTAAGTACCGAAAGGAGACGCCCACCACGTGTTCGATAAATTGACACAATGACCTAGGAACCAAATAGAGATATATTGGTGTAGGTTATTTGATCTCATATGTTTCCATGTTTAATGCATTCTCGTATATTTAACATTCATCGAGAGATAGGGTGTTAGTATGTGTTGAATAGATTCCATTTGCCTTGAAAGAGGATTTCGGATAATTTGTTAACATGATCATCAATCATCAACTTGGACATCCATACATGATTATCTCATATCATTAGGATTAGTAAGTGAAATCGGATTCCCTAGTTCCCATCTCCATTGATAAAAAGATATTTTAATTTCAAGTTTTCATTCATTTAGAATATAAATCACAAATCACAACCATTGAATTGATCATCTAGATAGTACTAAGCTTGGTAAATTTCAGTACTCAATTTCTAAACGTCCTCGTGGGAACGACATTCGGACTTCACAAATCTATATTACTTGAGCCGACCCCGTATACTTACGGGTACACAAAAGGCGTGTCAGCTACCGGGTTTTCAAACTTTTCTAAACTCTATTTATAATTGAAATCTTTTGTAAAACCAAATAACTTGCAGGTTAAAATTCTTTATAGTGAGTCCATCATAAATGTTTTGAAAAAAATTTTGACAGAGTTTCCTTTGTTTTTCTGATTTCCCAAAAATCCTGTTTTCAACAAAAATTCAAATAATATAATATTCAACACTTTAAACTTCATTTCTCAATCATATGCGCACTCTGTCGTATAGTGCGACTTTCCAAACATTTTCAAATGAAACAATATATAGTCAATATTTACAAACTTTGAAAAACATAAACCATTAAACAAATATTTACAAAACTTGTATATATGACATATTTACAAACTTCTGTATATGCATGCTTAGCTAACTAATATACAAACAAAGTTTAAATATCACTACCCAAAAGTACGGTAACTCTGAACCTCAGTCTGTAGCTACCTCCTCTTCAGTCTTTTTCTCCGCTGGTATCTCTGTTACCTACGCGTGATAAAAATCAACGCGCTAATCATGTCGCTTAGTGGGTGTACACTAAATATAATTTCAGAATTCACAAAATAACTTTTCAAAGTAACATATCATGATAATTTCATATTCAAACATATTATTATTATTAAGCAGCACCATTAAATAAATAAATCATACAAAATCAATTTCTCAATTTTCTTATAAACATTTTATCCAATTCATTTCAATCCTAGCCCTTTGGTATACTCAATATAATTTTTTGGACTGGAATATGGGCCGTTCGATATCAACCACTCAGTGGCTACCCGTCAAACATAACTCCCAATCCTAGGACCGGCACTTGTGGCCTGTTCCATCCAAGAGTGGTACGTATAACTCCCTACCCTAGGACGAATCCTTAGGGAAGTACATAATATCAATATCATAACTCCCTACCCCAGGACGAATCCTTAGGGAGGTACTTAATATCAAGATCAATATCAATATCGGTGCAGTACTGCTGAAATAACCCAGCTGGTATACCAACCTCCTATATCCGTTTTCTATGTTCAAGTATCCTAGGGCCGTTTCACAATACACAATTTTAAACTTTCACATCAATTCATTGTATTCATTTCGAAATCAATTTGTAATTTACAAATTGAAATTAAATTCAACAAATATAATTTTCAAACAATATTCGTAAAACATATGTATGTGACTTCATGGAAATTATACGATTTGTTTCATACGATATTCTGAAACAATTTATTTCAACATAATCGTGATAATTGAAATACGATTAAATCAAAATATTCAAATAAATAAACGTATGAACATATATCCACCAAAATATTCAAAAATCTCATATTCGAATAAAAAAACACATAATAAAACTACAAAGGTTTCAAAAAGATGTGTACATCAACCTGGATATCGTTTTTCCGACAGTTTCTTTTCTAGATTCCCTTTTCTCCTCATTTTTCTCTTCTCTTTCTTCCTCCTCTTTTCCTTCTCTTTCTTCTTCTTCTCTTCTTCTTCCTTTCTTCTTCCTCTCTTTCTTTTCTTTCTCTTTCCTTCTTTCTCTCTCTTCTTTCTCTTCTTCTTTTTCTTCTCCCGATCTCTCTCTCTATTTTCTGTTAGCTTCTTTGTGAAGCTTCCACCGCCATTTATTTATTTTTTTATATAAAATTTTGGTCATCGCGATCGCTCCTCGCAACTTGTGGTAGCGCCATCTGATCGCGGTGCTCACTGGAGTGTTTTTACAGCCTTCATCGCTATCAGCCATCGCGGTGTCTGGTCGCGATGCTCACTGCCCAAAATCAGCATTTTCACCGCGAGCTGCTCATCGCGATCCCTGGTCGCGGTAACTGGTCGCGGTGCTCACAGTCCAAAATCATCATTTTCACATCGCGATGAGCAGCTCGCGGTGCTCACTGCCAACTTTTTTCCTTTTTCTTCATGCACTCTTTCTAGACCGCTCCACCTGGTCCACTTGTTTACCTAAAAATTAATCCAAATAAACACATTACATCATTTTTACATAATTAACAATAATTATGGGCACTTTTCATAATTAATGAAAATTACGGATATTACAATTCTTCCCCTTTTAATAAATTTCGTCCTTGAAATTTTACCTCAGTCGAACAGTTGAGGATATTATTGTCTCATGATTTCTTCGCTTTCCCAGGTAGCCTCTTCTACATTATGGTTCCTCCAGAGGACTTTCACTAGTGGAACTCTTTTATTTCGTAGTTCTTTAATCTCCCTATCAAGAATTTGCACTGGTTCCTCTTCGTATATCAGGTCTGGTCGTATTTCAATACTTTCAGCCTGGACTATGTGGGAAGGATCAGATCTGTATGTCCTCAGCATCGATACATGAAACGCATTATGAATCTTTTCTAGTTCAGGAGGTAAAGCAAGTCTATAGGCTACTGGTCCCACATGTTCAATGATCTCATATGGGCCAATAAAACTAGGACTCAACTTCCCTTTTTTGCTGAATCTGAACACTTTCTTCCATGGAGATACTTTAAAGAAAACTTTTTCACCGACTCCATATTCTATATCTTTTCTTCTCAAGTCTGCATATGATTTCTGTCGGTCAGATGCAACTTTCAGTCTCTCCTTGATGATCTTCACTTTCTCCTCAGTTTGTCTTCACCTGTCTTCACCTAACTCTGACCAACATACTGGTGTCCTACATTTCCTTCTGTACAGTACTTCATATGGTGCCATAGCTATGCTCGATTGGTAACTGTTATTGTGCGCAAATTCAATTAATGGGAGGTGTTCAACCCAACTTTCTTCGAAATCAATTATACAACTCTTGAGCATATCTTCTAGCACCTGAATTACTCTTTCTGATTGTCCGTCTATCTGTGGATGGAAGGCTATACTGAAACTCAATCGAGTACCCAAAGCTTCTTGAAACTTCTTCCAAAATCTGGATGTAAACTTCGGGTCTCAGTCTGATATTATTGATGCAGGTACTCCATGTAATCTGACTATTTCTTTTATATATAATTCTGCCAATCGATCCAGTGAATAGTCAGTTCTGACAGGTAGAAAATGTGCTGACTTCGTTAGTCGGTCCTACTATTACCCATCTAGCATCATGTTTACTCCGGGTGAGTAGCAATCATATGACAAAGTCCATCATGATACAATCTCATTTCCATTCAGGTATTGATATTGATTGTAACAATCCTGATGGAACCTAGTGCTCAGCTTTCACCTGTTGACATGTCATGCATTTATTCACGAAGTCTACCACATCTTTCTTCATCCCAGACCACCAATACTAAATCTTCAAATCTCTGTACATCTTTGTGCTACCTGGGTGCATCGAATACAGACTACTGTGTGCCTCTGTCAGGATCATCTTTTTCAATTCTTCATCATCTGGAATGCATATCCTGTCTCTAAAACACAAAACACCATCATTTCGGACTATAAAATCCGGATGCTTCCCCTCTGGGATCTGTCCACATATCATCTGAATTCGATCATCCTGATTCTGTTTTTTTGTTATCTGCTGAATTAAATTTGGTCTGCATCTCAATTCAGCTACCAATGCATTGTCTGGATTCAACTGTAATTGCACATTCATAGCTTTTAGGGTGAATAATGCTTTTCTGCTCAGAGCATCTGCTACCACATTCGCCTTTCCTGTATGGTAGTCAATCACACAATCATAGTCTTTGATTAATTCCATCCATCGTCTCTATCTCAAATTGAGCTCTCTTTGAGTAGGTAAATACTTCAGACTTTTGTGATCTGTATATATGTAGCACTTCTCACCATACAAGTAATGCCTCCATATCTTCAAGACAAATACGATGGCTGCAAGTTCCAGATCATGTATATGATAGTTCTGTTCATGAGTTTTCAGCTGTCTGGACGCATATGCAACCACCTTGTCTTCCTGCATTAGTACACAACCTAAACCATGGTGTGAGGCATCACTGTAGATCATAAAATCTTTACCTGAGACCGGATGAATCAGGACTGGAGCCTCAACTAGCATCGTCTTCAATTTGTCAAAAGCTGTCTGGCATCTGTCAGTCCAGTCAAATCTGACATTTTTATGCAATAGCTTGGTCAACGGACTTGCTATGAATGAGAATCCCTTCACAAACCGTCGATAATAACCTGCCAAGCCTAAGAAACTTCTGACTTCTGCAACATTCCTGGGAGGCTTCCATTCCACAATTGCTTCAATCTTTTTAGAATCTGCCTTGATACCCTCTGCTGACACAATATGGCCCAGAAATACAATCTCAGCTAACCAAAACTCACACTTATTCAATTTACCATACAGTTTCTACTCCCTCAGAATCTGAAATACTGCTCTGAGGTGTCTGTTATGGTCCTCTGTCATCTGTGAGTATACCAGTATATCATTAATAAATACAACCACAAACTGATCCAGGTATGGTCGGAATATCCGGTTCATCAGGTCCATAAAGGCTGCATGTGCATTTGTTAGCCCAAATGGCATCACTACAAACTTATAGTGTCCATACCTTGTTCTGAATGCGGTTTTCGGAATATCAGAATCTTTTATTCTCAACTGATGATACCCCGATCTGAGATCTATCTTTGAGAAGACACTGGCTCCTCTCAACTGATCAAACAAGTCATCGATTCTAGGCAACAGATATTTATTCTTGACAGTGAGTTTATTCAACTGCCTATAATCGATGCACAATCTCAGTGACCCATCTTTCTTTTTCACAAATAACACTGGAGCTCTCCACGGGGATACACTGGGTCTGATGAAGCCCTTATCCAACAATTCTTGTAACTGTATCTTCAGTTCTTTCAGCTCTACTGGTGCCATTCTGTAATGAGCTATCGATACTGGTGAAGTACCTGGTACCACATCGATCACAAACTCCACTTCTCTCTGAGGTGGCAAACCTAGGAAGTTCCTCTGGAAATACGTCTGCGAAATCACACACAGTGGGTATATTCTGAATTGTAAAATCAACCTTTCTGGAATCAACCACTTGTGCCAAATAAGCTTCACAACCCTTTCTGATCAATTTACAGGCTGTAGTGGCTGAAATAACATTGAAGAGAAAATCCCTCCTATCACCCACTAATGTGACTATTGTACCATCGAATGTTCTGAGTGTTACTCGTTTCAAATTGCAATCAATCACCACCTTGTGTCTGGACAGCCAATCCATGCCTAGAATAACATCAAACTCATATAATGGCAACTCCATCAAATCTCCTAGAAATTTATACTCCTGAATCCTAATAGGACAATTTCTGTACACACGGTTCACAACTACACTTTGGCCTATCGGATTGCTGACTAATACTTCATACCCAGTAGATTCAGTTTTCAAATTTCGTTGTTTCAACAATGCATCACATATATAGGAATAAGTAGAACCTGGATCTATCAATGCAATAGTTGTAGTGTCAAAGATAGAAATAGTACCAGTAATCACGTCTGGCGCATCCTTGTCTTCCTAAGCCCTAATACCATAGGCTCGTGCAGGGGTCGACTATCTGGTCTTGCCACTGATTCTGACACCCCTCTGTGGCTACCACCTTCAATTCTTGCTTGACTTAGGCCTCCTACCTCTGGAAGTTGTAAAAGCTGGTCTCTCTGGCTGCTGAATAGGGATAGCTCTAAACTGTGGGCAATCCTTCTGAAAATGATCACGGGATCCACATCTCAAACAGGCTCCTGTGATCCTCCAGCATTTCCCAGGATGTCTTCTTTCACAATGCTCACACAGTGACGGGGCTAGTCTCCTAGCTGCATTCCCAAGGGTACTAGCTATTGATGTTGCAGACTCACCCGGTCTAGCTGTGGGTATGGGTTTCTGTAACTGCATCGGACCACTAGACTGCGGTCCCTTTAACTTCTTACTTTGTGGCTGATATGAGTTGGACTGCCCTGATCCCCTACTCTGTTAACTTCTGTCTCATCTAGGCCTGCTCTTCTTTCTTAATTCTTTCAACATTCAAGGATGCTGAAACTAGTCTAGTAAAATCTTCAAACTCAAATGCGGCAACCTGTAGGCGGATATAATCATTCAGTCCATCTTCAAATCTCCTGCACATGTCCGCCTCTGTGGCTACTATGTCTCGAGCATATTTACTCAACCTAACAAATTCTCTTTCGTACTCCGTCACTGTCATCTGTCTCTGTTTCAGGTTGGTACATTCTGTCTTCATGTTATCCAGATAAATACGACCGACATATTTTTTTCAGAATTCCTTCTAGAAAAACTCTCACGTTCTCTCTTCCAACCGCACTGTCTGTGTAACGGAGGTCCACCATTGGTAGGCATCCTCCTGCAATAGGGATACTGCACACTCTAGTTTTTCTTCAGGTGTACAATGCATCTTCTGTAATATTCTTTATGTCCGTTCAAACCAGTATTCTACGGCAGATGCATCCTCATTATTTCTGCCATGGAAATCAGTCGGTCTGTACTTGGCCAGTCGTTCAATTGCTGACCTTTGTGGCGCCGCTCTGGCCACGTTCTGAAAGAATTCAGCCATTTGTTGCATAAATGCCGGCTGACCCTGAACTTCTGGTCCAGTCGCCCTTGGACTTACAAATTCTCTAGATGCTCCCCCAACTACACTGGCAGGACTTTCAGATTTATCTCCACTTCCTTCCATTTCTTTTTATCCTATATAAGACAGAAGAGAGGTCTGCAGATTAGAGTTACATACTCCTATAGGTGTCTTTGTACAATGCATGCATATACAAAATATTACTCTTTTGGTCCAGAAACGCCTAAACCGCGCTCTGATACCACTTCAATGTAACACCCCCTGACCCGACCCGCCTGGATCGACCCAAGGCGTGCTATCGAGTTTTAAAAACTTTTCTAAACTCTATTTATAATTGAAATCTTTTGTAAAACCAAATAACTTGCATGTTAAAATTCTTTATAGTGAGCCCATCATAAATGTTTTGAAAAAAATTTCGACAGAGTTTCCTCTGTTTTTCTGATTTCCCAAAAATCTTGTTTTCAACAAAAATTCAAATAATATAATATTCAACACTTCAAACTTCATTTCTCAATCATATGCGCACTATGCCGTATAGTGCGACTTTCCAAACATTTTCAAATGAAACAATACATAGTCAATATTTACAAACTTTGAAAAACATAACTATTAAACAAATATTTACAAAACTTGTATATATGACAAATTTACAAACTTCTGTATATGCATGATAAGCTAACTAATATACAGACAAAGTTTAAATATCACTACCCAAAAGTATGGTGACTCTGAACCTCAGTCTGCAGCTACCTCCTCTTTAGTCTTTTTCTCCGTTGGTATCTCTGTTACCTACACGTGATAAAAATCAACGCGCTAAGCATATCGCTTAGTGGGTGTACACTAAATATAATTTCAGAATTCACAAAATAACATATCATGATAATTTCATATTCAAACATGTTATTATTATTAAGCAACACCATTAAATAAATAAATCATACAAAATCAATTTCTCAATTTTCTTATAAACATTTTATCCAATTCATTTCAATCCTGACCCTTTGGTATACTTAACATAATTTTTTGGACTGGAATATGGGCCGTTCGACATCGACCACTCAGTGGCTGCTCGTCAAACATAACTCCCAACCCTAGGATCGGCACTTGGGGTCTGTTCCATCCAAGGGTGGTACGTATAACTCCCTACCCTAGAACGAATCCTTAGGGAGGTACATAATATCAATATCATAACTTCCTACCCCAAGATGAATCCTTAGCGAGGTACATAATATCAATATCATAACTCCCTACCCCAGGACGAATACTTAGGAAGGTATGTAATATCAAGATCAAGATCAATATCGGTGCAGTACTGCTGAAATAACCCAACTGGTATACCAACCTCCTATATCCGTTTTCTATGTTCAACCATCGCGGTGTCTTGTCGCGATGTTGGTCGCGATGCTCACTGTGATTTTCACCACGAGCTGCTCATCGCAATCCCTGGTCGCGGTAACTGGTCGCGGTGCTCACTGTCCAAAATCATCATTTTCACCGCGAGCTGCTCATCGCGATCCCTAGTCGCGGTGCTCACTGCCAACTTTTTCCTTTTTCTTTATGCACTCTTTCTGGACCGCTCCACCTGATACACTTGTTTACCTAAAAATTAATTCAAATAAACACATTACATCATTTTCACATAATTAACAACAATTATGGGCACTTTTCATAATTAATGAAAATTACGGATGTTACAACCAATGAGCAATAAAGTCGGAATTAATGTATTATTGATGAGATATATAGTCGGAAATATTATTTTACCGATGAGTTTTACAGTTGGAAATAATGTATCACCGAGAAAAATTATGGTCGAAAATATTGTATTATCTAAGAGATTTGCGGTTGGAAATATTGTATTATTGACAAGCTTCGTTGTTAGAAATAAATATATTATTGAGAAACAGTATGTTATTACCAAGCTGCATTACAGTTGAAAATAATGTATTATCAAGGATATTCGCAGTCAGAAATACTATATTACGGACGCGCTTTGTGGTTAAAAATAATATATTACCGAGCACTATTATAGCTGGAAATAATTTATTGCTAATGATATGGTTCCGTAAGAAATAATTTTTTTTCTTTTTAAGTAATTGTTAGAAATGATGTATTAGCAAGAAAGATAGTGATTAGAAATAAAATAGTACCGGTAGAAAATAACTTATTATCGAGAAATGTTATGTAAATATAAAAGTTATAAATATCTACTAATATTCTACTAAATGAAAGTAAGAATAAAAATAAAATAAAATACTTTATCAAATCATTAACATCAATATTCAACGTATCATGTGAAATTAAATACTCAATTGTCAACATATGTATAAGAAAAAAAGAACAAAGTTTTTTCCAAATGTTTAAATGTAGAATCATATTATATAGGACATGAGCAGACATCAAACTAAATTATCGAATTCTTCTTCAATGTGAACATTTAAATCTTCAGTGGCATTATCCTGCATAATGAAATATAATATTTATTAAAATTATATATAATTTCATAAGGCAAATTAAAGATAATAATAATAATATTTTTAAAAAAAATAAGGTAGTACCACTGGTGGTGAACTCCCGTGTGTTATCGTTTGAAGTGAATTTTGTAATTCATGTACCAAATTTGACAAATTGTTAATTTGTTCTTTCATGGTTTTCACTTCATCATGACGCTCTAAGCAAGTACGCTTATGGCAATTTGTACTAGTGGAAGAACCGAATATATCACTAGATTTTAGGCCAACACCTAACCCAAGAACACCACCATTACTAGACTTTCTGATAACCTTCTTATATATCTCTCATTCTTTTATCCTTGGAATTTCAGTTTGAGGAGTAGGTTTTTGTGACTCCATTTTTTTCTAAAATAAAAAATTGATGCATAAAAATATGCATATTTTAAATAAATAAAAAAAGAAGAAATATCATGTATTTAGTGATTGAAAAGAATATATAATATAAAACAACTTACGTGCATTTGCTCCGCTTTATCACTAGCCCAACCACCATATTTCTTATAGCTATGAAGCTTCTTGAAGAACTCAAATGGGGAAGGTTCATTTTCAGTTCGATCAAACTATATTTAAAAACAAAAGAAAATAAAAAGAATAAATGGAATAAACATATATTTATTCATATTCAATTTACAAATGTATTATATATAACTACACTATATACACAAATTTCAAAGTTTACTAAGGGTTAAAATAATTATTACCTCTTCATTTCCATATTTTGCTATTGGAACAGAGCCTGAAGTATGAACTATTAGCACCACGATTACTTTTATTTCTAGTACTTTTATCTCACAAATATCATAAGAAATTAAACAAATAATAAATGATATTGTAATCACAAGTTGTAACATCCTGGATTTCGGATAATTAATTTCATATATGTGAAAATAAATTTTGTGATTGGAAGGGGTGTAAATGTAATTAAAAGTTGGACCAGATGGAATGGTCGAAAATGATGCATGGAAAAATTGAAAACCGAAGCAGTGAGCATCGCGACCTGGATGTCACCGCGAGCAGTGAGCAGGTCGCGATGGCTTGCTCGCGGTGGAAAACGCGATTTCGGGCAGTGAGCATCGCGACCAGTCACCGCGACCACAGGTCGCGATGAACTGCTCGAGATGAAAATGTCAAATTCTGGCAGTGAGCAACGCGACCACCAGCGCGACCAAGGGACCGCGAGGTGTGCTCGCGATGAAGGCGGTACAAACGCTCCAGTGAGTACCGCGACCTGGTGGCGAGACCACAGGTCGCGACGACGGTCGCGATGGCTAAAAAAATATAAAAAAAAAGAGTGGCTTCTCGCAGGAAGCTAGAAAACACACAGAACAGAGAGAAGAGAGAGGAGAGAGCGAGAAAGAAAAGAAAGAAGAAGAGAGAAAGAAGAGAAAGAAGAAAGAAGAAGAAAAAAAAAAGAAGAAGAAGAAGAAGAAGAAAAGAGGAAGGAAAGAGAGAAAAGGAAGTGTAGGTGAAGAGAAAGGGAAAGGAAAAGGAAAAGAAAATCGTGGAACCGCGATTTGTCGAACGAAAAACGGTATCCAAGTTGGTGTACTTTCGATTTCGGAATCTTTACGAAAAGTATTTCGTTATCGTTTTCAGTTTCGTTTTCGTTTTCAGTTTTCGATTTCGTTGAAATTTCTCGTTTTCGATTTTCGTATGAAAATTGTTTATTTTATATGAAAAATCAATGATTGATATATCTATTGTTGATTTTGAAATGATTTTATGATAGATCGCATTTTGATCGTGTTTTCGAATATTTCGATTTCGTTAAAAATACTTGATTTAGATTTTCGTATAACTATTGATTATTTTTCTTGAAGAGTATTGTGTGAATTGTATGTTTATTGAGCAACTATTGTTTACTGAGTAACTATTGTGAAATGTATTGTGAATCTAGTTCATCGGAAACGGCCCTAGGATACTTAGACATAGAAATGGATATAGGAGGTTGGTATACCAGCTGGGTTTACTGAGCAGTACTGCGCCGCTATTGATTGCTATTGATGATCATTATGTACCTCCTCAGGATTCGTCCTGGGGGTTGGGAGCCACGTACCTTCCTAAGGATTCGTTCCTAGGATAGGGAGTTATGTACCTCTCTAGGTTCCGTATCCACGGTCCTAAAGTAGGGAGATACGTACCACTCATAGGATTCGTCCTAGGGTGGGAGTTTGACCCATATTCCAGTCCTAGTATGTTGAGTATTCTAGCGGGCCAGATTTGAAGTGAATTGGGAAGTGAATTGAATGATTTTATTAATCGATTTTATATGTTGCTCTTATTGTGGAAATTAAAGTGATGGAAACTGTTTTATGATTTGATTTTAAAGTTAAATTGATTTATAAATGATTAGAATTGAAATATATTGTGATATGTTTTCCATTTAAAAGATATTTATGATTTTCATAATTAAGTTTAGTATACACCCACTAAGCTATATGCTTAGCACGTTAGTTTTGTTTCTAACGCGTAGGTACCAGGGATCCCGAAGAAGCTAAAGACTGAAGAGGGAGAGATTTGCTGACAGAGTCCCGGAGTCATTACAGTTGGGTAGCTATATTGTTGTTATATGTATATATTCTGAAAGCATGCATATACAGAGGATTTGTAAATAGGTTTCGTAATATGTTTTGTAATTAATTATTTTATGATTTCTGTCTTTTATTATTAGAATGTTTGTAAATATTAAATTCTGAATCGTTTTACTTCATAAAATATGTTGGAAAGTCGCACTAAACGGCAGAGTGCGCAAGTGTTTGAAAATGATATTGAAGTGTTGTTATTGAAATTGTATTTGATTGAGTTGTGAAAAACAGGTTTTGAAAAATCCGAAAAACAAACGGAACTCTGCCTGAAATTTTTGTAAAAAGTGTGATTTGATGGGCTCACTCGAGATGGTTTTTACATTATAAAGTATGTGGTTTTCCAATGGTTTAAAAATTGATTCGATGGGCTCACGAGAAAAGTCTTTTTGGAATTTCAAATTGATTTGATTTTTAAATGGTTTGAGATTATAAAATGAATTTAGAAAGTTTTGAAAAACCGTATAGCGCTCCCTGGGTCGGTCCAGCCGAGTCGGGTTGGGGGGTGTTACACAAGTAGCATATATATTATTTTCTAATTTTACTTGTCACTCTGTAGAAAGCCAAATATCAATCATCTCTGACCATATTGCAACATCAATCTGACTTGGACCATTAGTGTATCGCTCTGCCCTGATCTTGAAATGTTCAAAAACACCATGTCTTATACTCGACATCCATTCTGAATATCGAATTTTAACATGTGCATCAAATGATGCCCTCAAAACTTCCTCAGAATATGTATAATTGCAGTTGTACTTAAAACGTGCATATAATGTGTCCCATTCTTCTTTAGGGGTATACAACAAATGTTACCCAAAGGCCTTTGATAGATTGCATGAATAAAACACCTAGATTACGGACAGCTTCAAGGGTTACAATCCTGAAAAATTATCATTACATATTATTCTATTAATCAATCACCATAAAGTACAAAATATTAGAACTTTAAAAAAAAAACGACTGACTTTTTTTACCGATTATCATAAACTTCAATCGCCATGCCCTGTCCCTTTTTACCTTTACCCTTTCCTTGACCTTTTTTTTTAACGGAACCAGAATCCGTCGCTATAAAATAAACATAGAAAAAAAAAACAATCAATTGATATATAGGCATATTAAAAAAAAATTCAAATCATATAAATATTCCTACCTTCTGAGTTAGGCTGAATATCAGAGCATAATTCTTGGGATTCTGTTACTTCATCAGTAAGTGATGGTATTACAGAATCATATAGTTGTTCAGTAGAAGCACTAGTAACACGCTTGTTTCTCATTGGTACGACCATGACAGAATCATATTGCTCAGCATAAGTATTAGCATAACGCTTGTTTCTCCTTGCCATGACTATCATTTATAATATTTAATGTATAAATACAATATTTAGGTATCATTGACAGACACTAATACATATTGACCATACCCAATCCATACTGACCCACTTTAATTTATATATATTTTAAAATTAAATATTCAACACTATAATTAAAAAAATATAACATACAATTGAAATTATAATAGAGTATTTGGGATATATAAAGGTATTTGTGTGCATTCAAGTTGATTTTCATACCTTGAAAAGAATACTAAATTGGAGTAGAGAGAGAGTGTGTGTGTGTGTAATTGACTGATCAAAAGAAAACAAACAAATCATATTCAAAGTTTCATATTTTCTAGGTTGTTCATGCTCTGTTTTTAAGCCTACTACCGACCTTGAAATAGAAATCAAACAATCTCTGCAAATCAAACAAAAAATAATTTTAGTCAGATCTTGAACCCAAAAAATCAAACAATCTCTGCAAATCAAACAAACATAAATCATAGTCAGATCTTGAAACCAAAAATCTTTGCAAATCAAACAAAATCAATCGAAATCTCTGAAACTGATTAAAAATCAGAGGCAAAACAAACAAACTAGCAAAAACATAAATTAATAGAGCAGAGCAGAGCAACTACCACTGACAAAGTCACCAACACTTTCAACGTGTAAAATGAAGGAGGGAGAATAGAGATCACTAGAGCAGAGCGCGCAACAGAGGAGACTGAGAGGCGGTGAGGTGAGGTGAGAATGATAATTTTAGGTTTGATAAATTTTTAGGGCTGAACTAATGATGGTGTAGGTGTAAAAATTAATGGACCAAGCATTGTTTATGGAATCTAATCTTCTTTTTTTGGTTAAAATTGAATAACTACAATTATGATTTTAACCCTAGTTTGATTCCTGAAAAGTCATCATTCAAGATAATGCAAAGGTTATGATGATAGTTGGTTGAAAATTTTAACTCAACCTTTTGACTTACAAACGTGTCTTTTTTTAAT
Organism: Xanthoceras sorbifolium; assembly: GCA_003430845.1. Classification (NCBI taxonomy): domain Eukaryota; kingdom Viridiplantae; phylum Streptophyta; class Magnoliopsida; order Sapindales; family Sapindaceae; genus Xanthoceras; species Xanthoceras sorbifolium. The sequence continues at coordinate 12,560,385 of CM010614.1, read as the reverse complement.
ATGATGTTAAATCTCATATATTAAAAAACTTTGAAGGATATAAATGGGCTGATAAATTTTTTTTTAAAATGCGTTGCCAAGTAAATCGATTTGATCTGTCCAAATTGTAAATTAATCTATTTAAGTTCATTATCAATTTTACTTGGGGAGTTCAAAGGGATTTTTAGTTAAGAAATGCAATCATTGTGTAAAATATAGTATCGGTATCTGGTTCTCTTTCCACCTGCAACATACTAGAAGAAACTGAACCAAAAATAACATATTTATTGAAAACAATAATAGGTAATAAAGAAATAAAATGCATAGATCAAGCCAATCTGCGCTTTTTGCTACCCTCATCAACTGACCAATCTAACTTAGATGTCGCTATATCATATTCGGGAACAAAGGCTTCAAATTGTTCAATCAACTGATGAACAACAGAAGCAGTGACAAGGATTCGTTGAGCCTGAGGTAAGATAAATTCTTTTTCCACAGAGTAATCTAGGAAAGATAACAGACTATCATAAAAACCATTAACATTCAGCAAGCCTAATGTTTTTTGGATGGATTTTGAGTTGGGCCATGAGATGACTTCAAAGAGTTATTCCAAGGATCCAAGTCCCCATTGTAAGGCTATGAATGCATCCGTATGGCTAAAAATTTTAGCCTTACGTTCATGCATGTCTGAGACAATCTGCACTTCCCCAATTGTGTTGCCTGTAACACCACCCATACTCAAAGCTTTTGGAATGATACCCAGAACTTGACTGCAGCTATCATAAGTGGCTTTTGAGACACGTCCCATCAACCCAAGGTTACCTCCCCCATATACTAAATGAATATTTTTCTCTGCTAATACCTTACCAAGCTGTTCAGCAGCTTCCTCAAATTCCCTTATTTTATTAGAACTAGACCCACAAAAGACACAAATATTGGTAAAACGATGTGAGATGGTGTTTTCCATTGTTATACATGCTTTTTTTTTTTTTCTTTTGGTTTGTATAAATATTTGTAGGTTTGTGATAACTGGAGAAGACAAGGAAGTGTCATTTATAGGGTTTATAAAGAAGATGAAATCATGAAAGCTATATGACTAGGTCGACGTTGGCACATGGATGTCAGTCTAGAGTATAAAATTGTCAAAAAAATTGGCTAACATGTATCCGTACAAGTAGTTGTAATTGTGGCTCACATCTTCCTCTAGTTTTAATAAATGCTAGCTTGGATGACAACCGTGAAGATGAGGAAAATTGGAGCATGAATGTTGAACACAATAGTCAAAATATGATTATCTCCTTGACAGAGTCCATCAGACTTCAAATGACCATAGTTTCGATCGGCATGGGGTTTTGTAGTGTCGATCGGCACTAGGGTTCAACGGCCTACAAATGACCATGGATGTTGTGCGACTAGAGGTGCGACTGTAAGTGGAGGATGTTACTCGTCTACTGTGCTATGCTACCCTTGGTGTGATACGGGACTGGCAACGACTGGTGGGACTTATACGGGACTGGTGCAGCGACTACTGGCAAGACTGGTGAGACGAGGAGAGTGGTGAGGATTGGTGCGGCAAGGAAGAGTGGCAAGGACTAGTGCGCGAGGGTTTTTTTATGAAAGGAGGCGGAAGGGATTTTCAATTTAGAAATGAAGAAGAAGAAATGTATGCGTGCGATGTGCCAATCAATTAGGTTTAGACTTTATACATTTAATTTTTTTTATTTTTTTTTTTATAAATTTAGTTGGTTTGTTGGTTCGGTTCACGGTTTAGGGGCTCCAAACTATGAACCGAACCAATTCAATTGGTTTTAGAAAAAACCAACCGAACCGAACCATTAACTCAGTGAAAACCATTTTTTTAAAGTGAGTGAAAACCATTAACTCAATTGAAAAGCATTTAGAAAAACATGTGCAAGTTTAAAGTTGAAACAAGAAAACCATTTTTTATTGAAAGGAAAGCTCATAAGTAGGATAATTCGGATTCTAGAACCATTAGTGAAAACGAGAGCAGCATTGGGAATGAAACTTCTATAGGCCAAAAAAAAATACTTTTTCTAGTATAATATTCAGCGTGTAAAATTGAGCTTATATAACTCAGTATTTAAAATTAAGTTTATATACTCAGCGTATAAAATTAGGTTTAATAGGTGTCTTGAAGAGACACAACTGTTCAGTATTTTATTTATAAAAGAACACTTTATTTATCAGAGAAAATAATAATAAAATAACACTTTGTTTATTAGAGAAAATAATAAGTTTTGAACGTTCTTTTCTTTGTTCTTTTTCTATGGAAAAACAAAACACATAAATCTCTCAAAAAATATTATTAGATACATCAATCAATTGAAAGAGTGAATAAAGTGGTTCGAGGGCCGATCTTTCTACAATAGAAGAAAAGCCTAGTGGTCATCGTATCTTGGAAGGGAATAGCTAAACATCATGTGCAAAGGGGCGAATTTCCTTTACGGAAAGCGTTATCTAACGTGCTTCGACCGAGTACATTTTTCTTAATCCCTACTTATTTTTATATGATTATATCTTGATCTTGAAAATCTGAATTTGACTAACTATTGTATTTGATTAAGGTAAGTCTTTTGAGTTTTATACTGATTATATATATAGTGTTTTTATAACAATTGTAAAGGAAATTCGGTTCAAAGTTTGGGTTTGTAATTTTTAATTTTCTCATATTTTCTCCGCAAGACTAAACTCTCTTTCTCTCTACAATCACGTACACAGCAACAAAATCAATATATTTTTTGTTCAAAAATTTTTTTTAAGTATTTATGGGTTCTTCTTTTTACTTTGTTGTTGTGTTTCGCATTACTAGTGTTTGGTTATCTTTGCTTTAAGTCTGTTGCTTACATAAGCAGTGTTTGTTAAACAATTATTTTTGTTGCTTCTGTATAAATAGAGAAGTAAATTAATATCATATCTTGAAGATACTATTAATACTTCTGAATCTATTTGCTAAACTGTTTTATATAATAAAAAGAATTAAAATATTGCTGATTAGCTTCCAAACCATTTGTGCTTGTACTGTGTATTCAATTCAGCTTTTGTATAATTATTAATTTGTTTATTATTCATTGGTTACAGTATATGAATTTAAATATGGCAAGTATAGAATCCAATAATACTTGTGCCCTTGAAAGATTTAGTGGCCAAAATTTCAAACGATGGCAAGCGCGTACAAAATTTTGGCTCACTACATTGGGTTTATTCTATGTTATTGATGCTCTAACTATTTCCGATTTTGAAGAGGAACATGGTCATACTCATGCTCTTAAAAGTACAAGAGGAGTAAGACTATCTTTGTCATGGCAAAATATGTAGTCGTTTGGAGGATAATTTATTTGATATTTATTATCAAATTCCTTATGCTCATGACCTATGGTATGCCTTAGAAAAGAAGTACAGCACAGAGGATACTGGACTTGAGAAATACCATATGGGTAAGTACTTGGATTTTAAAATGATGGTCAGTCTATCCACTATTACCCAAATCGCATCATGATGACTCTGTGTAAGGGGTAATCCTGTGACGAAATCCATGGTAATGCGGTCCCATTTCCATTCAGGTATGGATATTGACTGTAGCAAACCTGATGGAACTTAGTGTTCTGCTTTTACCTGTTGGCATGTCATACATCTATTTACAAAGTTCACCACGTCCCTCTTCATACCTGACCACCAATATTGAGTTCTCAGATCTCTATACATTTTTCGTGCTACCAGGGTGCATCGAATATGCACTACTGTGTGCCTCTGTCAGAATTGCCCTTCTCAACTCCTCATTATCTGGAATGCAGATTCTGTTTACCCCCTGACTCAAATCCGCTCGGACCGAATCAGGGAGCGCTACTATATACTAAAAGCTAACTTTTACTGTAGATACACATATTTTATATTTATATTAAAAACATTTGAAAATGGTCCAAAGAATTTTTGAAAATCTGTAACACCCCCTGACCCAAATCCGCTCGGACCGAATCAGGGAGCGCTACAATGTACTAAAAACTAACTTTTACTGTAGATAAACATATTGTATATTCAAAAACCTTTTGAAAGTGGTCCAAATAAATTTTCGAAAATCTTGCCAGAGTTTCCTCTGTTTTTCTGACTTTCCAAAAACCTGTTTACAGATAAAATTTATAAAATCGACTTCCAAATTCTCAAATCAATTTTGCGCACCCTTCCAATTATAGTGCGACTTATAAACCAATTTATCACAATATAATTTATAAAGATTCACATAACATAAACACATCATAAAATATTTACATAGCGGAAGCTCGTTAAATATTTACAAACAGTTTCTGTATATGCATACGGTATCAAAATATATAACTTAATACAAACAAACTACCAAAATGTATACAGGAAAGATGTGATCCTGACTCTGGTTCTGCAAACTCTACTCTTCTTTATCTTTTTCGCTCTTGGAACCTTTGTTACCTGCGTGCGAGAAAACTCAACACACTAAGCATATTGCTTAGTGGATGTACACAAAATCGTATATACAAATATTTGAAATCAATCAAAACTATAAATAGCAAATAGATAAACAATATATGGGGCTCATATCAAATTCAATATCCAAAAACAATTAACAGACATATTTTCTTAATTTTTCAAACGTTTCCAGATAACAAATCAATTTTCAAATTGGGCTCCTGACATACAAAACATAAGTTATCGGACTGGATTACGGGTTGTTCGGTATTGGACGCAAACGGGGTCACTCACCGAACATCAGATCAGAATGGAACACCAACGGAATCACCCGCTGTAAATATCCCATGACAAATTTCAGAACCCTAGGACCGGCACTTGGGGCCTGTACTATCCAAAGGGTGGTATAATCGGCACAGTACTGTTCAGACAGAAACCCAGTTGACATGTCAACCTCCTATATCCATATCTATGTTTATACACATCAGAGCCAAAATATTTTCTCCAATCCAATGTCAACATATTTTATTTCTTTCCGAATAATCGAATTCAATTTCAATACATATCAATATATTTATATTTTTGCAAATTCAAATTTCATCAAATATAATATAACGGAAATATACGAATATATTTATAAATCAATAATCATATTAAATCAATCCAAATATACTCAAACCTATTTCATAATTCCGTTTCGAATCAAATTGCCCCAAAATCATTTTCCCATACATTTCACAATATAATATAATTTATGTCACTTTCAATAATATATTTCCTTAACAATATATTTCCATAACACTATTAGAACCAAATCATATTCAAATCATTCCGAAATCAGTTTCAAACTATCCATTCTACTCGAATCATAAAAATCATATTCACATATTCAAAATGAATTCAATCATACTTTTCATATGTATTCGAAATTAGGGATGTTACAATTCTTCCCCTCTTAAGAAATTTCGTCCTCGAAATTTACCTTATTCGAATAATTGTGGATATTGCTGTCTCATGATCTCTTCACTTTCCCATGTAGCTTCTTCCATATTATGGTTTCTCCAGAGAATCTTGACTAATGGTACTGTCTTATTCCGGAGTTCCTTAAGCTCTCTGTCTAGAATCTCCACAGGTTATTCTTCATATGTCAAGTCAGGTTGTATCTCAATATTTCAGTCTGAACTCTATGAGATGGATCAGATCTGTATCTCCTCAACATAGATACATGAAATACATTATGTATCTTTTCTAATTCCAATGGTAAAGCTAGTCTATAGGCTACCGCTCCCACACGTTCAAGAATTCGTATGGACCAATAAACCTAGGACTTAACTTTCCTTTCTGTCCGAATCTCATTACTTTCTTCCATGGAGATACTTTCAAAAATACTTTATCACCGACTTCATATGCAATGTTGATCGTTCATTTATTTTCATATATTTACGACCCTTAAACCGTATCTTTTAATTGTATTCTTGAGTATTTTTGGTGCTTTTGACGTGTTTTCCTCTAGTGTACAGGTAATAAGGTTTTGTGCGTTATTGAAGAGTTTTGGTGGATTAAATTGAAGATTTGGGAGTGCACAGCTGTCATCGTTTGGAGGCTGCCATAAATTCTACAAGATGAACTGGGTTGAGAACCTTATATTTCTGGAAAGGTCACAATATCTACTTTCCGGCAAATTTTACGGTTCATGATTCCGAGTTGTCTAGAGAAAGTTATGTTCATTTTCACAACAGTGCGCAGACTCACGACTTTCATGTCGAGAGTTAAGTCATGAGTCATGTTTCGGAGGCCGTCATAAATTCCAGAGGATGAACTGGGTTTCTAGCTTTATATTTATGGAACGATATAGATGTCTACTTTCCCATACATTTTACGGTTCGTGATTTGGAGTTTTCTAGAGGAAGTTATGGTCATTTTCATAACAGTGCGCAATCTTGAAATTTGGACCAGTGAGCACCGCGACCTAGTACCGCGACCGTAGGTCGCGCTACAGTGGTCGCGATGAAACATCAATTTTTTGGCAGTGACCACCGCGAGCACAGTGCCGCGACCAGCGGTAATGACCCATGGTCGCGATGGCGACGCGAGAAACCTATTTTTCAATGCCTATAAGTAGAAAAAGGGCTCTAAAGAGAGGGGATTCGACTAGGGCTCTAAGGAGAGGACCAAGAGGAGACCAAGAGAGAAGAGAAGAGGCAAAGAGGGGAGAAGAAGATCATCTTGAAACCAAGAGGGATTGAATTCAATCCTTGAGCCAAAATCTCACCATCAAGCTTGGATTTGGAGAAAGTGGAAGCTAGACAAATTCCCAATGAGGAGGAGGACGAAAGTTCATCACACCTAGAGTTTTTCTATCCCTTTCCTTCTTTATTTTCATGCTTGTAACTCTCTTTATTAATTGGAAAACATGTTTAGTTGTAAATCTTTGATTATGAACTAAATTTGTAAGTTAGGGTTTTGATGAATCTTATTCTATGATGATTGAATGAATTGATTGTTTAATTTGTTGTGGTTGATTATTATGTTGTTGAGTGGTATTATTGTGCTTAATGCTTTTGAATGTGAAGGCCTACATTTAGATGATAAATTGGTTGTGTGTTATGTACCGAGAGGAGACGCCCACCACGTGCTCGATATAATGTCCACCACAAGTAGAATTAGATAGAGATATACTAATTTGCTTGTGTGATCACATAGGGTGTTTATTGTGACTAATGCATTCTCATGCACTTAGATATACCATCGAGAGATAGGATATTAGTGTATGTGGAATAGGTCCGATTTACCTCGAGAGGGGACTTTGGATAATTTAGATAAACACGATCATCAATATGAATAATTAAACTACAACAATGTGCTTTCATGAAATTCAATTGGATGGATTAGGTGAATTCAAATACCCTAACTAATCTCTCATATTGGTTGTTTGCTTTACTTTTATGTTTTTATATTGTTATCTTTTAATTCATTCTTTTAAACCTTTCGATTATCCAAATAGAAATAGGCTTGGTTAATTTTAGTACTCAACGCCTAAATATCCCTGTGGAGACGATAATTTTACTCATCATTTTATTACTTGTGCCGACCCCGTATACTTGCGGGTACAAAAAGTCGTATCAAATGTCTCTTCTTTTCAAATCTGCATATAACTTCTGATGATCGAAAGCGACTTTCAGTCTTTCCTTTATGATATTCACCTTTTCTTCAGTCTGTCTGATTAAATCAGATCCAACCAACCTGTTTTCTCCCAATTCTGTCCAGCACAAAGGTGTCCTACATTTCCTTCCATATAATGCTTCATACGGTACCATATCTATGCTCGTCTGATAACTATTGTTATAAGCAAATTCAACCAATGGAAGATGATCATCCCAACTTCCCTCAAAATCAATAATACAACTCCAGAGCATATCCTCTAACACCTGAATTACTCGTTCCGACTGTCCATCTGTCTGTGGATGGAAAGCTGTACTGAAGCTTAATCGAGTACCCAGAGCTTCCTGAAATTTCTTCCAAAATCTGGACGTAAACTTCGGATCTCTGTCTGAAATAATAGAAGTTGGCACTCCATGTAATCGAACTATTTCTTTCAGATATAGCTCTGCTAATCTGTCCAAGGAATAATCTATTCTGACAGGTAGGAAATGTGCTGACTTGGTCAGTCTATCCACTATTACCCAAATCGCATCATGATGACTCCATTTAAGGGGTAATCCTGTGACAAAATCCATGGTAATGCGATCTCATTTCCATTCAGGTATGGGTATTGACTGTAGCAAACCTGATGGAACTTAGTGTTCTGCTTTTACCTGTTGGCATGTCATACATCTATTTACAAAGTCCACCACATCCCTCTTCATACCTGACCACCAATATTGAGTTCTTAGATCTCTATACATTTTCGTGCTACCAGGGTGCATCGAATATGCACTACTGTGTGCCTCTGTCAGAATTGCCCTTCTCAACTCCTCATCGTCTGGAATACAGATTCTGTTTTTGAAGCACAAAGTACCATCATCCCTGATTGCAAACTCAATATCTTTTCCCTCTTGGACTTGTCCACTAATAGTCACAAGTTTCTCATCCTGTTGCTGCTTTTCCTGTATTTGTTGGATCATATTCGGCTTGAGTGTCAGTTCAGCTAAAATAGCATCATCTGAGGTTAATTTCAAATGAGCATTCATAGCTTTCAATGCAACTATAGACTTCCTGCTCAAAGCATCAGCAACAACATTCGCCTTTCCTGGATGGTAATCAATAACACAATCATAATCTTTAATTAATTCCATCCATCTTCTCTGCCTTAAGTTGAGTTCCTTCTAGGTAGGCAAATACTTAAGACTCTTATGATCCGTATAAATATAGCATTTCTCTCCATAAAGATAATGCCTCCATATTCTCAAAGCAAACACTATGGCTGCAAGTTCCAGATCATGTGTTGGATAATTCTGTTCATGAGTCTTCAACTGTCTGGAAGCATAAGCAACCAATTTTTTCTTCCTATATTAACACACAACCTAAGCCATTGTATGAAGCATCACTATAAATCACATAGTCTTTATCGGATACTGGCTGTACTAGAGTTGGTGCTTCAACCAACATCGCTTTCAATTTCTCAAAAGCTATCTGGCATTTCTCATTCCACTCAAATTTGACATTCTTGTGTAGTAATTTAGTCAAAAGAGTGGCTATGGATAAAAATCCTTTTACAAATCGTCTATAATATCCGGCTAAGCCTAGAAAACTTCTGATCTTAGTAACATTCTTAGGAGGTTTCCATTCCATCACTGCTTCAATCTTTTTGGGATCGGCTGTAATACCCTTAACTGATACTACATGTCCCAGAAAAGCAATTTCGTTCAGCCAGAATTCACATTTACTGAACTTGGCATACAACTTCTTTTCCCTCAGAGTCTGTAACACTATTCGTAGATGTCGATCATGTTCTTCCGGACTCTGAGAATATATCAGAATATCATCTATGAATACCACCACAAATTGATCCAGATACGGACGAAACGTACGATTCATCAAATCCATAAAGGCTGCTGGTGCATTAGTCAACCCAAATGGCATTACGACGAATTCATAGTGTCCATATCGTGTTCGGAAAGCTATTTTCTGAACATCAGAATCTTTCTCCCTCAACTGATGATATCCCGATCTGAGATCAATTTTCGAGAAGACATTGGCTCCTCTCAACTGATCAAACAAATCATCAATTCTAGGCAACGGGTATTTATTCTTAATGGTAAGCTTATTCAGTTGCCTGTAATCAATACATAATCTCATCGACCCATCTTTCTTCTTCACAAACAATACTGGTGCTCCCCATGGGGATATACTAGGTCGAATGAATCCCTTCTCTAACAATTCTTGTAATTGTATTTTCAATTCTTTCAATTCCGCATGCGCCATCCTGTATGGAGGAATCGATACTGGAATGATACCTAGTATCACATCAATCACAAATTCCACCTCTCTCTCCTGTGGTAATTCAGGGAGTTCTTCTGGAAACACATCCTGAAAATCATGTACAGTGGGTATATTCTGCAAACTGGATTTAACCCTCTGTAAATCAACCACATGTGCTAGATATGCTTCACAACCTTTTCTTATCAACGTCTGAGCAGTAGTGGCTGAAATAACATTAGAGAGATAATCCCTCCTATCACCCACCATTATCACCTCTGTACCATTGCTAATCTAAGCATTACTCGCTTCAAACTACAATCAATTATAACCTGGTATTTGGTTAACCAATCCATGCCCAATATTACATCGAACTCATGAAATGGTAATTCCATCAAATCACCCAGAAATTCATACCCCTGAATTCCGATAGGACAATTTCTCCATACCCGGTTTACAATCACACTGTGCCCTAAATGATTACTCACCACTATCTCATAATCAGTAGATTCAGTTTTCACATTTCTATTTCTCAACATGGCATCACAGATATATGAATGTGTAGATCCTGGATCTATCAATGCAATAGCAATAATATCAAAAATAGAAATCGTACCAGTGATCACATATGGTGCATCCCTATTTTCTTGAGCCCTAACCACATAGGCTCTACCTGGGGCACGACTATCCTGCCTTCCCGAAGACTCTACTACTCCTCTATGTCTGCTAGCCTCAGTCCCTACCTGACTGGATCTCCTCCCTCTGGAACCTGTAGGAACTGATCTCTCTGATGGCCTACCAGAAACAGTCTCCCTCAGGAAATGATCTCAGGATCCACATCTATAACAAGCTCCGGTCACTCTCCAGCACTCTCCCAGATGCTGTCTCCCGCAATGCTCACAAACTGCCAAAGCTGGTCATCTCGCTGTACTCCCAGGAGCACTAGCTACTGAGGTAACCGACTGTCCTGGTCTGACGGGAACTGGAGGTCTCTGTGTCTGCCTCTGTACACTCATTTGAGGTCCCCTATATCTCTTACTTGGTTGCTGGAACGAACTAGCTTGTCCTGGACCTCTTCTCTGTTGACTCCAGTTCTTTCTAGCCTGCTCCTCTTTTCGAACCCTTTCAACACTAAGGGCTGCTGATACTAGTCTAGGAAAATCAATCATCTCAAAAGCTGCAACCTGAAAACGTATGTAATCATTCAATCCGTCTTCAAATCTCCTACACTTATTCTCCTCCGTCGTCACCATCTCAGTCGCATACTTACTTAATTTTATAAATTCTCGCTCATATTCGGTGACTGTCATCTGTCTCTGTTTTAAGTTCATAAATTCTCTTTTCATATTCTCTATATAGATACGGCCAACATACTTCCTCCGAAACTCTTTCTGGAAAAACCCCCAAGTCCGTTCCTCCGGCTGTACTGTCTGAACAATAGAGGTCCACCACTGATAAGCGTCCTCCTGCAATAAAGAAACTGCACACTCTAGACTCTCCTCTGGTGTGCAATGTAACTGCTCTAAGATCCGCTCAGTCCGCTTAAACCAATGTTCGGCAGCGGATGCATCTTCCTCTCTTCTGCCACAGAAATCTGTAGGTCTATATTTGGCCAACCTTTCTATTGCTGACCTTCGTGGCACTGCTCTAGGCCACACACTGGAAAAAGTCTGTCATATCCTGCAAATTAATTGGCTGACCCTGCCTCTCTGGTCAAGCCACCCCTGGGCTCACTGAATCTCCTCCATCTCCCTCAGCTACACTGGCGGGACTATTAATGCTAAATGGTTTCATTTCCTACACAAGACAGAAGAGGAATTTTGCAGATTAGAGTCACATCTTCCTGTTTTTATTTCTTTTCTACAATGAATGCATATACAATATTATTATATAGACAAAATAGTTTGCTCTGGTCTAGGAACGCCTAAACCATGGCTCTGATACCAAAAACTGTAACACCCCCTGACCCAAATCCGCTCGGACCGAATCAGGGAGTGCTACAATGTACTAAAAACTAACTTTTACTGTAGATAAACATATTGTATATTCAAAAACCTTTTGAAAGTGGTCCAAATAAATTTTCGAAAATCTTGCCAGAGTTTCCTCTGTTTTTCTGACTTTTCAAAAACCTGTTTACAGATAAAATTTATAAAATCGACTTCCAAATTCTCAAATCAATTTTGCGCACCCTTCCAATTATAGTGCGACTTACCAACCAATTTATCACAATATAATTTATAAAGATTCACATAATATAAACACATCATAAAATATTTACATAGCGGAAGCTCGTTAAATATTTACAAACAGTTTCTGTATATGCATACGGTATCAAAATATATAACTTAATACAAACAAACTACCAAAATGTATGCAGGAAAGATGTGATCCTGACTCTGGTTCAGCAAACTCTACTCTTCTTTATCTTTTTCGCCCTTGGAACCTTTGTTACCTGCATGCGAGAAAACTCAACACGCTAAGCATATTGCTTAGTGGATGTACACAAAATCGTATATACAAATATTTGAAATCAATCAAAACTATAAATAACAAATAGATAAACAATATATGGGGCTCATATCAAATCCAATATCCAAAAACAATTAACAGACATATTTTCTTAATTTCTCAAACGTTTCCAGATAACAAATCAATTTTCAGATTGGGCTCCTGACATACAAAACATAAGTTATCGGACTGGATTACGGGTTGTTCGGTATTGGACGCAAACGGGGTCACTCACCGAACATCAGATCAGAATGGAACACCAACGGAATCACCCGCTGTAAATATCCCATGACAAATTTCAGAACCCTAGGACCGGCACTTGGGGCCTGTACTATCCAAAGGGTGGTATAATCGGCACAGTACTGTTCAGACAGAAACCCAGTTGACATGTCAACCTCCTATATCTATATCTATGTTTATACACATCAGAGCCAAAATATTTTCTCCAATCCAATGTCAACATATTTTATTTCTTTTCGAATAATCGAATTCAATTTCAATACATATTAATATATTTATATTTTTGCAAATTCAAATTTCATCAAATATAATATAACGGAAATATACGAATATATTTATAAATCAATAATCATATTAAATCAATCCAAAATATACTCAAACCTATTTCATAATTCCGTTTCGAATCAAATTGCCCCAAAATTATTTTCCGATACATTTCACAATATAATATAATTTATGTCACTTTCAATAATATATTTCCTTAACAATATATTTCCATAACACTATTAGAACCAAATCGTATTCAAATCATTCCGAAATCAGTTTCAAACTATCCATTCTACTCAATAGAATTCAAATAATTCAAAAACGATAAACTTCGAGAATTCCAAAAATTTCTGGAAAACTGAAAAAATTCGAAAACTCATATATATCGAACCTGAACTATATTCGATAATCAATATAATTCAAATAACGCAAATTTAATCAATTTCAAGCAATCTGAAATATTCTGGAAACTGGAAAAATTCCAAAACACGTATATATCAAATCTAAACTATAATCTATAATCCATATAATTCAAATAACTCAGAAACTCTAAAATTTGACAATTCCGAAAATTTTTGGAAAACTGAAAATTCGAAAAATACGTGTACGCCAAACCTGAAAGCTTCCTCCTTCTCCTTTCCTTCTCCTCTTTCTCTTTTCTTCTTCTTCTTCTTCTTTTCTCCTTCTTCTTCTTCTTCTTTTTTCTTCTTTCTCTCTCCTCTCCTCTCTTCTCTCTCGTTCTATTCTGTGATGTTTATGTTTCTGTGTTATGTTTGCTGAATTTTGAGAGTTGTTGCTCTCTTTATGCACCGCTCCACCGCTTATTTTTTTTTAACATTTTTGAGCCATCGCGACCTGTACCGCGAGCGGTGGTCGCGCCGCTTTGGTCGCGTTGCTCACTAATGGAAATTTGCCACTTTCACCGCGAGCTGATCATCGTGATCTGTGGTCGCGATGACTGGCCGCGATACTCACTACCCCAAATCATCCTTTTCATCGCGAGCTGCTCATCGCGATCTCAGGTCGCGATGAGTGGTCGCGATGCCTGCTGTCCAGATTTTTCACCCTTTTCTTCGTGCATTATTTTCGACCGTTCAAATTGGTCCATTATGAAACCTAAAAATATACATACATTTAATTACAATTTCCACCCCTCAAATCATAAAAATCATATTCACATATTCAAAATGAATTCAATCATACTTTTCATATGTATTCGAAATTAGGGATGTTACAAAATCTTGCCAGAGTTTCCTCTGTTTTTCTGACTTTCCAAAACCTATTTACAGATAAAATTTATAAAATCAACTTCCAAATTCTCAAATCAATTTTGCGCACCCTTCCAAATATAATGCGACTTACCAACTAATTTATCTGTTGTTGATCAAACCCATGAACTCCAACACTTAGTCCTTGAACTTAATCAAGCCGGTATTCCTATACATAAAAATTTTGATGTGGCTGCCATTATAAAAAAACTTTCTAACTCCTGGAAAAAATTTGGCATTTACCTTAAACACAAGAGAGAATCTATTTCCCTTGATGAGCCTTCTTATCTCACTCCAAATAGAACAAAAAGCTTGTGAAAGAGGCCTTATTTCATAACCATCATCCTCTGATTTTCAGGCTAAGGCTAATGTCATGGTAAGACAAAAGTCAAAGTTCAAGAATAAAAATTTTCAGAAAAAATCAAACCATCTCAAACCTAACCAAAAAAATTAAGAAGGATAAGAGCAAAGTTAAGTTCTATGTGTACCATAAATTTGGATATTATGCAACAGAATGCTACCAAAAAAAAGAAAATAAGGGGAAATCAAACATTGAGAGATAAGTCAATATAACAATAGGCGAAGATTCCACTACTTCAGGAGGAGGATATTTATCTTACTTTCCTGAAGTGAATATGGTCTATCAATCAGATGAGTGGTGGATAGACTGTAGTGCTAATGTACATGTTTGTGCTAATCGCTCTACATTTCTGACTTATCAGGAATCTGATGGCATAGTAACTAAAGGAGTTGCCTCTGTTGCATAAGTGTGTGGGCAAGGATGAGTGGACTTGAAATTGACTTCAGGCAAGGTCCTTTCTCTACATGACATGCTACATGTACCAAAGTTTCAGAAGAATTTAATTAATGGATACTGTCTAGTCCAAGACGGATATAAAATTGTATTTGAATCAAATAAAGTTGTATTATCTAAATTTGGTTTTCTATTGAATGGGGATACACTTGAGATGGATTATTTAAATTATCTTGTTTTAAATGTATAATTGTTGATTAAAGATGTTAATTCTGTTATTGTTTTAATTATTGAATAACCTAATATTTGGCATGCTAGATTAGGACATGTGAATGTTGGTACTATAAAACATATAATGAATGTTAATATTACCTTCATCTAATATAAATGCTAATTCTAAATGTCAAATTTGTGTAAGTTCTAAATAACCTAGGAAACCTTTTCATTCAATTGAACGTGATTATGTTTTATTAGAATTAATTCATAGTTACTTGTGCGAATTTAATGGTGTACTTACTCGAGAAGGAAAAAGATATTATATCTCATTTATTGATGACTTCTCAAAATATTGTTATATGTATCTAGTAAAAACTAAGGATGAAGCTTTGGATAGGTTTACTGCCTATAAGGCTGAGGTTGAAAATCAACAAGAAAAAAGAATTAAAATTCTTAGATCAGATCGTAGAGGTGCATAAACTACTGCAAATATGTCTCAATTTTGTGAACAACATGGGTATTATTCATGAAGTTACTGCACATTTCTCTCCTTAGTCAAATGGGGTAGCAAAAAGGAAAAATAGGACATTTAAGGACATGGTGAATTCCATATTGTGCAGTTCAGGAGTACCTCATAACTTGTAGGGGGGAGACGCTGCTATCAGCATGTCACATTCTCAATCGAATTTTATTCAAAGGAAGTGACAAGACTTCCTATAAGCTATGGAAAAGAAGAAAGTTGAGCCTCAAACATTTCAAAGTATGGGGTTGCTTAGCTGTAGTAGGGTACCATTGAACAAAAAATGAAATTTATGACCTCAATCTGTTGATTGTGTTTTTTCTAGGTTATGCACATAATAGTGCTGTTTATAGATTTCTGGTTGTGAAGTCTCGAGTAAGTGATATTGTAGATAACACTATTATGGAGTCTAGGGATGCGACTTTCTTTGAAGACATATTTCCTTTCATTAATCGACCAAATGGATCTTTAAGTGATCCTACTAAAATTCCTTCTTCAAGTAACACTGTGCCAGTGAGTGCAGAATCGATTGAACCTCGAAGAAGCATAAGAACTAGAGTTGAAAAGAACTTTGGTAATGATTTTCTTGTTTATTTGGTTGAAGAAAATCCATTAACTTTTCAAACTACTATGACCTCAGTTGATGCTCTTTTTTGGGAGGAAACTATTAATAGTGAGATGGAATCAATTAGATCCAACAACACTTGGATGTTAACTGATTTACCTCTTGGTATTAAAACTTTAGGATGTAAATGGATTTTTAAGAAAAAACTTAGACCAAACGGTTCTATTGACAAATTTAAAGCTCAATTGGTGGCTAAGGGGTACAAACAACGAGAAGGAATTGACTTCTTTGATACTTATTCCCTTATCACTAGAATTGCATTATCTGTGTGCTTATAGCAATGGCCGCTATCCATAATCTCGAGATCCATCAAATGGATGTCAAGACCGCCTTTTAAATGGTGATCTTGAAAATGAGATATACATGAATCAACCAAAGGGATTTGTAATTCCTGGTCAAGAATATAAGGTCTATAAATTGATTAAATCTCTCTATGGACTTAAATAAACTCCAAAACAGTGGCATGAGAAGTATGATAATATTTTGCTATCTGATGATTTTACCATTAACGATTTTGATAAATGTGTTTATAGTAAAGTTAAGGATGGTAATATTATCATTTTTTGTCTTTATGTAGACGATATTTTATTGTTCAGCAATTGTTTTGATGTCATTTTAAGTACTAAAATATTTTTATCTAGTCGCTTTAAAATGACAGATCTTGGTAAAGATAGTGTTGTTTTGGGTCTCAAACTAGAAAAGACTCTAAATGGATAATCTCTTTCTCAGTCTCATTGTGTTGAGAAAATTCTCAAGAAATTTGAGAAATTTTACAGTAAACCTGTGCACACTCCATTTGACAGTAGTGTCAAACTGGTGAAAAATAATGGAAAAGCTATCTCTCAATTGAAATACTAACAAATTATAGACAATTTGATATATTTGGAAAATTACTCCAGGCCTGATATTGCATTTGCCATAAGCAAATTGAGCAGGTTTACTAGTTGCCTAGATGCACATCATTGAAATGCATTAGAAAGAGTTCTCAAGTACTTGAAAGGTACTATGAACTTAGGGCTTCATTACTCTAATTATCTAACTGTATTAGAAGGTTTCAGTGATGCTAACTGGATATCCGAGTCCGATAAGACAAAGGCCACAAGTAGTTGTGTCTTTATTTTAGGAGGTGCAGCTGTATCTTGGAAGTCTGCGAAACAGATTTTATTATCTCAGTCCACTATGGAAGCAAAGTTAATTGCTCTAGACTTGGCTGGAGCTAAAGCAGAGTGGATAAGAAATATATTAGCATATATTCCTTTGGGTGAAAAGCCTAGTCCAACTGTATCTATGCACTGTGACAACCAATCAACCATTGCATTGGTTAAGAATGCTATGTATAATGGGAAGATACGACATATTTATCTAAGACATAATTCCATTAGACATTTACTCATGGAGTGATATCACTCGATTTTGTGATATCAGCGAAGAATCTTGCTGATACTTTTACTAAAGAACTAGTTAGTAAAAAAATTGAAGAAACGTTGAGGGGGATGAAATTGAAGCCGATTAAAAACTAGTTACCACTGGTGGCTACCCAACCTATCTGACTGGAGATCCTAGAAAGTAGGTTTAATATGGAAACAAGTTGATTGAGTAACTTATATGAACACTAATTTTAATTACATTAAATTCCTCCCTATAGTGTTGTGCTTATAGGCTGTTTATATTAGGAAGAGTTATATTCTCTTAATAAATTCAAGGACTACATGTCAGGGTATTGCTTACAATATACCCTTAGAGAATTCACCTATGCGAGTATGGTAGTAGGACCGTTATCTACGGAATAAGAGCTTAATTCCTAAAGTACTCGTGAAAACAGGATATTGTGCATGGCCGGAATTTACTTGCAATAGCTCGTACAATGCGTGAATTTAATCAAGTGTTGTACATTAAGGGTTCAAGTTCAAGACATAGTTCACCTCGAACCTGTGTATACAATGCTTAGATTCACTAGGTAAAGGTTCAAGTCAGCAGGACACCTTTTACTGAAAACATTGTATAAGATTAATTTAAGATATCTAATGTTTTAAGTTTTCATTGTAAACTTTTTTATTAAACTGGGAGATTATTATAAATATTTATTTATCTATTTAATAAAAAAATTTATTCATATTAATATATTTATATTTAATTAATTGAGTTATTTGAATTTTAAATATTTTGTTTAATGGGTATATTAAAAAGACACAACTGTTCAGTATTTTACTTATAAAAGAACATTTTATTTATTAGAGAAAATAATAATAAAAGAACATTTTGTTTATCAGATAAAATAATAAGTTTTGAACGTTCTTTTCTTTGTTCTTTTTCCCTGGAAAAACAAAACACATAAATCTCTCCAAAAAAAAAAAAATCATTGGATACATCAATCAATTGAAAGAGTGAACAAAGTGGTTCGAGGGCCGACCTTTATGTAATAGAAGAAAAGTCTATTTATCGTTGTATCTTGAAAGGGAATCGCCAAACATTTTGTGCAGAGGGCGAATTTCCTTTACGAAAAGCATTATCTAACGTGCTTCGACTGAGTACATTTTTCTTAATCCCTACTTATTTTTATATGATTATATATTGATCTTGAAAATCTGAATTTGAGTGATTAATGTGTATTTGATGAAGGTGGATCTTTTGAGTTTTATACTATATATATATATATATATTGTTTTTATAACATTTGAAATTCAGCGTATAAAATTGTTGGAAATTAAAATTAAGTTTGTTCTTCACCAATAGCTTTCTCTTTCTAAAATCTAGTTTTCTCTCTCTCTTCTCATTCTCGCAACCCTTTTCTCTCTAATTTTTTTTTTTGTAACCTTTTGTTTCTAATTTTTCTCTCTTTATCTTTCTCTCTCTTTCCATCTCGCCCCTCCTTCGAAAATAGGTTTACACTGTTTGCAAAAGCTTCTCAAAACATTCAGGCAAGTTGTACACGTGGCTATGGAGCATTTTTGTTCAAAATGTATAAAATTTAATAAAAACATCAACTTTTTAAAAACGGCTAAGTATAATAAATACCTCTAATTTAAGATTATTTATGAATTTATCAAAAATTAATATCGATTCCATATTTTGTTATAATTTTTTCCAATATCGAAATCTTTTCTCTCTCAAAAAAGTAAGCATAATGTCTATCCTCAATGGAGAAGACAACCAACAATATTTTTCGAACCGGACAAATCTGGATTACAGAGTCTGCGAATTGAGTAGAATAGCCCTTTTTAATTCGAAAGGCGTTTGGTCTGAAGATAATCATAGTGGTACCGCCTTCCCTCTATTCATGGTTCAATTGATCTTGACGTTTTTCTTCTCCAGATCGATCTATTTTGTTCTCACACCTTTGAAACAGCCCAAAATCGTTTGCGATGTTTTGGTATATATATTATCCCGTTGTTGCAATATGTCTTCAGGTTTTATATTTTGTGCATGTTGACACGACGAATATTAATATAGATTAGGATTTTTTTCATATGGTGTTTTTAATTTTTTTTTTGAATCTATATGAATATGTTGGTCGTAATTTTTCTCTTCAATTTTCATTTTTCAGAGTGGAATTATACTAGGACCGTCATGTCATGGCACAAAACAAGGAGATGAAGAACCTAATTTTCCAACCGGAAAACATGTTGTTGAACAATACAATGAGCGCCATTGGCGGGATCTACTTCATCTTCATTAATTCAGTGAAAATGGACAAATACAGACTCCTCCTGACAGCGAAGAAGGCCTGGAATGTTGGCCTGACATGCTACATCATTCCCTTGGCAATCTCGTTGATTGTCTTCTATCAATTACAAACATACATTCCTGGAGTCGATACCGGAAACTTCCCGGCTTGTCTATTCGCTCTCTCTGCACGATCCTTCCTCCCTGTTATCTCTCACGCCCTTGGTGAACTCAACCTGTTAACTTCTGATTTGGGCCAACTTGCCATCGGTTGTGCAACTGTTCACGAGATCTTTGGATGGGGTCTTACGTTCCTGGCGATGCTTTTGCAACGTGGAGGAGAACAAAGGATAGGGATTATAACCGTGTTGTGCATGCTCGCGGTGATAATATTCACAATCTTCTTTCTACGTCCCCTGATACTATGGATTATCAGGAACACTCCTGAAGGAAAACCTGTAGATGGAACCTATGTCAAAGCAGTATTGCTTGCACCTTTAATCATAGGAGTCGTGAGCGATGTTTTGGGTTCAACATATTATACAGGAGCTATGATAATGGGCTTGATCATACCAGCCGGACCTCCTCTAGGTTCAGCATTAGTAGACAAATGCGAACTCATGTTGTCAGAATTTCTTCTGCCTTTATTGTTCATTCGCATCGGTCAGCTAACCAATGTGCATTCAGTTACCGATTGGAAGGCTTTTGGCGCTTTCCAGTTTAGCTTGGCATCTGGATATGTTGGGAAGGTGGCCGGATGCTTGTTGTACTTGCTATGTTTCAAAACTGGCATCCGAACCGCTTTGTTGCTTGGCATCGTTTTGAACACTAAGGGTGTACTTGAGTTTACGATATCCTCCCGATGGAGAATGTTTAAGGTATCAATGATTTCTCCTATATATCTTGAGTTAATACGGACAAATTAGGATAGTTTTAATGTTTCAGCAGCTGAAAATGAAAAATTGCCTAATTTCATGGAATTTAGATCATATGCTGATCGGAATTTTTCAGTTGAGCGCATCTAAAGTATATTTATTATACGGACTTAATCAAACCATTGTTAAAAAAAAAAAAAAAAAAAAAAAACTTAAGTCAAAATAAGATCATGATTCAATTTTTATTGTGATATAATTTCATAAATTTGTTGTGCAGTATCTAGATGAACCTTCTTATACTGCATTTGTGCTATCAAACGTGTTAGTGACCGCAATTGTGGCGCCTCTGGTACAAATGTTTTACAAGCCTGGGACTAGGCTTGACATGTCTTGCTTGACAGAAATCCATAGCAGAACCTTGCAGGCAACACCACTTGGCAGCGAATTACGAGTACTCTGCTGTATTCACTGCGAAGATAATGTACCGGGCATCATCACTCTGCTCAGAGCTTCTAGTCCGACCGAGAATAGCCCAATCTGCAACTATGCTGTACATGTCACCGAGCTCATCGGCAGGGCAACACCGGTTTTGGACGCATATGAAAGCAAAAATTGGAAACTGATGCCTAATTCGACTGAACGGATAATGAGAGCCTTATTGAAGTATTCTAAAGCTTCGAGCCTCTCAGTCCTTCTTCAACCTTTTAGGATGATTGCCCCGTACAAGCAAATGCACGAAATGGTCTGCAAATTAGCTCATGATAAGTATATTCCTCTCATTATACTTCCCTTCCCTGAAAGCTTGGAGGTTTATGGAATAACAACCAGTTTGCGCAGTTTTATTACTAGTGTTCAAGATAATTCGCCTTGCACGGTTGGAATTTTGGTGGATCGATTTCCCCGTCGATTCTCAAACTCAACCAAGTGGTCTTTCAAAGTAGGCTTGTTCTTCCTTGGCGGACCTGATGACCGAGAGGCTCTGGCGTTGGTCCTACGGATGTCGGAAAATCCTGGAGTGAGCATTATGTTGTACAGGATTTTATTGACAGAAGATTCTGAGGAGGATTACCGTGAGAATCATCTTGACGAATGCTTGGTTAACGAGTTTATTGCTAAAAGTATTGATAACCCTAGCGTGGTGCTTAAAGAGTTCAAGATAAACAAATCATTGCAGATATTGGATGCGGTTCGTTCCATGGAAAACAAGTATGAGCTTGTTCTTGTAGGGAAGCGTAGATGGTCGCACTTGCATTTGGAACGAGAAATGCATCCCTGGGTTGAGTACAAGGAGCTCGGAGTTATCGGAGACATGCTTGCATCCTCAGATTTTGGTGGAGGAGTGATGTCTGTCTTGGTGATGCACTCTATTGCAGTTGTTAATAGTTCTTCGTCTAAGAGCTTTTCAGTTGACATAAATGGCTTCTCGTTTTCCTCATCACACCGTGATAGAGATCGTAATAATGTCCAAGGTCATGATCAGGTATCTGAAAATTGAGATTCAAGAATTTCTACAGAAGCAATTTTGATCTTTCCATGATCTTTTTTTTTTTCTTTTTTAAGTTAATTAGTAGTTTAAAAGATCTTGTTACCAGCAATTTTGCTGGATGATACATAGTACGCAACTACTTATGTTATGTGTCTGGTAGAAGGTTGGTGTCTCATTTCCAGGTTGATTTAATTTGATTGATACATAGTACGCAATTTTGTTGGAGAAAGACTCTAAATTATGGTAAAGTAATTACTAAAAACAGAGCCACAAGAATCAAAGAGTAATTTTATCTTTCAATGTAGAAAGAATACTTCTAAAATCAAGGAAAAAAAAACATGGCGGGTCTGTAACTAAATCAGATGGTGCTTGCTGTTGCAACCATAGCACCAACTTCTCTATCTACCCACTTTTATGTCTATCAAAAAGAAACAATGCAAACAAACTATATGTCCCCAAATGCAGGGAACTGAACAAACTCTCTCTGTATAGTAAGAATAGAAAACAAAAACAGAAAAGACAAGAGGCTTTATCCTGGTGATTTTTGGGCCTATGATTTTCTCAATATAATGCTTTGTAAATTCTGTTGATGATGATGATGATCTTAACACTGAGGCAAATCCAGCGGCGGCGCTTCCAGAGTTTCCAGTTCTCCTACTCCATTCTCCACCAGGAAAGCCATGGCCAGACCCCAGCTGATATGGACATCCAAGTGACAGTGCATTATCCACACCCCTGTATCAATCCAAGCCAATAAATAATCATCAAGTTTTAGATGTTGTGCGGTTTATTCGCAATCATCAGATGAATTTATCTTAGTTTGCCGTTCAGCGCAGAACTTTAGAAAAAGACAAATAAATATTGGTAGTTAGATGCATTTAACGTCTAAGATTGTAAATGTTTTACCTGGATTGTCTGCAACGAATCTAATGACTGCCCATCCTCCTACAGGAACAGAAGCAGTGTTTCTGAGAGGTGGATCAACAAGGTTAAATTTTGACGTATCGGTCCTGGGGTTGAAATTTCCGAAACCCTCTGCAACGATGTAGAAATCGTATCCGTGAAGATGAATTGGGTGGTTCTCAACTGTGAAAATGCTTGTGCCTTGCAACACAACCTGAACTCTGGAGCCGAATTTCAACCTGTATAACTTGGTCCCTGGAGCGGGCTGCCAGAGTGATCGGCTAACGTTTCCGGTGTAATCGAATTTCTGAGGTGGGTTGGCTGGAAAATCAGTGGTGAACACTCCTGGAATCCCGTGATGATGTGCTTGCAAAAGTGAGAAGTTTGATGGCAGCACGAATGATACATTGTTCATACTAGCTGTGAAACGGGTTCCATTCGGTCCCTGGCACTGGCTTGATTTGAAGTTTTTCGGGCAATTGTTGAGCCCTAGACCAACTGTGAAGATCAGGTTTTCATCAATCTCTGTTGGGACCTCAACTTTCCGAGGACTCCTGAACTTGGTAGTGAAAGCAGTGACAGTGTTGGTGTCATTAAAGGCGGGCAAAGGTGGCATAACTGGCCGAGTTGCAAGGCCCTTTTTGGCTGGACATGGGGCGGATTTGTACTCGAGAATGGCGGTGGTAGTGGTGTTGTCAAACGGAGCACTCGGGGCACTAGCATAGGCACGAGCGGCTATGTAGTAGCGAGCCGGTGGCTGGTCACCATTGATGAGAACATCAGTGGTTTGGCCGGGGCCTAACTCGATGACTGAGATGGTAAATGGCTTGAGATAGGAGGCATCAGCCCCAACAACCGTGAACTTGTGGTTTGCAATTGTGAAGAAGAGTGGCTGGTTCAAGCCAGCATTGATGACTCGGATGAGGTTAGTCTCACCTGAATCTATTGGAACCACGACGGTATCTGAAAAAAAAAAAAAATTAATATCAATTGGTTCGTAATTTAAATTGAGGTCTCATTATTACTACTATACAAGTATTTCAGGACGGATTAACAGGTGTTGAAACGGTATAGTGATAAGCTTATTACAGTTACACAGGATGGATCTAGTATGATTTAGAACTGGTTATCAATATAATTTAATTATTCTTTTGGACAAATATGAAATGGGCTCTTGTTGAAGGGTTGATGGGTTATGGGCCATTTAGTAATTTCATGATTTGGTGGGTGGTCGGTTGGTAGATCAAGACATGTTTGTTGTTATCGATTCTTAGTTTCTGTAAACTAAGGACAAACATAATTATAATGATGTTTCTCAAGTCAAAAAACAAATAATGATTTTCCTAGCTAATCTATGCAGTTTTTCTAGAGACAAAAACAACCGTTTACATTATTTTGATTGGACATAAAGGGCATGGCGTGAGCATGAAGCACCTTGACATTATTTCAATTGGACAAAATTAACTCAAAAACACACAATAAAAAACAAAAAATTATATTAAAAAAAAAAAAAAAACCTTTGCTAGAGCAATTGTAAAGATCTCCAGGTTGACCATTAATGGTGTATGCATCAGAAACATTTGGAGCTGCTCCTGTTCTTGTTGCCTGTCTCACAACATCAATTGGGTTTGCATCCCACCATTCCCCTGATCATCAACAATCAAGTATGATACCACTAATCAATTGTATCCTGATCGTCCATTAAAATTACTTTTTTTACAGAAAGCGTTTTCACTTTTAAAATATTTAATGATTAACGATTAATTACCGAGAAGAAGGGGAGTTTCGCGCTTGGGTTTGGTGAACGGGTAGGAGGATCCTTCTTTGGGATGGATGATGAGAGCTCCATAGACAGTGGCTCTGAGCCAAGAGCTGTGAGCATGCCACCAAAGTGTGCCTTCTTGTCCTTGAATTGTAAACCTGTATGTGTAGCTAGCTCCTGGTCTGATTGGACACTGAGTTACAAACTCTGGACCATCTGCCCATGCTGTTCTCATTTGTCTCACACCATGCCTGCAAAAATAGGTTTGTGTTTTAACACGTGAGATAACCAAAACTGTATTTTATATATAAAAAAAAATATTTGGAATATTTAAAGTATTTATTATGGATGCGTAGTTCACATGCAAATATTAATTATATGTATATACCAGTGAATGGTGACATTGTATCTAGCTTTGTTGACAACTTTGACAACTAGAGTGTCTCCATTGTTAACTTCCAAGGTTGGTCCTGGGAACATCCCATTGACGGTGATGGTATTGTGGGTTTTGCACAGCCTCTTCACTGGAGTTGCTTGAATCTGCATGCATGTTTCCAATGTATACACAACAAAAATGTGTTTAGTATCCAAATATGAGAAAGTTATATATAACAAAGAAAAAACAGAAAGGAAAAAAAAATGATCATAACATACAACAAAATCATGGTGGTGAATTTTGGGTTCAGCCAAGGACAATGAAAAAGAAGAAGAAGCAAGGAGAAGCAAAAAGCCAATGACAAAAGTGCTTTTGAGAAAATCCATATTCCTCTATCTCTCTGATCAATTGTAGCTAGGACTTTTGTTTTTTGTTTGTGAAAGTGGAAATGTGCAAGCAAGAAAGCAAGAGTGATGAGGAAGTGAGGAAGAGGAAGAGGGTGGTTTTATAGGAGAAAGAAAAGAGGAGAGAGAGAGTGGTTTGAGGTTGGCAAGATTAGGTTTTGAATCAACTAGAAATTGAATTAAAATGGTAAGATTCCTCAGCAAAAAACTTTGTTCAACCCTAAAAAGGAGTTGTTGCACCCACTAGACCTCCCCTTCCCTCCTCCTCCTCCTCAAAAATTAAAAGTGAAAATTATTGTTTCTTCAAATGCTTGCTTCACAAGTCTTTTCTATGGAGGTTGAATTTCAACAATAACCATCATTAATTTATATATAATTACCAGAAATTAAATTAAATTGATTTGTTTGTTTCCAAAAGTTATATATCATATGGGTCCTTCATCAAATTCATAGAATACATACATATATATATATATATATATATATATATGTTGCATGTATGTTTTTAATGTATACACGCAATAGATTGAAAAGTCCTAATAGTTTTTTACATGTTAGACAAGTAAAATATTTAGTCCAAGACCAAAAGAAAAACAAAGACAATAGTCAAAAAAAGGCACTTTTAGAAGCCAAGAGAGTTGTGGTCTTGTGGACTTGTTCATTTTCTTCTTTTTTTTTTTTTTTTTTTTTTTTTTTTTTTTTTTTTTTACAACTTGTGTCCAAGGCTAACATGATCTGATGATCATCACTCGATCATCCAAAAGTCTTCCAACAATATACAAACCCAACTCTATTATTATTAGGACTTTACCAGACTACCCAGATTAAAAACTATACCATAAATCCTTTTTTCTTGACAAAAAATTCGAATTTTATTTCTAAATCAATTTATGTACAAAGAGAGAGAATTTATTTCTCGATAAAGGGTGTCACAATATGAAAAACGTTTGAATCTAGGACCAGGAGTAATTTTATTTATTTTATTTTTTTTTTTTTTTATGTATATCGTCTTGCTTGTATTAGGATTTGACAAATTGGGTTATATTTGCAATACATTGTTAAAAGAAAAAAAAAACATTTTGTTTTTGGTAGCTAGCTAGACACAATTAATAGAATATGCATGTCTTGTCAATTGTCATGATCAGAAAATTAACTAAATTTTTTTATTTGGTGCAAGAGACCATCACCCATTAGTGAAAATAGCAAAAAGTGTCATTTTTTTGTTCTTTTCTTTTCTTTTTTTTTTTGGTAAATAAAACAATCATTTTCTTTGAACTTTTTCTTTCTTAATCAATAAGTGTGTTAAATGAATATTAGAGAAAAAGAAAGATTTATGAGATCTCTTGTATATGTGAATTCAACTTTGGACCATTTTTTTCTTAATTTGTATGATAGAAACACAAAATTTTCAAGTCTCTAAAGTCTTTGTTTTAAATTGAAAATCATTTCACATTGATAAATTTAATTTAATTATGATGGGTCACTTCCATTTAATTAATTTGTAGATTATATTTATATATATATATATATATGTATATATTGACATTAACTAGTCAATACATACCTACAAATATTGAAAAGTGAAACCATTAGTTATTGCAAAAAAATTAATTAGTCTTCACGCGGCATTGCCAACTAATTATAATAAGCAAATTAATTAAATATATTAATCAACTCCTCAATATTAAATATATAAAATATAATCATTCTCTACCCTGTAATTTGAGATATTTTTTATTTTTCACCCTCTAGTTTCATTTTTCTCTATTTTCCCCTTTTACTAAGATTTTTTAATTTTTTAGTTGAAAAGACTATTTTACCCTCAAATTTTTAAATAAAATAATATTTAAATATTTTCATCTATAAAAAATTAAAAATACATAAAAATAATTTAATAAAAAGATGAATTTAATAAATTTAATTAAAAAATTATTAAAAATTAAAAACACATAATAAAAATTAAATAAAACTAAAAACAATTTTTTTTAAAATAATTCTAGATCTTGTAGAGATCCAATCGTCCATCTTCAAATGATAGATGTGGTGATTGGACTCCACCAAATCTTCAATCAAAACTTTTTTTAAAAAATATAAATAAACAAAATAAAAAAAATTCTCACTTCATACCACAAACAATAAAATAAAAAGAGAAGAAAATAAGAGAGAAAAATTGTGGTGAGGAAGAGAGAGAGAGAGAAGATGTGAGAGTAGAAGAAGAAGATGAGGAGAGAGAGAGAGAGAAAATAATTTTTATTTTTTAAATTTTTTATTTTAAATGAAATTTTATTTAATTTAAAAATATTTTGGATATTTATTAAGTTTTCTACCCTTTAACATTTAATGGTTAAATTTAAAAATCAAATATGAGGGTGGATTTTAAATATTTTTATAAATTAGAGAAAGTAAAATAGAGAAAAATAAAATTAAAGGGTGAAAAATAGAAAATACCCTAAATTATAGGATGAAAAATAATAATATCCCTAAATATATTATAATTAGTAGTTTATACACTAAAGTTATTTATCAATTTGTTAGATCACCAAATTTATGAATAAAAAGCACAATACTTTGAAAAAAGTCACATCATTTCTTTCTTTAGTCTATTATTAGACCCCTAGCTACAAGGCAGGATTTTATAAGACCTGTTTGAATTTAATAGTATATCTACGGTTCGGATAATTACTTCCACAATTGTAAGAATTTGAACCTCTATTATCAATATGTAGATCAAAGAAGGAGTTGTACAACCAACTTAAGTAAGAGTTGTCTATTTATTAGTTTTAAGATCTTGTGAATAATAACTAATTAACTCTTTGTACATAGACGGATCTGGGTCACGAACGGGTCAACAGCTAAATCCGGACAAAAACAATAGGGTAGGGTGGATCAAGTCTAATTATAGTTTAGGTTAAATGTTGATTGATTGATTGCAAATTAAACTCACCTTCTGTTTGGTGAGAAATACATATATAATTCATTGACATGTTGATGTGCACATAGATTTATGATTAAGGCTATAACGAGAAAGTCTAAATTTGAAGTCAGTTAGATATGATACTTAAATGGAAAATTAGTATTTATTTATCTACTGATTAGGTACAGCTTCTCATTAAAAAAAATAATTCATCTTAAAAAAAATGTATTTGTCATGATCATTCATTTTAATAAAATTTCAAATTATCACATATTCACTTATAGTTCAAGTAGTTAGTGCACTTCCCTCCCACCTCAGTGGTAAGGGTTCAATTTCTACCATCAGCATGTGTGGGTAGTTTTCTCCCCTTATTCTGGGAGTAGATGTCTTTCGTTATAAGAGTAGATATCCGGACCGTGCGTTTATTGATTGATTTCGGTAGATCTCGGCAGTTATTAATCTTGTAATTGTACCTCTTCAAAAAAAAATTGAATTCTCATTTGACGGTTGCATCCGATTTATATACTAAAAATAAATATAGAAATTTTCGGTCTTTAAATGGTTGAAATTTAATATCTGAATTTTATGAAAAATCTTGATGCAGCATTAAAGAGTAACTCTAAAATGTTTATGTTACTATACATGTATATCTAGTGATGTTATTTTTCGTTGTTTGATTTAATAGATCGAGACTGATTTTTTTTTTTAAAATTCAGTTTTTGTAAAGCTTATTGTTTGAAAATATAAAGAACTTTGTTAGGTACAAAGAGCATTTCTACCAATAGAAAACTGAAGACAGATATTTCGTTAACACTTAGTTTTCAAAAGCAAGTACTGATTGTGATTTCAGTTTGTCATTATCCATCCATACATATATATATATATATATATATTTACACACACAGAGAAAAGATTATATGATACAAATTTTAATATAATATTTGACACGATTTAATAGTTATTAAATCTTTAAAATGCAAATAATCACTATATATATATATATATATATATATATATAAAAAACTTTCATATGCTTGTATTATTTTTTAAAGATATGAAAATTTCAAAGTTTCCATGTTCTAAATTGGATTCACAGGAAAAACAAAACATTAAATAGCTTAAATCGATATACATAACATGATTTACGTAAATAATTTTGAGAAATTATTTTAAGAAAGATATGGACGAAATTTTAGAATTTTAGGTGAGGTTTCAGACCCGCTGATTTTAAAACTATCTGAATCCGACTATTAATTATATCACATACCTAAAGAAAGATCATTGAAAAAAGGAAAAATAAATAAATAATTTATAGTGCGTATCATATGGAGGTTGAAGTCTATTGATTAGCTACAATATCTAGCCGAAGCAGACATTAATAACTAAGTGTTATGTTTAATATGATGATTCCATGAAATTGTACAGAATTTCTTCAAGCAAAAGGAAAGTTTGATTTGTATTTGTAAACTCCTAATTAAGGCCTCACTTTGTTGTTTCTCCGATAATGTATTTACTAATTAGGAATTCTTAGAAAAATAGAACTTAGTTTCTGATTTGTATTAAAACTGTTAAGAATCAAATTACGTTAACCTAGCACAAATTTAGGAATGAAAGTTGATTCCCTCTAATTTTCATTCACAATTAGTAATTGCAAATTGAACAAAAAATGAATCATCTACTAATTAGAAATATTGAAAATTCTGAAATCTGAAAGTTGTTACAATCAAAGGGACGTTAAAGTGACCGTCTTTGATAATAACAAACGTAATTCTATTATGGGGACAGAACGAGAAGAAGAAAATTGGGAAGGCCGGGATCTAAAATCCAGGGTCTATTACTATATATAATTTAATTTTATATATTTAAATTAAATTTTTATTTTTTTATTTTTTTATTTAAAAAATTATGGGGGCGCCAGGGTACCCCCGACCCTCAAAATGGTCCACCTCCAATTCTATATTTCACGTTTAAATTAAGAGAGAATCTTTATACAATCGAATGGCGACGGCTAGTCGATTTGCAAATATCGAAGGGACAACCGTTAATCTCTTGAAAAACAAGCATAAAAAGAAAGAAAAGAAAGAATAAAAAAACAATAATCATAGAGTTAGGATTAGATAGGTGAACAAGAATGAAACATGAAATAAACAAAGTTGGTATAGTTTGTTATTGACTTTTAAAGAATCTTGAGAAGGAAAGAATATATATCAAGTTACATAGAAATTGATAGGTCGTTATAAAGAAATTCTAGAGAAAAAAAAATGATTGGGTTCTTTGTTAAAGATTTTTCTGGTATAACACATCCACTAGTAGTAAAGTGGTTGAACACTTCTCCGTTTACTTCTGTAATAAGGGTTTGAATCCCAGTTTTATCCATTAAATCGCAAAGTGTGGGAGACCTCTTATCATTTCGGACCAAGCTTGTAACGTTTACTCTGATTAGATCCCGATAAACTCCAACACAACTAGTGTCAGATTATATATATATATATATATATATATATATATATATATATATATATAAAGACTTTTTTTCTCGATGCTTTCTCTTAATTTTTCTTCAAACTTTTTACGTTGATGGGTTGCTTAAGTAGACATTTATGTTTTGGATTGTCTTTTGGCTTTTCTTGAGTTTTCATTTTCATTTGGTAGTTATGGGTGGTTGGGAAACTTTGCACAAGTTTGTGTTTTTGTGTTCTAATCACATAATTAAATTATTTTATTTTATTTTAATGAGTATCCTAAAAACTTGATCTTTTTAAAAGTTTGAAAACTATGTACATATAAATATAATAAATAATACCACCCACTTGTTTGATGAAATGCTTGTGTCAAAATTTAACCATCTAAATCCAATAATGGATGGATTTGCATTTACCCACCATTTATTAGTCTTCTAAGTTCCCCTTAAAGATATGATTGCAGAGGTTCAATGGTTGTTTTAAGCTTTCAAATGACTTTAAATGTAATTTTGATATGATAAAAAGCTTCTTTTTTTAAAAAAAAAAAATAAATAAATGAATACATCTCTTAAGTCGATAAAGGATTTTGTTACTTACTAGTCTAAAATCACTACTAGATTGCATTTTAGGTGACATCATCTTTCGTACCCAGGGGCGGAGCCCTTCATAGCCCAGCCCAACATTTTGGGAATTTTTTTTTATTGTAATCAAATTTTTTTAAATTTAAATTATTTTATTTATTAAATTTATTTTTAATTTAAATTTAAACCATATATATTAATATCTAAATTAAAATTACATTTTATCTTATTATTTCGTTATAATCTTATTACATATATTAATTAATGATCATTAATTAAACTGAAGTATATACACATCTTACTAGTAATTTATTAAGCAATATATATTTTACTAAAAATAAGTTATAGAGATCAATTTTTTGATTAATATATATTAGAGTGGCCTTTTGTAATTCTATTATCATTCTTATTATTCAATTAATCAAATATTACATCATTTTTGTATTATACTATTGTATCTACGTTATATACAATTCATATTTTTATTTAACTTTTTCTTTAAATAATTTTTATAATAAATATTCTCTCACTATACGATTCAGGTATATGTATTTTATTAATAAATTTATTGCATACCATTATAATTCATTATTTTAACGGAAATTTTACACAATGTCAAATAGTATTTTTATTTTTATTGAAAATAAAAATCAGTTTAGTCCATCCGGCCATGCCCCTGTTCGTACCGGTAAGTTAGTTAAGCCTTTGATGTTATATTGTTGTTAAATTAACTTTCAGATCTTACTTAGAATAACAAATTATAGAGCATGATTGTGTTGCAATAGCAAGTGAGCAACTTATAGCTACACTTACAAAATCTATTTCAATCTCGTCTAGATTTTTGCAACAAAGTAAAAAGGACCTCTCAACCACTTGTGGTTGTAGCATATGTGACAAACATACAATTAAAGATAATTTATATCTCATATGTGTATCAGAACAAAAGGTGCATCATTAAAAATCGAAAACCTATTCACAGCATGAGTTTTTGGTATCAAACGTAATGATCAGATCGGTTGCCATCCCTAACTTATAACTAATGACTGCTACTTTTTATCTTTATTGTAGTCTTAATAATGCTAACTAGTCAATTGTCTCGTTATGGATGAATTTATTACGATGGGTTAGCAATGGTAAGACTACAATCAAGAAAAAAAAAAAAAATACGCAGTCATTAGTTGCAAATTAGGGTTGGCAACCGATTTGATCGGTACGTTTCATACTAGAAACTTGTACTGTGAATAGGTTTGCGATTTTGGATCCAAATCTAAATTCATTTATGACGGGGTGATCTATACCTAACCCGAACAGATCCGTTTTATTTTATATTTTTAAAAACTAAATATTCAACCTACTAATTAAATAAATTTTCACATATAATTGAAATCAAATATAAAGTTGAACTAAATATTATATATTATATAAAAAGTATAAACACTAAAATAAAACTAAATAATATAAAATTCGTTAACTTCTTATACAATGACAATATTTTAAAATTACCATCAAAAAGTAAATTTAAAAATTTATCAAACTTCTTTTGTATCCGCAACTCAAGTATAGTTTGTTTTAAGGGTGAATTGCACTCAAGTACCCTGACTTTTATCATAATTGCACGTTTAATGCCAGTTTTGTCATAATTGCACTCGAGTACCCTGTAATCCGTTGACCACCGTTAAAGTAACGGTTGACCAAACGAATTCAGGTAAAATGACCAAACTGCCCTGTAAAGGAAAAAAAAAATAAAAAGTCAGATGAACCCAGATGAACTGGATTCGCGATCGAACCTAGTGATCTAGGTTCGAACGCGAAATCGAACCCAGCTGGGTTCGCGATCGAACCGCAAACCCAGCTGGGTTCGATCGCGAACCCAGCACCTGGGTTTGTGCTCGAACCCAGAAAAGGTTCGTGCTCGAACCCAGAAATGGGTTCGAACACGAACCCAAAACTGGGTTCGTGTTCTCGAACACGAACCCAGTTCTGGGTTCGTGTTCGAACCCAGAAATGGGTTCGAGCACAAACCTAGGCACCTGGGTTCGTGTTCGAACCCAGAAATGGGTTCGAGCACGAACCCAGCAACCTGGGTTCGAGCACGAACCCAGCAACCTGGGTTCGTGTTCACGAACCCAGGTGCCTGGGTTCGTGTTCGAACCCAGAAATGGGTTCGAGCACGATGCTTGAACCCAGATCTGGGTTCGTATTCTTCGAGCACGAACCCACTGGGTTCGTGTTCTTCAAAAAAAAAATTTTAATTTTTTTTTAATTTTTTTAAAAATATTTTTAAAATTAATTAAAATATGACGTGTCATGTTCTTATTGGTTGGATGATTTTTAAATTTTTTTAAAAATAAATTTAAACGTAAAAGACCAATTTGCACCTGAACCCAGTTGGTCAACCGTTACTTTAACGGCGGTCAACGGATTACAGGGTACTCGAGTGTAATTATGGCAAAACTGGTATTAAACGTGCAATTATGATAAAAGTCAGGGCACTTTAGTACAATTCACCCTTGTTTTAAAGTATAAAAGATTAGACAAAAAGGTAAATAGATTAGAGTTTTATTTTTCTTATATACTTTTAAGATTTTAAAAAAAACTTATATAACATCGTGTCAAATAGGGTATGTCGAGGCAATAATAATTTGATTTTTACCGACTTGGTTACGAACCAAGTAAAAAGCCTCAACCCGAGCCCCATTTTAAATGCTCCAAACATATTGGAACCCTACCAGTTTGTGACGGATCAGATAGTTTTGCTATCCCTAGTTGTAACAAAGCTGGAATTCAATTAATGACAAAATTGATCAACACAACAATGGAAGACAAGAACATCTTCAAGTAGATTGAAAACAAACTACTATTTACAGACTTGACGCACACAAAATCAATGTTCAAGAATTAAAGAATAGGTAGTCTAGTCTAGTCTAAAATCACTGCAACTCCTTGTTAGTTTACTCGCTAGTCGAAAGGGCTGCTGCGGCTCCATCATCGCCGGAACTGGAAGCAGCAGTTGTCTCTGCTCTTATCTCTTCTAGTTGCTGGAGAACTTGTTGAACTTCTGGTCTAGCTGAGGGAGAAGGATCAACGCAATGCAAAGCCAGTTTCAAGGTGTTGAGCAATTCATCACCAATTGTGGCTGCATCCCTCATCAACTCTAGATCGAAAACTTCGTTAGTCCATTCCTCCTTCACTATGGAGGCAACCCACTGAGGCAAGTCCAAACCGTTCATGGCCTCGCCTGGAGACTTCCCGGTTAGAAGTTCCAACATGATCACTCCCAGGCTGTATACGTCAGTTTTAGTGTTAGCTTTCTTCAGCTTTGAAAGCTCGGGTGCCCGGTAGCCTAATGCCCCAGCTGTTGCAATCACATTTACATTTGCAGCAGCAGTCATTAGCCGCGAGAGGCCAAAATCTGCAATCTTGGCGTTGGTGTTCTCATTAAGTAGGACATTGCTTGATGTAAGGTTTCCATGTATGATATTCTCATGACTGTGAAGGTAAAGCATCCCTCGAGCCATGCCTCGTATGATTTTCATCCTTGTTGGCCAGTCAACTGGTGTGTCCGGTCCTCGAGCTGCAACAGAACACAAAAAATTAGCAGATAAATCACAACATCTAGTGTGTGTGTGTGCGTCTATATATATATATATATTATGTGAAGCTAGTTTAGATTATTTATACATTTTGTGCTTACCATGGAGAAAAGTTGCAAGACTTCCTTTAGGCATGTAATCGAAAACGAGAAGTTTCTCTCCTTTGGGGCCTAAGTAATAAGCCCTCAGAGCCAAAAGATTTGGATGCCTGATTTTGCCAAGCAAATTGACCTCAGTTTCAAACTCTCTCTGGCCTTTTGTTATTTTTTCTCTCAATCTCTTCACTGCAACTTGACTACCATCCTCCAATGTGGCCTTATAGACTGTCCCATAAGTACTCTTCCCCATAATTTCTGCAGTTGCACACAGTAGATCATCAGCTGTGAACACCATTGGCCCATCAAAATGAACCAATTTTCCACCAGCCTCTCCACCAGCTTCAACCTCAGCAGCAGCAGCCGATGGAGCTCCCTTTTCGGCCCCGGCAGCCGCAGCCCTTTCTGTGGCTTGACCATCCTTTTCTTTTGATGCAGCCCTTTTCCTTATCAAGCAGCAGAGCAAAATGAAAACAAGGATGATCAGAACTATGAGAAGAGCCCCAGATGCAATGAGTATTACATCTTTTGTACTCAATTTTCGACGACGAGACTTTGGTTTTTCCGGTGGGGGAATGGGGACATTTTGAGAAGGTGCTGTAGAAAGACATGGAGCTCCACCGCGAAACCCACATAGCTGAATGTTACCCACAAAAGAGCTTGAATTGAACTTTTGTGAGAGAGAAGCCGGGACTGGACCGGAAAGGTTATTGTAAGAGACATTGAAGGAACTAAGGCTCTTTAAATTTGTAAGAGAGTCAGGAATTTCTTCACTCAGCTTGTTTTGTGATAAATCAAGCAGTGTAAGAGTGGAAATGTTTCCTATAGTTGAAGGAATGTAACCACTAAATTGGTTCCTCTTCAAGTTGATGACAGAGAGGCTATGTAATCTGTCAAGAGATTCTGGTATTTGGTCATCAAGGTTGTTACTCTCCAAAATCAATGAAACAAGTGAGGATAGATTGGAGACACTAACAGGCAAGCTACCATTAATGGCATTATAAGAAAAATCAAGAGTTCTAAGCCTGGAAAGCCTTCCAATTTCATTTGGGATGGCTCCAGTGATCTGGTTATGACTCATTGAGATCACTTGAAGCTCACTTAGTCTACCAATGGAGGCAGGGATGCTTCCAGAGAAGAAGTTCTGATCAAGAGTCAAGTACTGAAGTTGAAAGAAACTAGTATTCTTCTTCTGTGTCTCACCCCAAGAATCTGGGATGGAACCAGAGAAGTTGTTGTGTTGGAGAGCAAGAAAAATAAGAGAACGAGACCGAGTAAGACTACTAGGAATCGAACCTGAAAACGAATTGTAGCTAAGATTGAGCCTGTAAAGCTTTGTGGAGTTAGCAAGACTGTCAGGAATTTTACCTGAGAGTGAATTGTTACTAAGATCAAGAGTTTGAAGTGAAGGAGAAGAACCTATTATAGAAGGAGGGATCGAACCCGAAAGGCGGTTATTGAACAGTTGAACACCTCTAAGATTGGGGAGAAACCCCAATGCTTGAGGAATTGAGCCACCAATGTGATTGTCATGGAGACTAAGCTTTCGAAGAGCTTGAAGCTGCCCGATTTTCTGGGTTATCTGGCCTCCCAATCCCTTCCAGGGAAGCTGAATCACAATGACTTGACCCTGAGCACACTTGATCCCAATCCAACCACCAGAACAAGCTCCATAGCCACTGTCATTCCAGCTCCTCAGGAACCCTTTTGGATCAATCAGTTCCCGCTTGAAAGCTTCAAGTGCCTGGAAATCAGCTTCGGTCACAATGACACCATCCCAACTCTGGCTCGATACAGGTCGAACCACACAGAACAACAAAAGCTGGAAAAACAAGAAAACATGAACACAAGCTAGAAACTGCTTCCACTTCTCCTTCTTCTTTGACAAAAACTGGAAAACCTCAAAAGGGTATGTGTTGAAACTGGTTAGAATCCCACTCTGTCCCTCCATAACGACCATGAATGAACAAAGAAGAAGGAAAACTCAAAAGGGTTTGTCCCTTTTATTGTTGAGAGAGAGAGAGAGACAGAGAGCTAGAGAAGACGAATGAAACAGGAAAAATAGTGGGGTTTTAGAGGGTTTTGTAGTGAGTGAGTGAGAGTGAGAGGTGCTGGTGATAGTGATAGTGGTGGTGGTGGTGGTGGTGGTGGTAGGGGTTTCTTGTTCCGGTGACACAGCACGTGAAGATCTCGTGAGGAATCTTTGGTTGAATTTGGATATAGAGAGAGACAGAGAGAGACAGAGACATGGTTGTCAGGTGGGAGCAATAACGAAGGCAGAGAGAGAGGCGCTTCTTCACTCACATTTTTACAGAAGCTCTTCTAACGGCTAGTTTTTTATTTTTTTCCTCAATACATTTGATAAAAAATTTTAACTTTAGTTCTTATTTAATTGGGGTTTTTGAATACCTAGGTTTTTATTACCAAACCGCTCCTCTCTAACGGCTATCTTTTTCAATTTTTAGGTGAGGGTCCCATGAAGAGACAGACATTAAACTAAGATTCTGTTTAGTTCATGTCCACAAGATTACAAGAACTTATCATGATGAGAATAAAATAACTAGACAACTTTAAAACTATAAAATATGGATTTGATTAGTATAATGTAATACAAAAATGAGGGTTTAAAACAAAATTTGAAAATATTAACTACTTTAGCTTATAGTTGCTCACAATTGTACCACTTCAAACTGATTAAAATAATAAATAAAAGAGATTAATGTTTCCTTAAACTAACATAATAAAAGGGAGATTTAGTGATAAAAAATTAAAAAAAAAATGTTGGGTTTTCAAGGTAGGGTTGTTTATACGAGGTTAAAAACGACGTTTCTCTCTCTCTCTCTCTCTCTCTCTCTATGTGATGTGAATCTAAAAATTCCTGACAAGAAAAAAAATAGTCCATGAGAGGTCACCACCTCCTTTAGAATTCAATGATGGAGCTAGACATGGCCAAGGTTCCGGAACCGGCGGTTCCGGTTTTGGAACCGCCGATTCCGGTTCCATTTTTGGCCTAACCGGAACCGGAACCGTAGGGGTCTCGGTTCCGGTTCCGGTTTTGAACCGGCGATTCTCCGCCGGTTCGGTTCTTCAACCGGTTCTTAGAACCGGTGTGGAACCGCCGGAACCGGAACCAGCGGTTCCTTTTTTTTTTTTTTTTTTTTTTACTTTTAAGAAACAAAATTTTTTTTTTTCAATTTTTTTTTAAAAAATGGAACCGGAACCGGAACCGGTGAAACCGTCGGTTCCGGTTCCTAGCCGGTTTTGAACCGGCGGTTCCGATTTCAAAAAATAAAAAACCGGAACCGGGACCGGGTGTTCGGTTCCGGTTACCAGTTCCGGAACCGGTTTTGAACCGAAACTTTAGGTTCCGGTTCAAAATCGCCGGTTCGGTTCGAACTGCCCAGTTCGAACCGAACCGGGGCCATCTCTATATGGAGCTCCATTTGTGGTATAAAATGACTTGCAGTTTTAGAAAAGGTCATTTTCTTCATGTTTATTGATGTTGACATTTGGATTTTTACGATCCAGATGGTATAATATCCATCCATCATCTTCAACGGATCTGTGTAGCTTCCACACATGGAGATGGAGCCATTTCTCTTAGCAACTCAAGGCTTCCTGGTGTTGGTGGGTGGGTGTCCAGCGGCGCTCCATTGGCATTAATATTGGGTGGTGTGTGACATGTTGATGAGATTTTGTATATTATTAACTCCTACAGATTTCATACATGTCACAGCGCTTCTTATTTCTCTAATGTTAGACCTTAATTTCGTTTAAATGTGGGTTTCTCAAAGGGAATTTAGTAAAATTGTCCAAAAAAAATAACTTAAAATTATAAATTTATCCACCCCAAACTAATTTTTATGTTGTTTACCCAAAAAATTAATTGGAATAAAAATACCCTCACTTAAACCCTTTTCCCACATTTTTTTTACTATTGTTCTTCTTCTTCTTCACACAGCTTCTTCTTCTTCACTTCTTTTTTTTTTTTTCTTCTTCACATTTCTTCTATCATCTCTACAACTCCATGGACATTTTTTCTCTCTTCTCTTCTCCACAGATCTCTCACCAAACCTAAGCCAACAAAATCTCTATTTCTCGTCTCCCTAAACTCCCACCTTTGTAAAATCATTGAAACCATCTCATAAACTCCCACCATTGAAAATTTGCAAGGTTAGTGTTATACTATAATGATTATAATTAGTTAATGTATATCTTTCTGGGTTTTCAATTAATTTTGGACGTTTTACATTTATTAATCCTCCATCAAAGAAATGAAAACAGTATTTGTTAATTATTTTGCTTTCCATCTGGTCGATTCTACCCGATAATTGATACTATCGGGTTGAACATACCCGATATCTAGTTTTGTCGGGCCACGTTTCCTGATGATTGATACCATCCCTGTCAAAGCACGATTTGAAAAAAAAAATTATTATTATGCTTGATATGATTTGTTGCGATATAATCTACTCTAATAATCAATTATAAATTATTATTATTATTATTATTATCCATGCTTGATAATGACATGCATAATGCCAAAAAATAAAGTAAAATTTCTATGCTTGCTAAAATACTTAATAACAATAACTATAAGTTAACTAAATCTACTTTAAATCCAACATTAAAGAAACAATGCACTGACCTGAGGACCACTACAAACTAAACTATCATTTGACTATCCCCACTAAAAGATGCCCCACCTCAGTCTCTCAACTTGACTATGTTCCAATTGAAGAAATCTGCAAGAATAAGAAGGTCAACCAAAAGATTTACCATTCGTTGCACATAACCAGCCATACAAACAATGGAAGCAGAAAATCATAAACAATATAGACGGGCAAGTAAACAATAGTAGCTTTTCCATAAATTTTGAGGAACCACGACGAGTAATTTTGCGGAAAAAAACAAATTCTAATGGTATTACCGTCCCTCCATCAACTCAAAAATAAAAGTCACAGATGTTAGCTACAGAGCACAGTATGAAAGC
Source organism: Xanthoceras sorbifolium (assembly GCA_003430845.1). Lineage (NCBI taxonomy): Eukaryota > Viridiplantae > Streptophyta > Magnoliopsida > Sapindales > Sapindaceae > Xanthoceras > Xanthoceras sorbifolium. The sequence goes on along the minus strand of CM010614.1, from coordinate 12,520,028 downwards.
TACAGAGCACAACAATTTATACTTTCACCGGGTCACATTGACCTGATAATTTACTTTCGGGCCAATTGAACCCGATAATTTAAAATTTTTCAATCCAAATTGAACCCGATGATAATTCCACTAAATCAATAATGAATTCTACGAATTCAACATTCCAAACATACAAAATTGAAAAACCTACAACATAACTAACCAAACACATTTATTAATTTCATTATTACATACAAAATTTGTAAACCCTAAACACTAATGTCCAATGTAAATGTTTGTAAAACCTAAACACTAAAAATCATGAACAATACTTGCTTGAAAACGAAAAGTGCATGCTTAGAAGATGTAATCTTACCTGAAAGAGTTGTCGAAGACTAAACGAAGAGTTGCTGCCACCACCGTGGAGAGCAGTCTTCTTTGCGTTGCCCTGCCGTATGAAGAAGAAGAAAAGTGAAATAGAGAAGAGGAAAAGAAGAAGCAGAACAGTCTGCGACAGAAGAAGAACACCGGAGCAAGGAGGAAAAAGAAGCGTGGAGGAAGAAGAAGTCTGGAAAAAAAAAAAAACAGCAGAACGGTGAAAAAAAAAAATTACTCGTGAAAAAAAAAATTGTGTGGGTATGGTTAAAGTGAGGGCATTTTTGTCCCAACCAATTGTTTGGGTAGACAATACAAAAATTAGTGTAGAGTGGATAGATTTGCAATTTTAAGTTATTTTTTGAGCAAATATTAAAATGGAAATTTAGCAAAATTGTCCAAAAATAACTCCCAAATTGTAAAACTACCCACCCATTACTAACTTTTGCAATCTCTACCCAAACCCTTTTTTTTGGACAAAATTGCCCTTACTTTTACATTTGACCCACTCTATTCACGTTTTTCACTTTACCATTTGACCAAATTTATTTTACTGTTCTTCATTTCGACTTCTGTTCATCGCCGAATCTATTCGTCTTTTTCGTTCGTCTTCTATTCTTCTGTTCATCCGCCGCATCTTTGTTCGCACCGGAGCAGCTTCCGCCATAGTCACGTTCTTCTTCGGCCATAGTAACGAAATCGTCTTCTTCTTCTGCCGCAACATTCCAGAGCGATTCAAAGCAAGGAAAAAATTTCTTCTTCTGATTTTTTGTTTAGAAATTATTGTTTTGGGCATCAGGCCACGTCTGGCCGATGGTTTTGTTTTATCGGGCCACTGTGTCTCAGTGGCCCGATGAAACTAAACCATCGGCCAGCTGAGACCCAATGATTTTTTCATCAGTTCACATCAACGAAATCGTCTTCTTCTTCCATGGTAACATTCCAGAGTGATTGAAAGTAAGGAAAAAAATTTCTTCAACGATTTTTCTTCTGATTTTTTGTTTAGATCTTTGTGTTTTGGGTATCAGGCAACGGCTGGCCGATAGTTTTGTTTCATCGGGCCACTGTGTCTAAGTGGCCCGATGAAACTAAACCATCGGCCAGCTGAGACCCGATGAGTTTTTCATCGGGTCACAGCAACGAAATCGTCTTCTTCTTCTTCTGTGGTAACATTCTAAAGCGATTGAAAATAAGGAAAAAAATTTCTTCAATGATTTTTCTTCTGATTTTTTGTTTAGAAATTTGTGTTTTGGGCATCGGGCCACGGCTGACCGATGATTTTGTTTCATTGGGCCACTGAGACACAGTGGCCCGATGAAACTAAACCATCGGCCAGCCGTGGCCCGATGATCAAATTTCATCGGGCCACCACGACCCGATAGTTTTGTTTTATGGTGACACCATGCCCCGATGAAACAAAACCATCAGATCGCGGTAGCCTGATGAAATTTAATCATCGGGCCACGGCTGGCTGATGGTTTTGTTTTATCTGGCCATTGAGACCCGACGAAACTAAATCATCGGCCGACGGCTGCCCGATGAAAAACTCATCCGGTCTTAGCTGGCAAATGATTTAGTTTCATTGGGGCCACTGTGTCTCAGTGGCCCAATGAAACAAAACCATCGTTCAGCCTGCAACCATCACCATGAAACAAAGCTAGATGAAATGAAATCATCGGGCCACTGCGACCCGATGAAATGAAATCATCGGGCCAGCGTGGCCCGATGAAATAAAATTGAAATACTGTCTTCAATTCGACCATTTTTCCTTGTATCTTCGTTTTACAACTATTAATATTTATGTTATGTATTTCTAGATATTGGTATGTAGATTAGGATTGAATTGTTTATGTTACTTGGTTAATCTCATTATTGTAATTTATATTTCTAAGCGTTATATTTTTTAGTTTATCGATGAATTCGAAATCTATTTTTATTGCAGACTAATAATCAATGGCAAGTAACAAGTTGATTGATTCAATGAAAATTAAGGAAAAAAAAAATTTTCCATGCCAAAATGACGACATATTGTAAATGGGAAAGTATCAAATTGATTAAGAGTAAGCTGACGGAACGACAACAACAAAAACTAAGAGGAATGTGCTTTGGGCATTTTTTAGATGTTAATGAAATTTTCTTCACGGGTCAATTTTGTCATCACATTTTGTTGCGGGAGTGTCATGTGGAAGATGCTGAAAATGAAATGTGGTTTCTGATTGGTGGGAATAAAATACGGTTTAGTGCAAACGAGTTTTGGCTCGTGAGCGGTCTACGTCTTGGGGATACAGTCGTCCTTACTACAAACCCAAAGAAAGATGATGTCGATAGAATTCGCTAGAAATATTTTAAGGGAACCAAAAAAGTGACTGGACTCAAATTGCAAAGTTTGTTCGAAGATGGTGTCGAGGAAGAAAATGATGATGATGATGATGATGATGATGATATGATTAAATTAGCTCTGTTGCTGATTTTAGAGATGACATTGCTTGGAAAGCACTTGAGGAATAAGGTTAAATATTGGGCAATGAAGTTAGTGGATAATTTAGAAGAATTCAATCGGTTCCCATGGGGTTCCTATGTATATTCAAGGACATTCAATTCATTATCGACCTATTGCAAAGGTAGAGATCAAAGGTTTATGGAGAAGGCAAAACGATCTGAACCATACAGTAGAGAAGATCAACTTGTATGGATTTGTGTATGCTTTTCCGGTAATATTATGTGTTTAATATTTTTTACCCTTAAATTCTTTAAAACTCTTATTGAAATATCTTTTTGTTTTATTTGCTAGGTGTGGGCTATTGAAGCGATTCCGCTGTACTCAAAGATGAATTATGCTAGCAGGGTGTCTCGTACAGCCCCTCGTATTCTGAACTGAGAAGTCAAAATGACTCCTGAATATGAGACTTTGAGCACTGAGATTTTCATAAAGCGAAAGGTATAAATTAAATTAATAGAGTAATATTATGTATATAAAATTTATTATAACTCTATCTTGTTGTTGTTTTTTTTTTTTAAGTTAGATTTCCACGTTTCAAACTTTGAAACCCACGGATGAAGAATTAAATTTGTCATATTTCACGAGGTTGGAGAAGGCTAGCATCTCAAATGATCTGTGTGCCCCAGATATAGAGATTGGTGATAAGGAAGATGATGAGTATTGTGATAACAATCAGAGTGATGATATTGATAAAGAAGAGCAACGACAATCGAAAGATAAGAAAGCTAAAATACAAGAACAGCGGCTTATTGGACGGAGTCGATCGGTATGTAGCCAATATTGTCCCTTAATTGTATTGTTCAGTAAATAATATGTAAATGTTAATTTAACTTCCTACTACATTATGATAGAACTCATAAGATCTGCATAAAAAAATCGATGGTCTGCACACAGAAGTAAAGTCTCTACAGACTTCTATGACCGCACTCAATGAGAAAGTTGACAAAGGGTTTGCAACTTTACAAACAAAACTGGATGAGATGCGTAAAGGAGTTGAAAAATTGATAGAAGTTGTTTGCAAGACAGCAGGCAGTAATGAACAATTTGAAACTGTAAATAAGGTGCCAGAGGTAATTTTTGTTTTTTTTAATCATGTCGAACTTTGTTATTTCCTTTTTTACATTGTATTAACCGTATACTGTTGTATTCACTGCATCAGAATGACGACTTCTTTGATACAACTGACAACGTGGACGATACAACTGATGTTAAAAATGATGTTGCAAAGGAGGAGGCAAAGGAACCCAATCAATGCCTAAAGCTTACTATTTACTCTCTCTTGCCAAATATTGTCAGTGCCACAGGTAATTAGAGTGTCGTTGCTCTTGAGAAAAAAGCATTCGGCGTAAGATATGGTATGAGCACGCGTAAGCGTTCTGCATTCGTATCTAGCCCGTACGTGGACCCAACTAGACCAAAAAAGCAAAGGACACGGACTGCAAATCCTATTAAGTTCGAGCTTTTAAAACCGGTTCACTCGGAAGTACAGTCTGAGTACGAGACTTTCAAAAAGAATAACAAAGCTAGGTAAGCATACATAATTTAAGTTCATCACCTATTTTCATACTTCGTTAACCCTTGTGATGTTTAATGTCATTTACTTCAAATATTATACCGTATATGCAGGTGCTACATTGGGCAACCAATAGATGCGACTCCTGATTTTTTCAAAACGTTTGAGAGTGCGACTGACTGGTTGGACGGCTGGGTAAGTAAATAAATTGTAATTATTTTGTTAATTTCATTGTAATGTTATTAATTTGCATTGTTATTTATGATGAGTTGAGTTTACAATATTTTGTTCCTGATCTAACAAAAAAACAGCACATTGAGGCTTATATGGCAATATTACGGAGGCGCCAGCTTTCACATCCGACAATATTTTCGCAAAATTACAACTTGATTGATCCATCATTCTTTGTAAGTTGTAATTGAAATCAAAATTATTTAAATATTTTCCATGAATTAATTATAAATAACATACTGATATTTTAAATTTTTGTAGACAACCCTTCAACACATATGGAAAAAACTTCCAAAAGACCCAGATGAAACCATATCGAAGTAGGCCTACGATCCCCTTACCTTCAAATGGGAGGATTATTACTTTGGATATGTTCGCGAAGAACGACCCGAAGGGTCTCGGCCATTGTGGGAGATCGATAATGTAAGTGTAATCATGCAGCTATTTAACATTTCAATAACTATATAAGTTAAATGACAATTATGTGTTTAATGTAGTTATTGATGCCTGTCAACGTGGATGGTTATCACTGGATCTTGACAGCAGTGAATCTTGTTGAAAGAAAAGTACGAGTGTATGATTCTCTATGTCAGGACACTGAATCGTCTTTTCGGGAGCAATATGTCTCCCACTTGCACATCTTTTGCCCTCACTTTGTATAACAGAGGCTATTTTGAACATAAGGGGAGACAAGTACATGTCACTCCATTCGCTTGCAAAAGACTAGGTCCTGATACTGTTCCACAACAACGCGGGGCGTAAGTCAAATTGAACTCTATATTTTTATAGTGATTGTTATTTTAATTGATTCAATAATTGACGGTGTTGTTATATTGAAATTATTGCAGTGGTCACTGTGGTGCATTTACCCTTATGTTTGCTGAATACATCGTTGCATACAGACAAAAGTTTGATTTCAATGCAAAACAAATGAAAGCTCTGAGGAAGAAAATGTCTATTGAAATATTTGCAAACTCTACACGGCTAGATGATGAAGAATGACATGTACTTTTTTCCAAATTATTATTTATGTGAATATTATTGATTATTGAGAATGTAAAGATTATTGTACATAACATTGACATTATTCGGAAAATGGTTATAAATTTTGGAAACGTTATTTTTTTTGCTTTGATAAAATGATTGGAAAAGTTGCATTGAACGGAAGGATGCGCAAATGATTCAGAAATGTGATTTGAAGTGTATACATATGTTGTTAAATTGTGACTTTGGTAAATCAGGTTTTGGATACTTAGAAAAACAGAGGAAACCCTGGCAAAATTTTCATAAGTTAATTGATTAAAATGTCTTCCAAATACGAAATATAGTTTTCAAAGTTTCCAACGCGGGTCGGGTCTTTGGGTGATGCCAAATTGAATGGAAGTAGTACAATAATGTTAATTATATTGTCTATCTGCTGCAATGATTAAAATAAAAATGCAATTACATACAACAAAACAGAAAATCATAAATAAAACAGCAATTTCTTGCATATCATCATGTGTCTGGTTCAGATACTTTAGGATTCTTGCATGTTTGGCTGTTATGGCAGTGGCACCAACAATTTATACACCTTCTGCGTACAATCTCTTCTCCAATCGAAGGTATACATTGTTTCTTTGGTCGACCTGGTGGGCGTCGGGCAATAGGTGGTAGAACAATTGTATTTGCAACCTCAGCTGGGACCAACCAGTCACCCTGATGGCCTATTAGATGAATTTCACCACTGTATGCTGAAAACAGATAAGCAGTCGAGTAGTATGGTGAGGTGAATGTTGTGTAATGTAATCCTCTATGTTTTATGGCAGCTAAAGCATATGCACATGGAATCTGATCAAGATCGAATTCTCTACAACTGCATGTACGGTTTTCTAAATCAACTATTCCACTCTGTTTTCCATCGTGCACCTCAAACTGATACAATGCAATTGGGGACACCTTCATATGTTACGCAAATTCATCACTAACCCCAATAAGTGACTCAACCCTTTCTGTCAACTGTGTATCATAAGAAGCAGTTATTGTACGTCGATCATGAAACCAACGTTGCATCATATCTCGAATACGGTCAATCATAGCAACAATGGGTAACTCTCGAAAATCTTTGACTGGATTATTCATCGACTCAGCAATATTAGTAGTCATAATATTGTACCTTTTTCTCGGACAAAATGCTCGAGACCACCTATCTTCTCCAACATCAACAACATACTGATGAGCTCCAACACTAATGCTGGACAACTGTAGCATGTAAAATGAGTGATTATTAACTCTGTAGGCCTTGGCTGCCCTCCGAAATGGTATGAAAAGATCTTTGTTATTATAAATGGAAATCATATTTCGTTCTAAATGCATAAAACAAGCACCGTGGTATGCATTTGGAAAAACCGTTGCAATAGCTTTGACAATACTGTTTTTCCTATCAGATATAAAAACAAGATCTTCAACATCTCCAATGGTATCATGCAGACAAGATAAAAACCAACTCCATGCAACATCATTCTTGGAATCCGCAACACCAAATGCCAAAGGAAATATTTAGTCGTTTTCGTCCTGACATACAGCCACAAACAAGATGCCACCATATGAACCCTTCAAAAACGTGGCATCACTTGCAATAACTGGTCTAATGGCAGCATTAAAACCATCTATACATGCTTTTATGGAGAAGAACATATACATGAACCTATTTTCATCATCAGTCTTAATGTTCGTCATCGTCCCTAGGTTTGTTTCCTCTAACATGTGACAATAATAAGGTAACATACTAAAAGAAACTTCAGCTGATCCGTATACCTCTTCCATAGCAATATGTTTAGCCCGATATCCTTTGTGGTAATTTAATGTAATGCCCAATTTATTTTGGATATCTCTTATGATTTGCTTTGGTCTGTAGATACGACCATCATGAAATTTCTCCTTGATATGCTGTCCAATAAACTGTGCCCTAGCCTTTCTATTCCATGAAAACCTTTTCTCCATTGAGCAACTGTGTTTGTCGTCAAATCTTGTAATCCGAAAAAAATCAGTGTTTGTAACCTTGAATGCATGTAGCCGCCATTTGCATTCTCCAACAGCACAACGTACCTCAAAACGTGAAGTATCCGACTTCCACACTTTCAAATTGAAACGATTTGCAGCAGCGTACTTTCTTAATTGAGAGTACAACTCTTTTTTACTATCAAAGACTTCCCCATTTGCAATCAGAATCGGCATAGCTCTCGAAGCTACTTTAACAGCATCAATTGAAGACATTACAAACGTGGCTCGATCCAACTGTTCATTACTGTTTCGAACACCCTGAACATCTTGGGACTTCTCACTATCTCTAGTTTCGTTACTGAAATCATCAACAAATTGAATTTCATCATCAACCGTAACATCATTTAAATTTGGTGTGTAGCCCTCCCGAATATAGTTACTTCTCTTCGATGAAGGAATATGAAAATTTATGGGATGGTGTTGTTGATTAGATAACTCTAGAAAACATTGTTGCTTCAATTGTCGGTCACTATGCTCAATCTCAAACACGGTTATACAAACTAAAGGGTCAACATTCTTTTGACGTAATAATATTACAACATCATCATCACTTATCTCTACAGGCATTCTTGGGAGGATGGTATGAGCAACCATCTTTATAATGACTCGAAAGCTGTTTCTGTCAATCCCAGTGATGGCATACACTTTATCTAATAGTTGAGCAAAAGTTGCATATCTTGGAAATAACACCCATTTGGATCTCTTGCTATCATACCAATAAACCCCTTGTTCACATACCCAATGTCCATCCCAGTTAATTATCAACTGTACATCATCCATGCTCATTCCTGCATAAAAAAAATAATTATTAAATTAAACTTGAATTAAAAATTAAATTAAATTAAACTATCAAAACTGTCAAAACTGTCGGGCCAACATGATGAAAAACCATCGAGCCAGCATGATAAAAAAAACATGATGAAGACATGATGAAAAACTATCGGGCCAAAACCATCGGGCCAAAAACCATCGGACCAAAAATCATCGGGCCAAAAACCATCGGGTCGGCATGATGAAAAACCATTGAACTAAAAACCATCGGGTCAAAAACCATCGGGCTGGCATGATGAAAAAACATGATGAAGGCATGATGAAAAATCATTGGGCCAAAACCATCGAGCCAAATACCATCGGGCCAAAAACAATGAAAAAACATGAAAAACATGATGAAGGCACGATGAAAAACCATCAAACCAAAAACCATCGGGCCAAACACCATCGGGCCGGCATGATAAAAAAAATATGATGAATGCATGATGAAAAACCATCGGGCCAAATACCATTAGGCCAAAAACGATGAAAAAACATGATAAAGGCATGATAAAAAATCATCGGACCAAAAACCATCGAGCCAAAAACCATCGGACCAAAAACCATCGAGCCGGCATGATGAAAAAACATGATGAAGACATGATGAAAAACCATCAGGCCAAATACCATTAGGTCAAATACCATCGGGCCAAAAACGATGAAAAAACATGAAAAACATGATAAAGGCATAATGAAAAACCATTGGGCCTGCATGATGAAAAACCATCGGGCCGCCATGATGAAGGCATAATGAAAAACCATCGGGCCGGCATGATGAGAAAAAAATTTATAAAAATTCGTTCCTTATTTTTTTTATGGAGGATTAACAAATGTGAAATGCCTACAACTGATTGAAAACTCAGAAAGATGTGCATTGACTAAAAAAAAGTTTAACACTAACCTTGAAATTTTTCAAGAGATAACTTTGTGAAATGGATCTTCTTTTATTTGCAAGAGATAACTTGAGATTTTCTTGGCTTAGGTTGGGTAAGAGATTTATGGAGAAGAGAAAAAAGGAAAAATAAAAAAATGTGAAGAAGAGAAGAGAAGAAGAGAAGAACCGAGTGAAGAAGAAAGTGAAGAAGATGAAGAAGAATACAGTGAAATAGAGTCAAATGTAAATGAGGCTTAGGTTGGGTAAGAGATTTATGGAGAAAAGAAGAGAGGAAAAATAACAAAATGTGAAGAAGAGAAGAACCGAGTGAAGAAAGTGAAGAAGATGAAGAAGAAGACAGTGATGAGTGGGCAATGTAAAAGTAAGGGCAATTTTGTCCAAAAAAAGGGTTTGGGTAGAGGTTGCAAAAGTTAGTGATGGATGAGTAGTTTTGTAATTTGAGAGTTATTTTTGGATAATTTTGCTAAATTCCCTATTAAAATAGTAGATTTCAATATAAATACAAGAGGATTACATTATATTGAGCAATAGCATGTAATTTCTTATTGTCCAATTAAATTTGATCTATCTTGAGTCTTGATTTTAATATTTTAATAAGAGAAAATTTTAATTTAGTGACTAATATTTGATAAAATATTAATTTTTTATTTATTTAGTTCACGTGGTTTCTTTTAATCAACTATTTGACAATCAACCATTATAATTTTTTTAAAAAGACAGTTTTATCCTTAAAAAATTTAATTAATAAAATTACAATTAAAATATAATAAAAATAAATAAATAAAATAAAATAATAAAATAATATTAAGCTAAATTATAAAAACTTAAAAATATAAAATTTATAAAAAAAATATTCACATTAAGTTATTTTATTAGAAAAATTAATATTTAAAAAAATAAATAATACAAAAGGTCAAAAACTGTTAAAGAAATAAAATAAAATAAATGGATAACTAAAAACAATTAAAGGAAATATTTTTTAAAAATATTTCTTCTATTTTTTTAATTTTCAATTTTATTTATTTAATTTATTTTTTTTAACAATTTTTAACCCTTTTTATTTATTTTTTTTAAGCATTAAATTTTCTAATAACATAATTTAATTTAATTATTTTTTAACAAATTTTATATTTTTAAATTTTTATAATTTAATTTAATATTATTTTATTCAATTTTCCAATTTATTTATTTTTAATTATAATTCTATTAATTTTTCAAGAACAAAACTGTCAAATAGTAATAATTGACTGTCAAACAGTTAGTTAAATGACCAATTTGATTTATTTTGAAAACGTAAAAGCCCATACAAGCCAAAAAAAAAAATAAGTAAAAAAATAATATTTCATCAAACAAGGACTAAATTAAAGTTCTCCCTTTTAAATAACAATACTCTTAGATTGAAGAAACTAATGTAATGAATCTCATAATGCAAGCAAAAGAAGTTGCTATAAACCTAGCAAGAAAGGCTAGAGAAAGGCGCGGAGGAACGATGGATCCTACATGCCACGATTAGATTTGCATGATCAAAAGACTAGATAAGACGTGGAGGAATAATTGTTCCTATCCGCAAATGTGTTGCCAATCTGCCATGACGAAACAATTAGGCTCTTTATCTATACTTTCTATACACAGCAGTTATCCAAAGTAACAATAAAGAGCCAGTACTTACGCTACAACGAGTCAGCAAACAATCTTGTGACAACCAGCCCATCGATTAGAGATCTACATATGATCTTTCTAATTGAACAGCCACATGATGATTATACCACAACAAAAGTGTGAAAGGCATTTGCACAAGCTGCACAAAAACTGGTACTTCTTCAAACACACACACAGCAAGCTGACTCAAAGGGTAAGTTGAAAACAAAGGAAGGCATTGTGCCAATCAACTTATAGCTCCTTCAAACACTTCTCCAGGATTCCGCATTCACTAATCTACAACGAACCCACAAGCATCTTCACATTTATATGTCTCCTGCTCAGACATAAGTGAACACTTAATCTTTAATACATCTCATTAGACGAAAAGTCAAATTACATCACAGTACCCTCCAGAGTCCTGCTGAATGCAAATAATCGAACACGTAAAAAAAAAACACTAATTTACTTTGATAATGTAGCACCACGCCAAGCACATCTCACTCTAAAATGTCAAACCTCTGATTTATTGATCAAGAACCTAAGAAGCTACATATACATTCAAATCAGGTCCAATCAGTATCTCTCATACATGGTTCCGCCACACTGCCATTTCTCGTATTCAAAATGAAGAACATATTTACTCAAATTTTAAAAGACCATAGACAATAGAGAAGACAAAAAATAAATAAAAGGAAACAGTTACATAAACACGACATTGCTCAAATAGGTAAGCTGTACCATCCGATTTCCTTAGCAATATCTTGTTTGGAGACTATGAGTCCTATAATCCTACGGCCAAACAACAAACAACTAACCCATATATAACATGAAACTTTCCAGAGTAAAAATGTTACTAATAAACTTAAACAAACTGTCTATGCAGAGAGTAGACAACAAAAACGTAAGCACGATCCTCGTGTTCAAAATAATTTATCAAACCAGCATGATCAACATATATGTGCAGATGAACATGCAATTACTCCAACCAAACAAAATTAACCACAGCAAGCAAATCCAACCCCCAAGCATTTGCTAATAAACATTACTTATAACCCTACATTCTCAAGTGGATTTGTAACGATAAAAACAAAAGCAAGCACTATCACCTCAAAATCTAACGTTCACGATACAAATCTTTTCAACTTATCAAAGTACCTAAAAGCAATTTGCTCGCAACATGCATTCGAAATGGGAAACTTCAAATTGTGAATGAACTATAATGCACTATCTCAAAAACAAAATATTACAATTATAAGGATCAAACACCTGAACAAGAATAGACAAACATCAAACACCTGAACAAGAATCGACAAACAGCACGAAATCAAAAGACAATGACCATCATAAGATTCAGTGTAGGCTCCATAATATGAACGATAGAGCAAGAATTCAATGCTATACTAAGACCATTTTGCATATAATCGACAAAACTGAATCCATACAAGTTTAAAAAAAAAAAAAAAAGATTACAATAGAACTACAAAAAAAAAATCCTAAATCCAAATTTTTTCCCAAAAAAATCATGAGTTAATCATACACGTGAGGAGGCGCCGATTTGGGCTTAGACACGGGCAGAGACGGCGGGGGCGGCGGCTCCACCGAGGAAAGAAAGGAATCCGGAATTGATGGGCTCCTGTTCGTCCAGGAAGAGGTCTTCCGGAACCCTAAATGCGCCATGCGCGCACACGATGGCGGCTCCGATCATCAGCGCAGAGATCAAGAGCGATCCGACGCTGGTGAGGAACACGACGACGATCGTGAGCACGACAAGGAGGCCGAGCGTCTCGCGGTCGGAGAACGTGCGGCCGAAGAAGACGAGGGGCTGATCAGAGGGCCGGAAGAGGTAGAGGAACATCCAGGCTGCGAGGAGGCAAAGGAGGACGAGAAGAGAGAACGGGTGGGAGAGGAGGGAGAGCCCGAGCACGACGGCTAGTAGGGTCGCGTAGTTGACCTTGAAGTAAGGGAGGTTCTTGCGGATCCGCGAGTACGCCTCCGACAGGGAATCGGGTCGGGCCATGGCGGACCGGTCGACAAGCTCGTACCATGGGCGGCGCTGCGAGAACCCATAGCGGATCGAGGAGGACAGGCGTGAGAGGAACGTGCGGAATGCGGGCGTCGCGATCGGCGGCTGCGACTGCGAGTTGGATTGAGGGCCCGAGATCGGGAGAGTCGGTGGAGCAGCCATTGGTGGCGCGTGAGATTTGTAATGAGATGGAGAGATTTTTTTTGGAGAGAGAATTTAGTAAACGCGTGTTTTGTAGAGAGATTATATAGGAAGAGTTACAATTTTCTGTGATGCGGCACATCTTTTCCAATAATAAGACGTTTTTGATTTCATGGCACAAGTTTTTGGGCTTTGGTTGGTTCAATAGATCACAGACGGGCGGCCCAAATCAAGCCCATGCAGCCCAGTCTGTGTCCAAGGAGAGAGTCTTCTATGAATTGCAGTATGATCTTAGCGAATCATGCATAATTAGGGGTGAGCAATATTCGATTAGGTTCGTTTATATCAATAACCTAACCAAACCAAATTTTTGTTCGGTTATTAATTGGGCTAACCAAACCTGGTGGGTTTTATATAAATAACCAAACTTTAAAAATTCGGTTCAGTTAACTCGATTTGGGCCTTATTGGGCCTAAATTATGTATATGGGCTTAAGTAGACATTTTGATCAGAAATTAATTTTTTTTAATCCAATTGTTTGCATATTTTTAAAATATTAGGTCCATATACATTAAGTTGGAGCCAATATCAAATTTAGGCCTCTTTTGAATTATATTATAATTTAATATATTTGATATAATTTGGGCCATAAATGTTTTCTAGAATGAGGGATTTGTGGGCTGTGCGACGTGAGGGAAGGAAAAAAAAAGGAACCCTAGATTTTTTAAAATTTTTAAATATATAGTTCGGTTATTTACGGTTTGGCCACCCACAACCTAACCATAACCGATTTTTATTCGATTATTAAAATGAATATCTAAACCTCCACGACCTATGATTCATAATCGAAAATAATCTCCTTTATTCGGTTCGGTTCGGACTGTTAGAGTCGGTTTGGTTAATGTGCCCATCCCTATGCATAATGCATCAATGCACTTCTTTGCATACCCCATAGCAGAAATGATGAAGACTTGTCTAGCACAAGGGCATGGAATGCGGATCCAATCCAAGTTCCTATTGGGCTGGTTACAAGAGCACGTGCCAAGAAATTTCAAAATGCGTTGAGTGGGTTAATTTAAGGGATTTGGGCTCAGGCATGTTCATGGAGGCCCATTGAAGGTGATGAACGAATTCGAGCCCTATTCAGCATGATTCAAGTTCAAGAAAGTCAAATAGGCATGCATTAAATGCTAGAGTAATCTGATTGGCCTTAGTGAATATAACTCAAGTTAAAGAAGAGGCAACCTGATTCGTAAGGGTAATTTTGGGATATCATAACTTTTAATTGGTTAGGTTTCTGGAGGCGTGTGAGTAGGACTTTTCAAAGATCATGATCTTATCTTCAAATTCAAACTTGGAATCAGATTAATTGAAGGTCGCACGAGAAAGATATGGTTAGACTTTTCATAATGTCCAAATTCATCCTACTTTGACAATTTTGTTGTATTACTTTGACAATTGAGTTATCTTTTGTTAAATTCAAAAATTTCTAACTTTGAGGATTGTCTTTTGTCAATAAAGTCATTAATTCACACCTCCCTTTTCTTATTTTTGTTTTCCATGCTTGAAGGGTTGTTACAAATCATTTTATTTTTTATTTAAACTCTTTTGTACCTTTGATGAATGTAATACAGAATTGTGAGTTAAAAAAAATCTCTCTTGGGTTCTTTAAAAAACTTGCGAACTTATTGGATTACTCTATGGCGTTCGTACCCTGACTTATCAATCAAGTTTTCCATCGTTGATAATGGTGTCCTCTTAATACCAGTGTTCACACCTTATCTATAGGTGTTGGATCGCGGTTTCCATCCTAAACCTGAAAGTAGAACGGTCCTAAATAGTAATCTTGTTATGGTTTTCGTTACAAGTTGACGGGGTTCGTATCATTTGGTATCAGAGACAAGGTTCTAGTCTCAGGTTTCTTCCATCCTTATATTTTTCTTTTCTATTTAAATCCATCGTATATTATTACTCTTACTCATACCATTGTTTGGAAACCTTTCTTAAAATTTTCTTCTGAATACAAGCTTGTTATTATATTTCTTGGTGGGAAATCAAAACCTCATCTTTACAAAAAAAAAAAAAAAAAATTCTGATTTCGTTTGTAATTCGTATCATTCATTATCATTTCATGTGTAATTCGTATTGTTTTATCATTACCTACCAGATTCCCAAAACATTTGATCTTTGAATTCAAAATTTTGTTGGTGAGTTTAGGTGTGGATTGTTGCTAAGAAATTCTAGTTATTGTTTTTTTAGTTTGATAAGAACTTTTGAGGGATAACAAGTGGAAAGAGGCAAGAGTGTGAGCATATAAGAGGGTAAAAGCCAAATTGATATATATATATATATATATATATATATATATATATATATATATTTTGTAAACACGAGTGAACTTGTTTAACACACATCCTTGCTGAGTGAAAACACGTAAGCGAGTGCTGTGAGGTCTTGTATTTTGTTATCTAGTCTTTGTTTTGTAGTGATACATGTCCCATAACAACGAAACTGGTGCTGGGGAGGTGTTCAGAGAAACTGATCCAAAATTCATAATGGAGGAGTTAATGGGAGAGATGAGGAGGATATTAAGGTCAAAGATGTAGCAGGTGCATGAACGGTTGGATAAAGTAGAAAATGCATGTGTGGAGCAACCACAAAACAATGTTCCTCATGTGCATAGGAGGGAGAGGTTCCAACCGCGTGGAGTAAGAGATGAAGATGCTGAGTATTTTGGGGATGGTTTTGATGAAGAAAATGAACAGGAGTCAATAAATAACCATAGGCGACATGGTGGGCGGTTTAAAGAAGTTAGGAACCATGAAGATAATAACTTGGGTAGTATCAAAATGAAGATTCCGTCGTTTCAAGGGAAAAATGATCCGGAGGTTTATCTCGAATGGGAAAAGAAGATGGAGCAAGTCTTCGATTGCCACAATTATTCCGAGAATAAAAAGGTAAAACTTGCTATCATTAAATTTTCTGAATATGTTATTGTTTGGTGGGATCAATTGGTGATGAACAGGAGGAGAAATAGGGAGCGTCTAATAGAGACGTCGGAGGAGATGAAAATAGTGATGAGAAAGCGATTCGTCCTAAGCTACTACTACCGTGAGCTATACAACAAGTTGCAAAGTCTTCGACAAGGCAATCAAAGTGTGGAGGAATACTATAAGGAGATAGAGGTCGCTATGATTCGAGCAAACATAAAAGAGGATAGGGAAGCTACAATGTCTAGGTGCTTGGCAGGTTTGAATCGTGAAATTACCAATTTGGTGGAATTGCAACATTATCTGGAGTTGGATGACATGGTTCACATGACAATAAAAATAGAGAACCAGCTCAAAAGAAGGAGTAATACATGTCCAAGCCAAAATTTTAGTCCATCAGCTTGGAATCCAAATCAATGGAAAAAAGATGAGAAGCAGCCAATGATGAAGTCTAAGGCCGAGCAAAAGCCATAAGCAACAAACCATGGAAATCAAGGTAAATCTGATACTTCCACTTCTAGGAATCGTGATATTAAGTGTTTTAAGTGTCAAAGCAGGGGTCATATAGCTAGCCAATGTCCGAACAAAAGAGTTATAGTGATACAGGATAATGGAGAGGTCGAATCCGAAGATGACGAAGAAGACACCGACTCTATGCCACCATTGGATCATGCTGATAATGAAGAATATGCTATCCAATGAGAGATGTTGGTGGCAAGGCGAGCGCTAAGTGTCCAGGTCAAAGAAGAAGAAGAAGTACAACGAGAAAACATTTTACATACTATGTGTCATGTTAACAACAAGGTATGTAGTATGATAATTAATGGTGGTAGTTGTACTAATGTTGCTAGCACTCTTATGGTGGAAAGGTTAGGCTTGCTAACAATTAAACACCCCCAACCTTACAAGTTGCAATGGCTAAAAGATAGTGGTGAAGTAAAGATGAACAAACAAGTGATTATTTCTTTTCGAATCGGAAAATATAAAGACAAAGTGTTATGCGATGTGGTTCCGATGCAAGCATGGCACTTGTTACTAGGACAACCATAGCAGTTTAACCGACGTGTTAACGACGATGGCTTTACCAACAAGTACTCTTTTGTGCATAACCAAAGGACAATCACTCTAGTTCCTTTGACACCACAACAAGTTTATAAGGATCAATTGAGGTTGCAACAAGAGAGAGAAAAAGAAAATGAGAGAAAAAGAAAAAGAGGCCGAGATAAAAAAAAAGAGAAAAAAAAGAGAGAAACGGCCATTGAAAGAAAAGAAGAGAGAAAAATGCTTTTTATACAAGAGCGAGTGATGTTAAAATAGCGATGTCGTCCAACAAACCCATACTTATACTTATGTAAAGGAAAAATGTTTAAATGTTAACCAACTTGAGGCTTCTTTGTCTAGCTCTGTTGTGTCTCTCTTGCAGGAATTTGATGATGTCTTTACCGAGAAAATTCCATATGGTTTGCCACCTATTCGAGGGATTGAGCATCAAATTAATTTTGTACCCGGCACCACCATTCCAAACCGACCAGCCTATTGCAGTAACCCTAAGGAGATAAAGGAGCTTCAAAGGCAGGTTGAAGAATTAATGAAAAAAGAGTATGTCCAAGAAAGCATGAGACCATGTACAGTTCCAATTATTTTGATTCCTAATAAGGACGACTCATGGAGAATGTGTGTTGATTGTTGAGCAGTTAACAACAAAACGGTAAAGTATCGATATCATATTCCTCGCTTAGATGATATGTTAGATGAATTGCATAGTTCTTGTGTATTTTCTAAGGTTAATTTGAAAAATAAATACCATCAGATTAGAATGAAAGAATGTGATGAGCAGAAAGTTGTATTTAAAACAAAATATGGTTTGTATGAATGGTTAGTTATGCCTTTTGGGTTAACTAATTCTCCTAGTATTTTCATGAGATTAATGAACCATGTTTTGCGTGCTTTCATTGGACAATTCGTAGTTGTTTATTTTGATGATATTATCATATATAGCAAAAACTTGGATGAACATGTAGTGCATTTAAAATCTGTCTTAGATGTACTCAGGAAAGAAAAGTTGTTTGCTAATCTAAAAAAGTGTACATTTTGCACCAATAAACTTGTGTTTCTAGGATTTGTTGTGAGTGCACAGGGTATACAGGTTGACGAGGAGAAGGTATGTGCAATCCAAGAGTGGACGAGTCCCACAACTGTAGGTAATATAAGAAGTTTTTACGGACTTGCTAGTTTCTACCGACGCTTTGTGAAAGACTTTAGCTCATTGGCCGCACCGCTTACCAAAGTAATTAAGAAGAACGTTGGATTCAAGTGGGGAGAAAAACAAGAGAAGGCGTTTCAATTGATCAAGCAAAAGCTGACCAACGCCCCTTTATTGTCTTTACCTAACTTTAATAAAACGTTTGAAATTGAATGTGATGCTTCAGGTATTGGTATAGGTGCAGTATTAATGTAGGAAAGACGACCAATTGCTTACTTCAGTGAGAAACTAAGTGGGACAGCTTTAAACTACCCAACTTATGATAAAGAGTTGTATGCATTGGTTCGGGCTTTACAGACGTGGCAACATTACTTGTGGCATAGAGAATTCGTGATTCACACTGATCATGAGTCCTTAAAGCACCTTAAAGACCAACACAAGTTGAATAAGAGGCATGCACGATGGGTCAAATTTATTGAGACATTTTCGTACGTTATTCGATATAAATAAGGCAAAGAGAACATCGTTGTTGATGCACTTTCTCAAAGGTACACTCTACTTTCTACTCTTGATGCTAAGGTTCTTACTTTAGACTATGATTTTAGTGAAGATTATATATCTTGTGAAAAGAGTGTCAATGGTAAGTATTTTAAACATAAGGGTTTCTTGTTTCGAGACAATAAATTGTGTATACCAAATTGTTCCTTACGAAATTTGTTAGTGAGAGAGTCACATAGGGGAGGGCTAATGGGACACTTTGGGGTAGCTAAAACCTTAACCGTTCTGCAAGAACACTTCTATTGGCTACACATGAAACGACATGTTGAGAGACTTTGTGGTAGATGTGTCACATGTAGGCAAGCGAAATCCCGAGTACAACCCCATGGCTTATATACACCACATTCAATTCCTAGTGAACCTTGGATTGATATTTCAATGGATTTTATATTAGGTTTGCCTAGGTCAAAAAGGGGAAGAGATTCCGTGTTTGTTGTCATGGATAGATTTTCTAAAATGGCACATTTTATTCCATATCACAAAATTGATGATGCTTCACATGTTGTAAATTTGTTCTTTAAAGAAATTGTTCGCTTACATGGCATGCCTAGAACAATTGTTTCTGATAGAGATGCTAAGTTCTTAAGTTATTTCTGGAAGACCTTATGGGCTAAGTTAGGAACTAAGTTGTTGTTTTCAACTACTTGTCATACTCAAACTGACGGTCAAACAGAACTAGTAAATAGGACTTTATCTACCTTGTTGCGTGCAATTATCAAAAAGAACATTAAAACATGGGAAGAATGTTTACCGCATGTTGAGTTTACTTATAATCGTTCTGTTCATTTTACTACTAAATTTTCACCATCTGAGATTGTTTATAATTTTAATCCTTTAACTCCTTTGGATTTATCACCATTACCGATGTCTGGGCATGTGATTTTAAATGGAAAAAGAAAAGCTGAACTTGTAAAACAGATTCATGAGAAAGCAAAGCTTAACATCGAACGAAGAACGGAGCAATATGAAAAACAAGCCAACAAGGGCCGACGACAAATGGTCTTCGAACTTGGAGAATGGGTTTGGGTGCACATGCGTAAGGAGCGCTTTCCGACCCAGAGGAAATCCAAGCTACTACCTAGAGGGGATGGTCCTTTCCAAGTCCTGGAACGAATCAATAATAATGCGTACAAACTGGACTTGCCCGGTGAGTATAATGTAAGTGCTACATTCAATGTTTCTGATTTAAGTCTTTTTGGTATAGGTGATGACCTTGATTTGAGGACAAATCCTTTTCAAGAGGAGGGGAATGATGAAGACGTTTCTAGCACAAGGGCATGAAATGCGCATCCAATCCAAGTTCCCATTGGGCCGGTTACAAGAGCACGTGCCAAGAAATTCCAAAATGCATTGAGTGGGCTAATTTAAGGGATTTGGGCTCAGACATGTTCATGGAGGCCCATTGAAGGTGATGAACGAATCCAAGCCCTATGCAGTATGATTCAAGTTCAAGAAAGTCAAATAAGCGTGCATTAAAAGCTAGAGTAATTTGATTAGCCTTAGTGAATATAACTCAAGCTAAGGAAGAGACAACCTGATTCGTAAGGGTAATTTCGGGACATCATAACTTTTAATTGATTAGGTTTCTGGAGGCGTGTGAGTAGGACTTTTCAAAGATCATAATCTTATCTTCAAATTTAAACTTGGAATCAGATTAATTGGAGGTCGCATGAGAAAGATATGGTTAGACTTTTTATAGTGTCCAGATTCATCCTACTTTAACAATTTTGTTGTCTTACTTTGACAATTGAGTTATTTTTTGTTAAATTCAAAAACTTCCAGCTTTGAGGATTGTCTTTTGTCAACAAAGTCATTAATTTACACCTCCCTTTTCTTATTTTTCTTTCCCATACTTGGAGGGTTGTTCCAAGTCATTTTATTTTCTATTTAAACTCTTTTGTACCTTTGATAAATGCAATACAGAATTGTGAGTTAAAAAAAATCTCTCTTGGGTTCTTTAAAGAACTTGCAAACTTATCGGATTACTCTGTGGCATTCGTACCCTGACTTATCAATCAAGTTTTCCATCATTAATTGTGGCGTCCTCTTAATACCAATATTCGCACCTTCTTTATAGGTGTTAGGTCGCGGTTTTCATCCTAAACCTGAAAGTAGAACGGTCCTAGACAGTAATCTTGTTACGGGTTTCGTCACAAGTTGGCGAGGTTCGTATCAAGAAACTTTTTATATTTTTTTTAGGGGGATTATCATTTTTATCCCTAACTTTTGAGAAATTATCAATTGTTTAAAGCAGTTATGATTAATAGTATCATTAGACCCTAACTTTTAGGAAATGTATCAATTTGGTCCCTCTGACTAAATTTTTATCAGTCAAACTTAACAGAATTGGTAAAAAAACTGTTTTGCTCTTAAAACTATTTAAATGAGTTAAATGACAATTTTCACCTCAAAATTTTAAAAAGATTATTAATAAATAGAAGGGTAATATGGCCATTTCATTTTAAAATTTAAAAATAATATTTAAAATATTTTTTAAAAAAATTTTAATGGATCTCCACCGTCCATCAATCTTAATGGACAGTGAGATTATATTAAAAATTAAAAAATTAAAGTGAAAATTGAATATGTTTTAAAAAAAATTGAAATTCAAAATGGTAGAGATCCATATTGGATCTTCACCACAAAAAAAAAAAAAATTCAAAGTTTGAAGAACAACGAACTCAGAAAACTGGGTTCGTTGATCTTCAACCTCAACGAACCCAGATCTAGGTTCGTTGAGGTTCAACGAACCTAGAAAGATCTAACAAACCTAGAATTCTGAGTTCGTTAACAACGAACCCAGAAAACTAGATTTGTTGCACTTCAACAAACCCACATCTGGGTTCGTTGAAGTGCAACGAACCTAGAAATTGGGTTCGTTGGATCTGCAACGAACCCAGTTTCTGGGACTGGGTTCGTTGCACCTTAACGAACCCAGATTTGGGTTCGTTAAACCTCAAAGAACCCAAATTTGGGTTCGTTGAGGTTGAAGATCAAACGTTGAAACTTTTTTTTTTTTTTTTTAGTGGTGGAGATCTACTAGGTCCGTTGGATCTGCAACGAAACCAGTTTCTAGGTTCGTTGCACCTCAACGAACCTAGATCTAGGTTCGTTGAGGTTAAAGATCAACGAACCTAGAAAACTAAATTCGTTGATATTCAAACTTTGAATTTCTTTTTTTTTTTTTTAGTGGTGGAGATCCAATCTGGATATCCACCATTTTGAATTTCAATTTTTTTTTATAAAAAAAATTTAACAAATATTTAATTTTCACTTTAATTTTTTTTTAATTTTTAATATAATCTTCACCGTCTATCAAGATTGATGGACGGTGGAGGTCTATTAAATTTTTTAAAAAATTTTAATTTAATTTATTTTAAATTTTTAACTAGGGGTAGATATGTCATTTTACTAAAAATTATTGTTGACCATTGATAGGTTTAAAGACAAAAATACCCCTGGAACTGTTAAGTTTGACTAATGGTTGACTTACAGAAGGACCAAATTGATACATTTTCTAAAAGTTAGGGTCTAAGTATACCATTAAGCATAACTGCTTTAAAAAATTGATAATTTCTCAAAAGTTATGGACCAAAATGATAATCCCCATTTTTTAAAAAAATTATAAGGTTGCAGAACCTGTCGAGATAAATAACTAAGTACAAAGTCTGGATATCTACTCCCATAACAAGATACATGTAGGAACCTGCTAACTCAACCACTAAATTCGCGGTCCGAATATCTATTCTCATAATAAAATACATGTATTATCACTAAACGTTCAGCCGGATATTTACTCCTGTAACAATAGACATATATATTCCAATGAGACATGTAGGAATATGTCGAGATTAATCACTAAACTCGCGGTCTGGATATCTACTCCCGTGACAAGAGATATGTATACTCCCATAACAGGAGATATATGGGAACTTGCCTAGATCAGTCACTAAACGTGCGGTCCAGATATCTACTATCATAATAAGAGACATGTACTCCCACTAAACGCGTAACCTATTCACATAACAAGATATATGTACTCCCACAGTGAAGAAAAAACTTACTATACATACCGGTAAATATATATAGTAAGACCTGGATAAGAATATACACGAGTTATGAATAGATGTGCCTAACTTGTGTAATCATTAGTCAATATAATTGCTTGTATGCTTCTTCTTTTTTTTTTTTTTTTTTTTATCATTCTTTGTCAAACTCTTATATTCTTTTGCCTAACCAAGAATATTACAACAGTAATTGGAAAAGAAAAAAATATATATTTTTGGTTCTAAGAGAACAATGAAAAGTTGAATACATTTGATTGAGTCCTTAGGTTTTCCTTTTTCAAACCATAGAGAATGAATATATATATAAAATCCATTGATCTTTCTCAGTAAAAGTTAAAGAGAATCCACCTTTTCTTCATATTCGATCGTTACCAAACAGCATCTAGCCTTTTGGACCCGGACTTGGGGAAATTTTCATTGGCTTATATGTTGAAGAAACATCTTAATAAAGTACACTCTATTAGTTATATAAATTTCCTTATACGTATCTCGGTGTGAGCATGATTCTATTCGAAAATCTCTTACACAACTATAAGAGATTTAACTATCCAAACTATCTAGTACCTATAAACGATTATCGTTTAACTTACGTATACATTAAACACGATTAATAAATACAATATTTTTAGTCATAGCTTCTAGTACATGCATGGAATAGCACTTTGCTTTGTTTTAACAAAATCATGCCTTACAAGTCAAATTCTCCACTAACTTTTTCTAACTAAAAAAGGGATTCTCTCTATCTTTTCTTTTTTTTTCTTTCTTTTCTTGGTTAAAAAAATTATCATGTGATGATAAGCATTGTAATTCAACCAATCTTGATGTGAATAAGTTTTTCTATTGTGTGTTCAATGCATAAACTAATTAGGATTTGTTTATTCTAATTATCTAACTTGTAAAATTGTGCTTCTTACAAGTCCTTTTCTCCATACAAGAAAAGCATATCTTTAACTCTTATCTCACAAGAGTCTTTAAATATGAAAATCTTCGATGAAGTTCTCCAAGCACAGAGAGAGAGAGATAGAGAGAGAGAGAGAGCTGTTTCCATGGCTTCTTCTTCTTGCTTTCATGATACATTTGATTGGATCCAAAACCTTCCATCAATTTCTCAATGGAAAACCAACTCCATGTCTATATGCATTTGTTCTTCAAGCTCATCAGTTCAACCAACTCTCAATCTATCCGTGGCCAAAAACCTTAAATCCTCAACGTTTTCCTTCTCTATGATAGCGGACTTTACTGTCCCGGTATCTCTCTGGACCTCAAAACCATTCAAAATCAATCCCAAATCAACAAAACTATTAGATGAAGATGCCGTTTCTAATCTTTTGTTCAACCTCATTCAAGACGTCCTCAAGTATGGTTTGAACAAAAATAACGGCTCCTTATTTAAGTTTCTCAAATTAGATTCCATTTCCAATCTTAAAGATGTCTTCAATCTCGCATTTCTCACTCTTGCCCTCCTCGTATGCATTTACGAAGCCCCGGTAGATCTTAGATCAGGATGTCTTATCACTCTTAAGAACCGGTTGATAACTTGCTCGTCAAGCCAGGCGGCAAAGTTGCTCATGAGACACTTGGGATCTAACTTGGAAGAACAATGGACGAGGTCCCTAAATCTTGCAATCACAAATTGGATTGTAGAGCTGCAAGCAGCCCGCCGCACCCTGAAAACACCATCACCGCTGTTTTCTTATGCAATATCCGCAGTTGGGTTGTGGAAAGTCCATTTGTATTGTCCTCTAATAGCCATGGACATCGAAAGCTCATACAACGTTTCCAACGATGAGCGGCTGCTTTTCTCTCTGAATTACCATCAACTTGAAGGTGTGATCCAGTTTAATTACAAAGTCGCGATCCAGGAAAAGTGGGTTAACTTGATGGTGAACACTGACAACATAAGGTGTGTTCATTTTTTCCGTTTAATCCAAGTAAATTCAAAACCTGAAGATGTTTCTGATAAATTTTATAGGAAGTTCTTGACGAATATCATTAATTTAGGATGAGTTTTGACGAATTCCAAAAATTCAGGAGAGGTTTTTTAACGTTGCCTCCTTTCGTTTTTTTCAACAGGTGCGATATTGTTAGACTTGTAAACGAGACTCTGATGAACGAAAGAGGGGTCGGAGTGGACGAAAAACACTTCCCGTCAAGGATATCTCTGCAGCTAACCCCAATCCAACAAACCACCATAAATAGTGTTTCAGTGGGCAAATCTTCAGAGAATCCAACAAGAGAGATTGGAATGGAGAAAGTCATAGAAGGCTCATTTGATCCACCAAACTCTTTCTTGGGACTCAAGGTATCCGCAGGAGAGACCACCACGATCAGCCTGAAGCCCTGGAAATACGAACAATCCGTTTACGGCTACAGTGCAATCCTGAACTGGTTTCTTCATGACAGCATGGATGGAAGAGAGGTCTCCTCCTCCAGGCCTTCCAAGTTTGCTCTTATGAACCCCAAGGCCTGGTTCAAGGACAGATACTCGAGCGCCTACCGCCCTTTTACCCGCCAAGGAGGGGTGATTTTCGCCGGCGATGAGTATGGAGAGAAAGTGTGGTGGAAGATTGACAAGTCTGCCATTGGAAAAACCATGGAGTGGGAGATTAGAGGGTGGATTTGGTTAACTTATTGGCCTAATAAGCATAGAACATTTTATAATGAAACCAGGAGGCTAGAGTTCAGAGAAGTACTCCAACTGAACATATAATATATATATATATATATATATATATATTATTCATCAAATCATGTATGCTACAAAAGATTTTGAAATTACTTTGGTTATGTCATATTATAAGATTTTGTGGACTATATATAAACATACAAAATTGAAGTTCTAAATTTTTAGTTTTTAAATGATATTTTGTAGAATTCTACTCCTTTGACACCAAAAAAACATTTGATCCCATCTTGAGCTTTAACAGAATTTAATTACATAGCTTTCTCAAGTTGAAAAAGAAAAACTCTCAGGTGAAATAAAGGAAAAGGGACCAGATTTATTTAATTATTTTTAAATCTTACACTAATTGAATCAGAGCATGATAAGATCAAATGTTGTAAATTCGGTTAAGAATAATAACTTTCACAATAAAAGAGGATTCCGCCGAGTGATTTAATGGATGAAAGGGATAAGATTTTGAAAGTGCATATAATTTTTTTGTTTCTTTTAACAAGAACGAAAGCGATTGTTTAGAATTTCATTTGCCAGCTCACATCCTCATTTATGTGCCCAAATTTTTAGTTGTAGCATATTGATTTATTTAACTCTAATTTTGATCACCCATTTGGTTAAATGAAATTCAATTAATAATTGACCAAATTTTCTCATCCCACTAAGAATGCCTAATTAATTAAAAGATATGTCAATGTTTAACTTTTACTTAATTTCGAAACGATAAGATTATTTTTCGATTTTCATCAACCTATATAACCGTTTGAAGTTCTCATTTATATCAAATTAGTATTAGCAACGAAAGCTCTGAATCGTACTTTACAAATAAAAATCCAGTAAACAAAGATCTCTCATTTATTGGCGAGTAAATTACTTGGATCGTGTTAATTTTTTTCTAATAAAAAAATAAATTATCATATTATATTATAAAAATAAAGAACTAATTTAGCATTAAGCTATTGTAAACACTTTCTTGTTTTAATGAAAAGGTTGTTTCAGTGATATACCCATCACACTTATTCATTGAGGTTGTGAGTTCAAATCATGTTTCCCACTCAAAAATTCCGAATTAATTGTAATAGCTCAATATATATATATATATATATAGCTAATAACATCCACCTCTCCTGAAATTTTGCCGACTACAAGCGAAGTCAACTTTATAGTTTATTGACAATAACATCCCTTGTCATTAGTTAAATTCCGTTAGATTTAACAGTTGACCAGGTTTAACCGTTAAAAAGACCAAAATACCCCTAAAATAATATTTAAAATTATTAATATTTATTAAATAAAAAATAAAAATAAGTTTAGATCTTCACCGTCTATCTCACCTGAGATGGACGATGGAGATTTTTTCTCTTTTTAAAAAATAAAATTATTATAAAAAATTAATCTTCAAATCTCCATCGTCCATTTTTGAATGGACGATGAAGATTTGAAGTTTTCTTTTTAAAAAAAAAAAGGTGGGAGGAAGAACCCAGTTCGAACTCTTCTGGGTTAATTCATTCGAAGAACCCTTCTAGGTTCTTCCATTTTTTTTTCTTGATGGACGGTGGATATCCAATCTAAAAATTAAATTTCCATCCACTGAGATTTATTTTTATTTTTTTTATATTTATCTTTAAGAAAAAATTTTAATTTTTATTTAATAAAATAAATTTAAAAAATTATGAAAAGACGAAAATACCCTTATGCATGTTTAGTTTGACTAAAGTTGAGAGAGATTGTTGTCAATAAACGATAAAATTAATTCTGCTTCTAGTTGGCAAAATCTTAAAACTAACAGTTAACTTCTCTGCCGTTAGTATTGACCGCTAAAGATGATTGTTGATTATTTTAAAAGTGTAAAAATATTAAAATACTCCTATTAAAAAATTTAAAAAAATAAAAAATAAAATAAAAACAAATCTATATCTCCATGGATGGTGGAGATTTATTCAAAATAAAAATTTTAAAATTTTAAAAAATAATTAAAAAACCTAAGATTTTTTTTTAAAAAAAAATAAAAATCAGAAACCAGAGGTTATCCATGGATCTCCTATAGAGGTCCTCCATGTGAGGTCCACGAAGTGGAGGCTAACCTTCCTTTCATCGTGCGACGAAGATCGTCGCATCTGGGGAGGCGAGCCTCACCTTCATCGCACGCCTTCGCTTCCCTTCTTCGCACTAGGTCGAACCAGGGGAAGCGACCTCCATCGATCTCCTAGATCCATGGAGATTTTCAGATTTTATTTTTATTATTTTTTTAATGGAGGTGGATGGTAAAAATCTTAAGTATCTATTTTTTTTAATAAATAATTCTCTACCATCCATCTCAAATGAGATGGACGGTGAAGATCTTAATTTTTTTTTAAAAAAAATAAATTAAAATGACTAAATTATCTTTAAAATAGTTTATTAATATTTCATAACGGTTAATTAATAAAATATGAGTTAACTATTAATTTTAATAAGTTGATTGCATCTGTAAAAATATAAACCTTAGATCCTCTATGGTGGCTATAATTTGTTCAAAATATATTTGTAAACACCGAAATTAGAATGAGTCCATTTAAGACAGTAATATACACCTCGGTGCAAGTTAGCAGGGACCAGTTTGAAAAATAAAACAAAATAATGGGGTGGAGAAACTAAGGAAGAGAGAGCGGAGATTTCGAAGCACAAAACTTCTCATATAAATACATTGGGATATTTTCAAAACAATCCTTCATTTGAAGTTTATTTAAATATAGTTCTTTAATTTTGAATGTACATCAAGATACCCCTATTATATCCCAAAATCAGCTTCGAAATACCAATTTAAGGGAGGATTTTGTAAATCTCCCTATATTACATTACATTAAATTAGATAAGCTAATCCAACCTAACTTTTTTTGCTTTATCGATTTTGCCCCCAGAACTCACATTTTACTCTCTTCTCTTATAACTAACCACTCTCTCTCTACTGCGTCAAAAATTTCCAATCTCTCTCGTTTTCTGGATTCAAAGCTTTCTCTCTATAGTCTTCCAATGGAGTCCTCCGCTGTCCTTCGATCTTTTCACGGTAATACTCTCTCTGTCTCTCTCTGTTATATATATATATATATATGTAACATTTTTAATTTTATTTTGAATGATCTTTGTTTGTTTGCTGAGCTGAGCTGATTTTGTATCGGATCTTATAAATGTATCTTTATATATATTTTGAAATTGATTATTTGAGGTAATCGTATCAGTAATTATGTGTTTTTGTACGAATTTATGTGTGATTTGGATATTGAGAAGAGTAGCTGAACTGAAATGGTGTGGAGTTTTGATTTTGATAGTTTTCTGGAATTTATTTGAAATTAATGTCTTACCTTTGTCGAAATGTCGTCAAGTTCCTTTTCCTTCTTCTTTCTTCGAAACAAACCTGGACATGTTGTATGTATGTATGCATGCATTTGAGCTACTTAGTAGTATGTATGCGTTTGTGTATATATAATGTGTTACGATTTTTTTCTTTTAATTATTTATTTGTCATTTGGATATTAAGAAGAGCAGCTGAATTAAAAAGGAATGAAGTTTTGATTTTGACAATTTGTTTTTAGGTTTTCCCGTTCTTGTTTATTTAAATAAGCTAGAGAAGAATTAGCTTTGTTAATTTTATAGCTTGAAGCGGTTTACCTGGAATTATTTGAAAAATAATGCCTTGCATTTGAAGAACTATTGTCACGTTCATTTTTTTGTGTTTTCTCCAAACAAAATTACAACTGATGTATGTTTGTATGCCTTTGAGCAAATCATGTTAGTAATATGTACGCACGTACATATGATGTATAGATGTTTGTTTTTGTCTTTATTTGTGATTTGGATGTTCAGAAGAGCAGCTGAATATGGAGTGAAGTTTTGATTTTGGTGAAACCTTTTAGTTTTTCTTTCTTCTTGTTTGTTAATAAGCTGGAGACGGATTAGTTTTGTTAATTTATTGATTGAAGCTGTTTTCCAGGTATTTATTTAAAAAATAATGCCTCATCTCGTAGAATTATCGTTGAGTTTATTTCCGTGTTTTCTCAAGTTTTGTTTTGTTGCTGTTGTTTTTGTTTTAAGCAAAGTTTGATATGAAATCTGATTCTTGGATGATATTGTTGAATTGTAAATTCTGTAGGCACCGTTTCACAGGTGGGATCCATACTTGAAAGGCCTGGAGTGGTTCCTGCTCATAACAGTTGCTGGCCTGCCTCAAGTAAATCATACAAACTCATTTCTTCTCCAGGGAAGCGATTTCTGACAGTTGTCTCAAGTGCAAAAGCATCTGAAGCTACTGTAACGGCCAAGTCTGAAGGTGAGTTCTATTCTTTATTTTCCTAATTTTTGGTCATATTAGTTAAAACTTTGGATTCTGGAAATCTTTGGGGTCCACTGGATCCATATGCCTTGATGTTAATAGATTCTAATTTTATGATGTTAATAGATCCTATATAAAAAATACGGGATTATATATGGTTTTAAGAGATTCTTGAACTTGTATATGTACCAGTCTCAACACTAGAATGGTTATTGAATTTTTCTTTAACATGAAGTTGGGGCAGCAGTGTGAGTATGCTCATAGAACATAGGATGTTTTATTATCTTCTTTCATTTATTTTTTAAAATGCTAAATTTGAATTTTAGAAGAAAAACCCGTTGTCAAAATGCGTCTAAACTTGGAAATTGTCAAGGTTACTGTCCTAGATATTCATACACTGAACAAACTTTTTGTCTCATGCAGTAGCCCACTTGTGGGTAAGGATGCACTTTTATATCAATAATTGATAAGCCGATATCTGTTTGCAATGAAAACATATGTTTTGTTGGAAGCTCTTACAGCTTGTGGGATTTTATTCTTGTTCAAGAATGGCTCTTTGCTTTTCAATTGTAGTCATGAGAGTTTGCTTACACTTGTGTTTCACTGTTTCTGCACATTATATGTCAGTTTATCATTGTCTGAGCCCATAATGTAACTATATTTTCTTAAAGTTAATAATTATGATGAGGCATTTTTGTCAGAGAGCACTACACAAAGCTCATTAGAGAAGAAAACTTCAAGGAATGCAACTTTTCCAAGTGGATTTGAGGTGAGTAATTTTTTTATTTTCCTATATTTATTTTTGTTCATCATGTTTCCTTTTTGCTAAAATTGTTATGTCCGTTTCTCTTTTTAGTTGCTTGATGGTTAAATCTTATATATGAATAAGTGTATTGATAATCTTGATATTATGCATTTGAGCATTAGTAAGAAACCTTGAAAATTTTGGTTTGGTTACTCTTACCAGGAGAAAATTATAATACTTTAGTTTGGGTGGTTGACTGGGGTATGGATGCTTGGATTTTTGTTAATACTTGATTCACCTGATAGTTGATTGTTTCCCCCTTTATTTGTGGAGTCTTCCAGCAACGACTTAGCTTTGGACATTGAATGAGAACTTGTTGATTTTAGTCTTGCCATGACAGTAATGCTTAAATGCTTTAATACAGCTGCGTATAAGCTAATTGAGGTTGATATATTGCAGAATTATATTTGATACATATATTGTTGATGTTAGTCAAATGTGTGTACTTCTATTTTTAGGCAGAAAATCTACCATCCACTGTCTTCAACAATTTGAATACCTACACAGGATGATCTCCTTTGGTCTTTCAGAGTGATTATTCTTTAATTTGTTTTGTGTTGATTTGATGATTACCTTTTTCCCTTGAAGAGACGGTTGAACTTTTTCATTTGAATGATAACTACCTTTCCTATTGCAACATCATCAGGCATTGGTGCTAGAGGTCTGCGACGAAACAGAGATTGCCGAACTGAAATTGAAGGTATAATCCCAAACAAGCTACTCGCATGCTCATTCTTGTAACTGCTTCCGTATTTATTTATTTTTTTTCCAAAAATATGCGCTGCATCAGTGACAGTCCTAATGGTTATGGCAAAAACTTTTATGTGCATTATTTCATTGTGGAATCAAACAGACCTCAGATCATTGTTACTCGCAGGTTTTTGGCTTATAAATATATATATGAAGATTATTGTGATCTCACCTATCTGCTACTTTGTGACAGGTTGGAGACTTTGAAATGCACGTGAAGCGTAATGTTGGAGTCACGACAGCACCCCTGGCCAATATTTCACCTACTACACCACCACCTATTCCAACTGAACCCATGGGAGTATCAGCTCCTGTTGCCTCATCCCCATCACCACCAAAACCTGCATCAGAAAAGAGCCAACCATTCACAAATATCTCCTTTGGAAAGTCATCAAAATTAGCAGTGTTGGAGGCTTCTGGATCAAATGCCTATGTTCTAGTATCATCTCCCACGGTATGTGATGTTTCTGGAAAGTGAGGACAATTTCTTACTTTTCCTTAGTTGGAACATCGTTTTCCCATGTAGTCTATGTAATTTCTTTTTTTTAATGCCAGGTTGGCTCATTCCGAAGGAACAGGACAGTGAAAGGAAAGAAGCAACCTCCTATCTGTAAAGAGGTACCTCTGCTACACCGTAATGTATTTATCTACAAGAATTCAAGAATTCATTTTTTAGTAGTTAAATATGTAAAATGTTTATGTGCACTTAGCGGGTTATCATTGCCATTTGTCTTGAATATGCCATTATGGCTACTTTCCTTATCGTTCTCGTGGCATTCAACCAAACTAGGTGACATCTTTATTTCCTAATTGCAATACAAGATCTGAACTTGCATTATAGCCTTATAGGAGATACTGCGAGTCATAACTTGATTCGTATTTCTCGACGCTGTGGAATTAACAACTCCGTGTTTACAGGGTAGCGTAATTAAAGAAGGACAAGTTATAGGATACCTGGATCAGTTTGGTACTGAACTTCCTGTGAAGGTGAGGTTATATTTTTTTATTTTTTAATCTCCGGACTCTGGTTTTTGCTTTCATGATAGATGTTTCCCTTGATGGAATTTTGTTGATTTGTTGAGCAGTCAGATGTAGCCGGAGAAGTCTTGAAGCTCCTCTTCGACGATGGAGGTATAACCTATCATCTTTTTGTTACCGGACTTACCATATCTTAATTTCTCAAGTAATTTCATAAAGGGTAATTCTGTGGGGATTTAATTCAACACCATGCAATCGGTGGTACTTATGGAGCCTGGCTGGATTTGTAAATAGCATTATAGTGAATCATGGTGTTTGGCCATTTTTACTTTGTTCTAGTTCTTTCTTCAACTCATGCATGGAAGTTTATGGTAGTACTGGACTTTTGACAAAAGTGTGTTGTATCGTGTCTGGCTGCGAATGGCGTCTTGTTTATTTGATTTTTACTGTTTATTTTACAGATGCCGTTGGTTTCGGAGACCCACTCATTGCTGTCTTGCCATCATTCCACAGTATCAAGTGAGCTTCCTCCCCAATTAAGAGCGAATTTTCCAGGCTGTATCGTCGTCGGAGAGCTCCAAGGTTTGCTGTTTCCTTCAAGTTCCTTTTACTCTTTTCCATCTTTTTGTTCCTGGCCTTGTGCAACCCAGAAGACATGGTGCAAATTTGCTGATATGTACTTTGATATTGTTGTTCAATCAAATTTACTCTAGTTTCCTTGAATAATTGATTAAAGCACTATAGATTAAAAAAGAGATTTGTAAGATTAGTATATATATATTTTTTTGTAAACTGTTTTGTTATGGAGACAAATAAAAATGAATGCTTTTAAAACTCATGGCCACCTTATACAGTTATACTGCAGTTTGTATCAATTTTTCTCTTTTTTTTTTTAATTAAAATAAAAACATGATGGTAACATTCCACCACGCTGCCGATCCAACGTCCAGGGTAATTAATATTATCGACACTGACCTGATCGTAGCCATTTTCTCTACGGAGATTTCACTTAACTATCAGTATTTGATGTGATAATATTATATCTATACATAACAGTATCACATCTTATTCTAGCTTATAAGGTGCACAGTTTCATTACTTGAACAAGTGGGATGGTAGTCCAACATTAAACTTGCTGAAGAAACAAATTCTCTAAAATGAAACCCTCTTGTGTCTGAAACTTTGAAATATTTCGTTATTGCATGTAGAACTATGTACTTAACACATGATCAGTTAAGTTAATTAGTAACTCTAATAAATTTTTTAATTCACACGAGAAAATGACTAATTTCACTGACTTGCATTCATAATTTAGTTTTGTAATCAAAATATTTGTTGACATGTGAATCACGTTAGTGTAATAAATAATAAAAAAAATGGTTAATTAATTAAAATAAAATTAAAGACACAAAGTTTTTAAAGTGGTTTGGCTGAAAATCGAAACCTACATCTTGTGTTATATTATTCCTCTTAGCCCTCTCTTTTTAGTGTTTTTTCTCAATAATTTGTAGTCCTTTCCAGTGCTAATCCTCCCCTTTTAGAGTGTTCAAAGGGTGGTGTCATTACTGGTTTACATTGATTGAATTACTAGAAATCAGGAATAAAATAATTTTCCTAATTATCATAATTATAACACGAATACAATCACTAAATTGTAAGGATTAAATGCAAATTCAAATTCGGTCAACTGGTGTGATCAGATCTCTCAAATTATGAGATATTTCCTTATCTGAAAAATACGCGTCGAGTTGAGTGACTATAAGCTCAAGTTAAACTGTGACAATGACATGAGAGGTGATGAGGTCGAGGTGATGTCTACTCTTCCTAACTCACTGGAGTGTCATAGCCCATTTTAAACTTTATGAGTTTAATCTCTTTCTCACTGTTAGAATTTGCTTGCTAATTCAATTTCACCGGCTTTCCAACCCTTGGGTTTTGTTAATTTTTCAGATCCATTTGAATTATAAAAAAATATATATATTATACCAACTTTACCAAGAAAGTACGACCACTTCTTAAAAAAGAAAAAAAGAAAAAAAAAGAAGTAGACCACTTAAATTATCTGATTTAAGTGGACCAAACGCTTACATGTATTTTGATCCATAACGACCACAAAAAAGAAACAAAAACAAAACGCTTTTTTGATAGCAAAATATAAATTTGACAAATAATTAACGGCAACTACTAACGCTCTCCGTCTCCAAAAACGAGAAAAATGAAGGCCCACTCACACACATCAACGACATTACCTTGTATACAACACCACCACCAACACGCACTCCATTTACGGCGCCGTTTCCATCTTATCCCAACCAAAAAACACCGCCACGTCACCACCACCATCACCCTCTCACTCAACTCCCACCAATGTTCCCGCCGCCGTGCCCTGCTCTCTCCACTCGTCGCAGTCGGCGCCTCCATCCTCCTCCAGTCAGCCGCCGCATCCTCCTTGGCGGCGGCGGATGACAACAACAAAAGCAGCAGCAACAAGGAACCTCCGCCTAGTTCCACAACGCAGAGTTCTCCTGCGGCGGAGGCTGCTCCAGCGGAGGAGGTGGTCGCGTCGAGGATATACGACGCAACGGTGATCGGAGAGCCGCTGGCGGTCGGGAAGGACAAGAGGAAAGTTTGGGAGAAGGTGATGAACGCGAGAGTGGTGTATCTAGGCGAGGCCGAGCAGGTTCCGATTAAGGACGACAGAGAGGTGGAGCTTGAGATTTTCAAGAACCTGCGAAAACGGTGCGTTGAGAACGAGAGGCCGATTTCGCTGGCTCTGGAGGCGTTTCCTTGTGACTTACAAGAACAGCTCAATCAATACATCGATAAGAGGTATATAATCAGCTCCAGACGAACTGATAGTTAACAAAGTGGGGACTTTTTGGTTTTAGTGAAATCAGAATGGACCTAATGGGATGGTCGCGGAGATGTATAGAAATGTGTAGTAGGAGAACTTAAAAATCGTTAATTTATTGAAAATTTGATCTCTGCAGGGGCTTATATTGAGACCTGTATTTGATGGCAGGATAGATGGAGAAACCTTGAAGTCTTACGCGATGCACTGGCCGCCTGAACGCTGGCAGGAGTACGAGCCTCTGTTGAGCTACTGTCGCGATAATGGGGTTCGGCTTGTTGCTTGCGGTACTCCACTCAAGGTGAATAATGCACAGAGTTTGTTTTTGCTTAGCTAAGGTAGTTGTTGGCTTGATTCTGGATAAGGCTAGGACTTGAAAAGTTCGTGTTTTTAATGGAGTAAACTGTGATGAGTAAGCAGCTTTAAGTGACCGCCTTTCCTGAACAAGTTGTATTTTATAGTTTAGGTGGGAATGAATAGTAAGGGAATGAATCTTACTATTCGCTTTAATTTGTCATATTTTGATTTTGGGTGTGTTTTTGTGTATGTTTATAGAAGATTCTTAATAGAGAACATTTTGATTCTTCCAATTTTTAGGTGTTAAGGACTGTCCAAGCGGAAGGTATTCGTGGGCTCTCAAAGGATGATCGCAAAGTATATGCTCCTCCTGCTGGTTCAGGCTTTATATCCGGCTTCACTTCTATGTCGCGTAGATCATCAGTTGACTTGAATTCTCCAAATCTATCTGTTCCTTTCGGTCCAAGTTCATATCTATCTGCTCAAGCTAGAGTAGTTGAGGATTATACTATGTCCCAAATAATTTTGCAAGCAATGGTGGATGGAGGAACCAATGGTATGCTAGTAGTGGTGACTGGTGCAAACCATGTAACATATGGATCAAGAGGGACTGGGCTGCCGGCAAGAATTTCAAAGAAAATACAAAAGAAGGATCAAGTTGTTATATTACTTGATCCTGAAAGGCAATATATACGAAGAGAGGGAGAAGTTCCTGTAGCCGATTTCTTGTGGTATTCTGCTGCCAGACCCTGTAATAGAAATTGTTTTGACCGCGCTGAAATAGCTCGAGTAATGAATGCGGCTGGTAGGAGGCGAGATGCCCTTCCTCAGGTTAGCTGTTCTTTATAATCTTTGAGGGAAGAGCATGCCTCTGTCTTGTCTACAAAACAAATTAAAATATTGGAACACTTTGGATGGAGTATTGAAAAGATTAGAACTCGAACTCTTCGTATGAACTATTGTTGACTTGTAAATCATGTTTTGGTAATTATATTGTCACTTCCTTAGAAGTTCCTTGCTCTTTCAAATAATTCTGTCATTCAATTAAATTGCTTTGGTTTGTGACAATTTTTTCTTTCACATCTTTATTTGTCACGATGAGCTGTTTAAAAATATAATCTTCTTCACGCTAGCTGTCGTGGATAAAGTTGCATGGACATTACATAAAGTTGGGATTTTGATTTCAGATGACTTTCTTTTCTTATCTTTCCTGGTTGGGAGTCGCAAGTGCTTGCTTGTTTTCAATCTTATTATTGGTGATTGTTGTCGATGGTATGTCTTAAAATGTATGAAATCGTATATCATAGCATCTTCTAATATGCCTAGAATAATTTGTGCTCTTCTAGATTACTGGTTCCCACTTATATGTATGAATAATATATTTGGGGAATGACAATAAGTCCTACAATTTAAGATTGGAATTGAAATTTTCCTCTTCAGTTTGCTTTACTGCATCGCGAGCTATGATATATATATATATATATATATATATATATATATATATATATTTTGTTCTTTTAAAGTATTATTGAATTTCCAAACAAATAGCTACTTTCTGATCTCATGAAGAAGACTCTGTAACATGTTTGTCAGGACCTTCAAAAGGGCCTTGATCTTGGTTTAATATCACCCGAGGTACTACAGAACTT
Source organism: Xanthoceras sorbifolium (assembly GCA_003430845.1). NCBI lineage: Eukaryota > Viridiplantae > Streptophyta > Magnoliopsida > Sapindales > Sapindaceae > Xanthoceras > Xanthoceras sorbifolium. The sequence goes on along the minus strand of CM010614.1, from coordinate 12,482,756 downwards.
CTTTGATCTGGAGCAGTATCCTCTTATTAAGGAACTCACTCATCGTTTCCAGGTATGTTCTCTTTAAGTAAGTGAATTGCTATTCTGTATTCAAGCATCAGAAATAATGGTCATGCTTTTTCTAAACGTGAATCTACTTTGTACCTTACCTATTTTTTTTTTTTTTTGACGCACTTATTCAAATTAATAAGAAGATAAAAAATAAAACCTGGTTTGATATTAGCATAGGTAATTTTGAGTAGCAGCTCTCTCTGATCATAACTTATTTTAATGCAGGGTTTCAGGGAAAGGTTGTTGGCAGATCCCAAATTCTTACATAGATTAGCTATAGAAGAAGCTATATCAATAACAACCACTCTCTTAGCCCAATATGAGAGGCGTAAAGAAAACTTTTTTGAAGAACTTGACTATGTTATCACGGATACTCTTCGGGGAATAGTAGTTGACTTTTTCACTGTCTGGCTTCCTGCGCCAACCATCTCATTCCTTTCTTATGATGACATAGATATGACAGACAATGTGGATGCTTTAAAAGGTCTTCTTGGGTCCATCCCAGATAATGCATTTCAAAAAAATCTTGCTGGGAAGGACTGGAATGTCAGTCACAGAGTGGCATCGGTGCTTGTTGGTGGTCTAAAATTGGCTGGTGTTGGATTTATTTCCAGTATTGGGGCTGTGGCCACCTCAAATATTTTGTATATAATACGCAGATTATTAAACCCAGCATTGGCTGCTAATCAAAGAACTAAAAGATCACCAATACTTAAAACAGCAGTTATTTATGGCAGCTTTCTTGGCACATCTGCAAATCTGCGATATCAGGTAAGACATAACTTGTTGCATTAATTTTTTTGAAGCATCAGTGAAATATCTTGTAGCAATCATTTATTTACATCTTAACGTTGTCTGGTATATACATGTTTTTAAAATAAAGTTTCAATGCAGATAATTGCTGGAATAGTCGAGCATCGGATTTCTGAAGAATTGTCTTCTCAAACATTACTTGTAAATATGTTATCTTTTGTCGCTCGGACAGTTAACTCCTATTGGGGAACTCAGGTCAGAAACTTCTTCATATCTTAAGATTGACTACATTATATGATCATAACATAATTTTATCTGGGAATTATGCTATAGGGAAATGCATGATCATATCGTTGCAATTATTTGATTTTATGTGGCATTGGTGATTAGCGTATATAGTTTCATCACAAGAGAGAGACTGCCAGAATGATTTTGGCACTCTATTTCTCTAGTAAAATTTCTTTTAACTATGAGAATGGATTTCCTTCTTTATATATGACTTCGATAAGTAGTTGTGTGGTACGGATGTTTAATAAATAGCAAACTGGAGATGACATTGATGCTTGATCTGTCTTAGTAAATTAAAAATTGCAATATCATTATATCTCCAAACATGTTTTCTGCTGAAACCTCTGTATTACCTCTCGACTACTAGTACTGCAGTTGTATTTTGTTTTTCTCTTCTTAAGTATTAGTATGATTTGGTACTTCCCTAAAATGCTGCAGCAATGGGTTGATCTTGCACGCTTTTCGGGCCTACAAACTCGGAAGAGTGACCCCTCATTAAGTCCTCCAGATTCGCTGGGCTCATTAAGTCCTCCAGATCCACGGAGGAGCAACCCCTCGTTAGGTCCTCCAGATTCTCCTAATGCCGCAATGGAATGTAGCAGCGGCACAGAAGAGGTCAGTGTTGATGAAATCAAAAATCAATGAGGGTGATTATATTGTGTTTATAGTCATGCCAGTTTGTAAATAATTTCTTCTAAGGCCGGTGAGAGATATATAATCTGTATGCTTTACACATCTCTTCCCCGACCCTAGTGTGATTTGTCATAGTAATTCTCTCAAATTTTGGCAAACATAAAGGACAAATGCATCCACAATTTTTTGTAAGTTTCTTGGCCTGAAGCAATGATTCAATGATGTATTTCTTTATTTTTCAAATACAACAACAATGTCTGTATAGGAATTTGTCAATGCGATTTTGTCTAGGAGTCTTGTTAGCATCAGGGTATAAACTCATTTGAACTCTGCTCCTCCATCTTCTGTAGCAGCTTCTGCTTGACTTTTTCTAAGGCCATTTCTAGGTTCTGCAACTGCATCATATGATTGAACATTTAATTTTACGCTTGATTTGTTCATAAGATAAGAGTAATCAATTCTTCCGAAATGAAAACGTTAAATATTGTAGTAAATTATTTGCTGCAGTTACTTACCTCTTGCTTGGCAAATCTGTTATAGATGAATAATCCGCAGAACAGATCGAAACTATCTCGAACAGAACTCTCTTTCTGCAATTAATCCAATGTTAATGCTTCTCTTAGTTTTTCTTTATTTATTTTTTCCGTTTGTTGCTGAGAAATGGAAGAACAGGATGGTCATACCAATCGTATGAGTGTCTCGAAGCCTTTAGTGTCCATAGACGTTGTCTCAATCTCCATTTCCGACAAGGTCCTGTTGAATAGGTAGCTGTTCAGCTTTCCTCGAGTTGAAAATTTTTCTAGTTGTTTGTGTCTGTAGAGAAATTTATAGGTTGAAACTACATGAATATCTACCTGCCAATAGTGTGTGTAAGAAACTGACTCCTAGCTGCTACTTTATCATGTTCTTCACAAGACATTTCCACCATTTTGCAACCCTGAAGAATGTTTCAGCTGGGTGTTAGATATCTTTAAGATTGAAAGCACTCGAAAAGGGTGTTTTGGAGAAAATACCTGTCACACGTTTTTCTTTTCTTTTTCTAAAAGTGAGTGAGTGATTAGTTATCGTAACTTTTGACCACTAGCTATAACACAAAAGAGGAATACAAATTGTATAATTGTAAAGAGACGAGCCTATTTGATGACGTGATTGTATTTAGCTTTTCTCTTTTTGAAATATATAGCGAACGAAAGCGAACTAACGAAGAAAGGCATACCTCAGTTTGAAAGATATGAAGGAAGTTGGAACACGTAGATTCATCTCTTATCCTGACTTTGTCATACACAAAAGTGAGGTCTTGCCACCCATTTTTCCCACTCTCTGGTCCAAACATTGGATGCGTGCAAAGCAAGTCCATCTCCTCTGGCACCACCTATAACAATAACACAATTTTAAAGCTAGTGACAATATCCAATACAGGTCAGTTATAGAAAAAAATTATCTATACACGTGGACTCCTGATTGAGTGAATGTAACTATTAGGATCGTACTAGTACTGTTTGAACTTACTATGATCTTAGTAAGTTCAAATAGATTGCTAACCCGATCTTTTGCTCATAAAAAAAAAAAAATAACTGTGAAGAGAACTCACTCCTATTTGGATAGTGCTAGTATTGGTTGATCTTAGTAGATCAACTTCACTCAAATCTTTTGCTCATAAAAAAAGAATTGTGAGGAGGTCTCACTTCTCCTATTCGGATCGTGCTAGTATTGGTTGATATTAGTAAGTCCGACTCGTGACTCGATCTTGTGTTGGTTTCCAAAACAAAATAAATAAATAAAGGGTGCATGGTTGTTTACTTGGAGCAGAACATTTCTGGGATACTCTTTGACAGAAAGCACTTCTGCAATAAGCGTTGGTCGTTTCAGGAAATGGAGAGGCAAATTCTTGAGCACTTGAGATAGAGACAGAATCGATGTGCATATTAGAATCACATCGTTATCAGCTTCAACAAATTCACGTTCGTCCCTGAACAAATTCCCAGTAAGCTTTGATTTTTCACTTAAAAGAACTTAGAAAAATCTCAGACCAGACCCGACCCGACCCAATAGTCATGTAAGTTTGTGTACCTGAAAAATGAGATACCCAGATGATGACAGAGTTGGGAGTGATCAGAACGAGAAGTTGCCTGCAAAATATGACCCTGTTTGATCATTGTCTTCGCCAGAAACTGCCCAAATGGACCAAACCCTACTATGCCGATCTTCAGATTTCTTGATGATGATGAAGAAGATGAAAAAGAAGTTAAAACTGAAACAGACATGGTTGGAGTTTTAGCTGTTCTAATCAGTCTTTTTAACTCTTAAAAAGGTTTTTTTTTAATGGGAAATGCTAATATTCATTGATGGTGGCTGGCGGCATTGTGCTGGAGTTGGATTGTTGTGGATGGATGGAGGCTGACAGACAAGCAAGTTGTTACAAGTTTGTTGAGCCAGTTGGGCTCTTATTGTTCTCTCAGCTTTTGTGGGCCTTTTTACCTAATTAGAGATAAGCCTTTTCATTTTCATAGGTTTACTTTTGTAGGCCCATCTACATTGACTTTAAATCTAATTGTTCGAAAGAAAATTTTCGATCCACCGAGTGTAACGTGCCCCTTACTTTGAAATCATATATCATAAGATATCCGTCATAAAAAAAAATATATTTGATTGATTATTTATATTGAAGTTTTTCTCCTTATTGGCAGATATATTATATATATATATAATCTTGTTGTGCCAATTTTTTTTTTTTAAGAGACGAGATTACAACTCAAACTCACAACCTGAATATGTAAGTGTGAGAGGCATACTACTATAACAACCTCATTTTTAAATTAAATTTAAACCATCCCATGCGTAATCTTCCTAATATAATGAATATAAGGTAAGTTAATGCATTTCAAATATGTCAATTCAAACCTATAGTATCCCAATATGAGTATTATTTATTTTAGTAGTTGAAATTTATTAACAATTTGTACAAAAAAAATGTGTATATGATATGATACCTCAACAGAACAATACGCTAAATAATAATAATAATAAAAAAAAACCATTGTTGACGGTAAAAATTAGATTACACGGTCAATGATGGTCCAGCATGATACAAGAGGTAACAAAGCAGTCGGCTGTTGTGCTGAGGTGCTCAGCTATGATGAAATCTTGCAGAAAAAGTGGTCGACTGGAGTAATTCTGCAATCTAAGAAATATCATTAAGGAGCATCGGACTAGTGCCAGCAATTAAGCTCCGATGATCAAATTAGTTTAGTGAAAAAATATCTTTTTTAGATAAATCACAGAGATTTTAGGATTTATAATATGCTGAAAAAAGTTACCTTAATCTTCTCTTTCTGAACTATTTATAGGAGATCGTTCATTCCTTAGATATTCTTTCTGTCAGGGTATGGTTAGTTATGACTTCCAATGGTTAACTGTTTATTCTTATCCTTAATCATCATTTTTCTCGAAACTGTATCCCATGAAAGGATTTTGATCGACAATTTTGACTGTCTGCCATTAATGCGTCTGCAACAGCATGCTTCCTATTAAATGTCGGTACATTTAATGTTGTAGGTGCATTAAATGTGCACAATTTTGAACCGAATCGGCGCTTCAAATGGTGTTATAGGTGATGGATTTTGACAAGTAGCAGTTAGTTGCAGAATCGTTAATAGTGGTGGGTGGCTTGAAGCTTCTCCACTACGCCTTATCCGAAAACCATCTCGGTTGGACATATGTAGTTTTTATCTTTTTTATTGTTGTCGAGAACAGTTTCCATCTTCCACGGACATATGTTAACCCAGTAGAGATCTTGTACCCAAATCATTTTACCATATCTCTGGGCCGGGTTTATAATACGACAAACCTGACTTGAAAATTACCTACAACAATTACCCAAAATTCCCTGAGTAAAAAATTTCTAAAGGGAATTTTCTTTGGCTTAAAATGGCGGCATACCAGCCTTGATGTGTTATAACTTAATAAAACGATGTCACACATATCGCAATATATTAAGACCCATGGGACGATGTAGTTTGAAAATCTAGCTGTCCAGATTTAAAAAGAAAACGAGACGTTTCAAATGACGGCAGTTACCTTTGCTTATATCTAATGTGGCGCTTCCCTATTGGGTTTAGTTCGTACGCTTTCAAGGTGGGAACAAGGCAATGATGAGTTCGTTTTTCGATGAATACTCCAACCGTTTTTTTTATTAAAAAACTTATGGCAGTGATCTCTTCAATTTCACGTCTTTTATTGACAAGATCTTTTTTACGAGAAAACATTTTGTCTTTCTCAAGAAAAGCCGTTTTCTTCGTACCCAGAGAGTTTTCCAACTCAAAAACCAATGGCAAGGAATTTTGACTCTTGCAACCCTAGGCCTGAGTTCTCTTCTTCATTTGTTTGGTGAGTCCTTTCTATATTTATCTCATTTCGACTTTGAAAATGGATTATGCTAAGAGATTGTGTTTTAAGTGCAAACTGGAGGAGCTCGAACGGATAGGTTTCGTGGCTTTTGTGACGCGAGACCCCAATGAACCAGTTCCCTTTAATGTTGATTACTCTCATGCGCAGGTCATTGATTTGAGTTCAAGTGATTCCTCGACATCCTTTTCGTCTTCTGAAGCAGTTTATATGGCGAAAGGTTTTTATCATTTCTCTGAATAAATAGTCGAAGGTTCTGACAGCGAGGACCATACAAATAGGATGGCGAAGTGTTCTTCTTCGGAACCTAGCTTCTTGGACTGTGAACTGAGCATAGTAAATGCTGACGACTTGCATCTGTATGGCTCCTACTTCGAGATTCCTTTTACCGTGGAACTATTTCCTGCTTATTCAGCTACAGCATGGAACCCACCTAAAGGAGCAGTCGCGATATATGCGATGATACTGAGCTATGGCGTTACCTTGCCACTGTAGCCATTTATTACTCACTTTCTCAATAAGGCACGCTTAGCTCCTACTTAGTTGGCCTCTAATGGGTATCTGATTTTGTTGGCGCTCTGCTCGCTCTGGAGGTCTTTAGGTTTTCCGCCTCCATCTCCAAACGAAATTAAAAGATGCAATGGTCTAAAGCCATCCCCCCATGAGCCTAGGTGCTTCTACCTCTCGGCTTATCATCCGAGCCACTGGTTGCCAATTGGGACGAATGATGAGGAAGTCAAAGGGGAGGTGCTTACGTCGTCCGACCCCATGAAACGTGGTTTCATATAGGGGCTCCCTTCTTTCAATAAATACATAAAAGAGGCCTGGTTTTATGCCCGTGGTGACTGGGGTCATGTTGTTGAGACTTACCTAGATCGAAGTCTTCCAGTAGCATTCGTTCCTCACCACCTCATGAATCCTGGTAAGTATATATATTTTCCTAACGTTTTACAAATTCACCGCGATTGCACCTTTACTCTCTCGCCATTATGACAGCCTTGTGGAAAGAGAGGCCATCTTTGACTCAGGATGAAGTTTAAAGGGTGCGTCGAGTAGTTACTACTTCAGTGGATAATCGAGCCACTGATCGCTTGTTTAATGATCAGGTATTGGTTGGAAGTGCATTCGATACTTTTAGTACTTTTTCAGATGCTTATTGTAGACCACGAAATCCGGTGAGACAAGGATCGGGGTACTACAACCTGCAAAACCAAAGTCGAAAGTTCGACCGAAGTACTTAGACACCAAAGCGGTGTTGGCCAAATACACTCCGATGATCAAGTTAGCCCGGTTGTAATAAATTGAGTAAAAATAACGAATGAACAGTAAAATATACTTCCTAAGTGGGAATCGATGATGGTAGAAAGTAGGAACTAGAGGTGGTCAGAATCGTGTATGAACAGTGTACGACGGTGGCCAGAATTTGCTTGGGAACGATGATTCTTAGGAATTTTGCCGCTTAGAAAGTCAAGAATGCTAGATTAATTGCTCTGAATGCCTGTGAGTGAGTAGAATTTCGTTAACCCTCACTTTGAGTAGGGTTGGGTTTTATAGGGGGTGATCCACCCGTCGGTAGGTGGATCAATCTCCCTGATTTCTCGACCCGAATTAAGGAGGATGTGATAGCATCCTTGACTTGGTCCATCAGTCTTTGAATTCAAAGCTTGATGGATGTGGTTTGACTTAGTAGTCAATGTTTGAAGCATTACTTATGAAGTAGATGATCATGATGGTCGAACGATGACTATTAATGTAATGATTAGATTGACCCATAAGGGACTATCGAGCGACATAGGCGATTCGTGAGCTTTGATGGTTGTAACCAGTCAAAGGTGCTACGGTCGAATGACACGTTAGAGTCGTGACCCTCGATGGTTAAGCCTTAATCCAGGATGGTCATGTTCAGATTAAGGGCCTTTGGTTGAACGATATAGTCGAGCCATATCATGGTCGAATCAACATAGTCGAAGCGCTGAACCTGGGTTTGAATAATATGGTTAAACCAAGACTCTATGGTCGAGCGACTTAGTTGAACCTTATATCTACAGTCGAACGACATCACCGTCGTGTGAGGTGTCTTATGGGCTTTGGACGTAGCCTATTTGTCAGGGTATTGGGCCCATGTATCTTATAGTTTTGGCTTTGGGCTAGACTTTGATGCAGGCTTTAGCATTTTTGGGCTTTGTCGCGTAGGTTTGACCAAATCGAAGAGGTATGTTCAAGGTCGGACTGCGTTGTTGTATGACCATGTGGTGTAAACGTAGTCTTCTCATTGGAACATATCTTTGCTGGCGAGAGGAAGCACATAATAGCATGTTTAACTCTAGTATAGGCGTATGACTATAATTGCGTAAGCATATACATTGAGCAGAGTGATGAAGGGTCACAGTTGAGGTTACTTCATTGAGGGTCAGGCCCTAGTCAAGCGACCTTATTGAATAAGATTGTTAGGGGATATACCCTTCAGTAGCTTTGACAGCTGGGTGTTTGTAATCATTACCCTTCGTTGGAAAGGTGTTACGCCTTCTTGTACCCACAAGTATACGGGGTCGGCACAAGTAATAAAGAATGAGTAAATTATCGTCTCCGCTTGGATATTTAGGAATTGAATATTAAAATTAACTAAGCATATATCTATTTGGAAAATCAAGAAGGTTGTGAAAATAACTAAATAAAACAAGAAACAAAACAAAATAAAAAGTGAGACTTTGATAAGGATTTTCGACTTCACTAATTATGTCCTAATGAATGGAAATGAAAATGTATTGAAAATGAGTTATTACCGGTTGATGATCGTGTTAACTAAATTATTCAAAGTCCTCTCTCGAGATAAATCGAACATATTCTCACATAGACTAATATCCTATCTCTCGATGAATATCCAAATGTATGTGAATGCATTAATAACAATAACACTAATAATGATCATACAAAATAAGTTAATATATCTCTATTTAACTCCAAAATTATGGTAGGCATTTTAATGAACACGTTGTGATCGTCACCTCTCGGTTCATAATTCACAACAACAAAATTAACTAAATGCAGGCCATTATACTTAGAAGCATTAAAAACCAAAATACTCACTCAACCAAATAATAATCAACAATCAAAACAATTTACAAATCCATTCAAAATTCCATAAAAAGATTCATCATCATCCTAGCATATGAAACTAGTGCATAATCATATAAACCAAATAATACATGTTAATCAACTTTAAAGACATCAAATAAGTATAAAGGAAACAAAGATTGAAGGAAAAAGAAAACTCTAAACGGAATTACTCTCGTCTGATTTTGTGCGGAGAAATCCAAGACCACATTTCTTCTTCTTCTCGTGCTCTCTTTTCTGCCTCCAAAGTGTGGTCTGCACTGGTGTTTTTCTTCCCTCAAGGTTGCTACAACTTCTACTATTTTTCCTCTTCTTCCCATAACTTCTTACAACTGCTATGTTCACAGCCCCGTAGCTCCTCTTTGGTGCCTTTTTTTCTTAGTCCCGCAACCTTCAGCTGTTGTGATCACATCCCTCTCAAGCTCACAGCCTGCCCAAATCTCCTTCCCGCAGTTGCTGCCCTATCTTCCTTGGTACTGTTGGTCCAGCCTCCTTCTTCCCACGGTTACTGGTCATTTTTCCTCCCTTTGGCAGTAGCCCACAGCCCTCTCTTCTCTTGGTTCAGCCGTTGCTTACTGACCCCCGTCCAAGCCTATTTGCTGCTGCATTTTTTTTCCTTTTAAAGCAACCAGTTAAGGCTACTGGTTGCATGGGCGCGCGACTTGCAAAACGCATCGTTTAACTTATATTTTTTTTCCTTTTCTTTTCCAACTTCAAAACGACGTCGTTTCAATAAGCAAATTGCACAACTTTCTTAAATTACAATTTTTATCTAGAATTCTGAGAATCGTTCGCTTAGGCCCTTATTACCAAGATACGAAAATTGCACTTTTGCCCCAAAATTCTATGAAATAATCATTTAAGTCCCTATACCTGCATACTAAAGAAAAACATTAAAAATAACTGATAATTACTCGAAAAAGGAATAAAAGTAGGTAAAGATGGAGACCCATTTTTAATCAAGAAATAGAGCTAATAGAAGGTGCGAGCCACCTTGTGTCGCGTTCTGGCGGTTATGAGGGAAAGTGCCCAACAGTGAGGTGACACGTCATCAGTTTCTTCACTCTCACTTTTGCTTCTTCAACTTCAAGTTTTAGTTTTCTCTTTCTTTATTTTCCAGCAACTCTTATTTCGATTGTTCTTGTCTCCGGCAACGTCTCAAAGCTTTTTTGGACGATTTATAGTCGACTAGTCGAGTGAATTATAGTCGAACGAGCCTTTTAAGTGTATGATGCACCTCTTTCCCTATTCTAACTGAGCATTATGCTTGCCCCTATAGAAATATGTTGAGTTGAGAGGACGCTAGTACTTCTGGTCGAGCGAAGTCTGAATGGTGTTGTAGGTAATGGATTTTAACAGGTAGCAGTAAATTGTAGAATCATTAATGGTGGTAGGTGACTTGAAGCTTCTCTGCTACGCCTTGTCCGAGAACCATTTCGGCCGGACATCTGTAGTTTCTATCTTCTTTATTGTTGCTGAGAACCGTTTCCATCTTCCACGGACATACGTTAACCTAGTAGAGATCTTGTTCTCAAATCATTTTACTAGATCTCTGGGCCGGGTTTATAATACGACAAACCCGACATGAAAATTACCCACAACAACCATAAATGTATTTATCATATAAACTCGTTCACACACAAACAGTTAACAAGGTAAGAAAAATATATATTACATTTCCCTCCTTTATGGTCTATTTGTTACACAGGACTGGACTGGACTATTTCCAGTCCAGTCCAGTGTTTGTTTTGTGTATAGAATTGGATTTCTCCAATTCCATGCACAAATTTAATGCATCCCAATAGTCCCGCCTGGAAGTGTGGGACTAATTTGTCCCATACTTTTTTTTATATATACTTTTTAAAAAAATTAAATTTATATAAATATTTAATATGTATTATTAAGATATTAGGCAATTATCAATTTAGCCCCTAATTTTTAGAAAATTATCAATTTTTTAACTCAGTTCCGTTTATTGGTATCGTTGGACCCTAACTTTCTGAAAATATATTAATTTGATCATTCTGCGAATCAACTGTTAATCAAACTTAACAGTTTCAGTGGTATTTTTATCTTTCAACCTATCAATGAGTCAACAGTAAATTTTCTGGTGAAATGATATATCTACCTGTAGTTAAAATTTTAAAAAAAAATTAAATTAAAAAATTAAAAAAAATTTTAAAAAAATAGTTAGATCTCTATTATCCATCAAAATTGATTGACGGTGGAGATTATATTGAAATTTAAAAAAAAATTAAAAATTGAAAATCAATATATATTTTTTTTTTTTGTGTTCTTGGTCCACCAACAAGAAGAAGAAAAAAAAAATTGGGACTTAATGCCAAATCAAATCCCACTCTCTGCTCCACGCCTCCACCACCACATACTTTATCTGTCTCATTTTTGTCTCGCACTCTCGCCACCAAAGCACCACCACCTCTCGTCAATAAACTCAAAAGTTGACTCCGCCTGTAATTGAACAAACCTCATGGGAGGTAAACATTATTTACTCTTTTTAAAAATTAATATAAAATGACGATATTATCCTTTTAATTAGAGTGTATTGCACTAAGGTACCTTAAGTTTATTCGTAATTACACACATAATGCCAATTTACCGTTTATTACACCCAAGTATCATTGACTATGTTGACCACCGTTAACTGAATAGTGTACTTAACAGAATAAGGGTAAATTGGTCTTTTATGAGTAAATTTTTTTTTAAAAAGCCACTTAACCAATAAGAATATGCCACGTCATTTTTAAATTAATTTAAAAAAAAAAAAACCTATTTTCATGGAAAAGATCTGAATTTTTCCAATCTCTTCCCTTCAATTGAAAACAAATTAAAAAAATTCATTTAATGGAAAAAATAAAATAAAAAAGGTTTTATAATGGAACTTATAAAAAAAAAGTTTTATAAGGGATTGTAGTCCTCAAAAATCGCTCGGGGACACGGGGCACTACAACCTGCAAAGATAGAACGCACGTGACCCGTAGGACGTCTGGGACACCGGGGTGGTGCCGGCCAAAGTCACTCTGACGGTCAAGTTAGCGAATGCTAATAAGTATATAATGTTTGTAAGTTGAGATGAGTGAGTAATACTTCCTGTTAACTTGGTGATTGAGATCTTCCTCATCAAAGGAGATGTGAGATCGGCTAATCGGAAGATGATCGAAGACGATGAATAATGGCCGGAGAATGTTGTCTGAATATTAATGGTTCTAGGATGTGAATTTTTCAGTCCCCCTCTCTTTGGAGAACTATCCTTCATTTATAGGGGGATGATGTTTTTGCCCGTTGAGGGATTTCATCATTACCTCCCTTGCTGCCTCCAATCAAGGAAGTTTATGGATGCTTTCTTTGACTTAGCCGTTTAGATTTTAATTATGCCTTTGTAGGACCGTCTTTATTAAAGTAAATCATGATTTGGTCTCCTACAAAACCAAGGAGATTCCATATCGTACGACATGTGGTTTTGACAATTGTCCTGAGACAATTGTGATTATATGTCATGCGACATGTCGACTGAACGTTGACCCAAGTTGAGAATGATAGTATGTCGTGCGACGTAGGAGCTTTCCCAAGCGTGGACATTGTGGAGTTATTTCCTTGTTGCTACTTGGATCGATGTGTGAGGCGTTGAGTGTATGTCGTACGACATGAAGGTTCTATAGGTGTATCCATCATGGTTTCACGTGATTGTCTTTATTTGGATCACTGCGTAGTGATATTAGCTGGGTCGTCGTGCGACCAAGACAATAGGTCCATGACCATTTTTTGACTAAGGCGATTTAGGTCAAGTATTTTGACCATTTTTGGCTCTGGGTCTGGTCTTGTGATATACTTTGGGCTTTTGGGCCGAATCCTTACTTACATTTTAGGCTTGACAGATTTTGGCTACTATAGGGATCTCTTCCCTTCATTTAATAAAAAAAGGAAAAAAAATGTTGCTTGCTTTGCTCTCTCTCCAGATGCCCAGAACAAAGAAGCCATCTTCTTCTTGATTTGTTTTGTTTTTTTCTTTTCCAGGAAAAGAGAGAGCAATCAAGAAGAAGAAGTATATTATTTAATTATTGAGAGAGAGAAAGCCACAAAATCAACATCTTCAACAATTGTTAATGAGAACGAGTCAATGGTCGATCCCTTTTTGGTTGAGGCTCTTAGAAACCCTAGTCATCGTCTTACCATTCTACGGATAGAGCTTGATATCCAGAGGTTTTTGCAAAATCTTGATTAGTAGAGCAGATCTACTCCACTCCACTCCAATCTCGAATTTGTTTCTTTTTTTTTTATCTTTTTTTTTGTTTGTTATGATATTGTTTTCTAATCTTTTGGTGGATGGTTGATGGATTAATTGTATTTTTGGTTGTGGATTGATTGTGGATGGTTTTGAATGAGGGAGATTGAATGTTGATTGTGGATTGATTGTGCTTTTGGTTGTGGATAGTTTTAAAAAAGAGAGATTGAATAAATTGAATGTGGAAGATGGTGGAATTAATGATGGAGATGGAGATGGTGATGATGGAGATAGTGATGGAGATGGTGATGATGGAGATAGTGTTGAATAATTATTGTTTTAATAATTATTATTATTTTTTATTGTTATTTTTTAAAATTTTTAGTAGGGGTAGTTTAGTCATTTTACAAAAAATTTATAGTCAACTGTTAGTTTTAATAAAATCAACTAACTGTAGGGTACTTGAGTGTAATAAATGGTAAACTGACATTATGAGTGTAATTATGGATAAACTCAGGGTATCTTAGTACAATTCACAATTTTAATTATTAATAATTATTTTTAAAATTTAAGGTTAAAATTGTAATTTTAATTCATTTAAAATGAGTCAAGGGCAAAACAGTTTTGCCAATTCTGTGAGGTTTGACCGTTAGAAAATTAGTCAAAATGATCAGAGTGATACATTTCCAGTTAATTAGGGCTTCAGGATACCAATAAATGAAACTATATAAAAAATTAATGATTCCCTAAAAATTAGGGACTAAATTGATAATTGTCCTAAAATCTTTTAAAAATAATATTTTTAATTATTTTATTTAAAAAGTAATTTTTTTAAAATAATTTTTATTTTTAAAAAATTAATTTAATATAATTTTATATTTATCAATCTCATAACATATAAATATAAAATATAATTATATTTTATTTAATTTTTTATTATACTAAATAAAATACGGACTTTAATAGTCCAATATTTTTTATATTTTTTAATTTTTTTATATTTTAATATTTAAATTAATTATTATAATATTTAATTAATTTTTTTATATTTTAATATTTAAATTAATAGTCCGATATTTTTTATATTTTATTTATAAATATATTTAGTTTTTAAAATTTTATATTTATTTTAAATAATTTTAATTTAATTATATAATATTTAAAAATAATTTTATTTTATTTAAAAATTAATTTAATTTAATATAATTTTATTCAATCTCATTTTATACTAAACAAGAGATAACTATTTTTAATTTATATGTCATCAAACACGTTACAGTACTAATTAGTTATATTCAGTTCAATTTAATTCAATTTAATTATATTATATTTTAAAAAAAATAATCTAATACTATTTGTAATTTTGTACTTTATGATTTAGACAGGTGTGACAGATCGAAACCGGTGACGGTTTTATTAGTTTCAAAAAAGAGAAATAATAATTGAGCATTTTGGACGGATAGATGAGTCGTGGATTAGTGGGTGAGTGAAAAGACATCTCTCTCCCTCATTGAAAATTATATAATTTTATTAAGGATGAGAACGAAGATGTGTCAAATTAACACAAGAAGATAAGATCAAATCTTTACGTCACCTACACGTGAAACTTTTTCTATCCAATTCTCTCACTTTATTATATTATATCAATATCCCCACCTCGAAATTCTTTATAATTTAAATATGATATGAAGATTTAAAAATTATTTAAGTGCGGACAATTAGCTATATTTTTAAGGAAAAAAATATAAGAATTTTCATTATAAATTTATAACTATGCATTAAATCTATCTAATTAAATTATAACAACGTTAGTGTATGTAAAATTTAACGTCATAATTATAAAAGTTGACATAATATTTGATCACAAATTTTAAAAAATAAAGTTTTAGTTTAAGAATATATCTTAAATGTGTCTTATAAAACACATTTAACCCTACTTAGTATATATATATATATATATATAATATTCCTCTAATTTATATAAAATAATATTTTTCTATAGTGATAATCTATATAAAAATAATCTCTCCGTAGTTACAAAAAATTATGGTTCCAATTTGAATCAGTTATAAATAAGAATAAACACCACATTGTAATAAATTATAAGTTTTATAGATCTCGTATTAAGAAACTTAACTCCACATAGTAATAATTATTTGTATATTGTAAAAAATATATGTTATGTTATGTTAAATTTTTAAGATGAAATAAAATATTTTTCTAAAATTATTTGGAGTAATAATTTATTCTTTAGAGTTATTACCATATTTTTAAATTTGCAGATGCGTAATAATACTTTCACTAAAGCTAGCTAAACTAAATCAAAACAATAATTTTTATAACTATACCTTTATTAAATTATAATATTTTTATAATAATAAAATTAGTCTGATTTTAATATTATAACTATAGAAAAGTTTTATTATATATATATAATTAATATTAGCATTTAAAATATAATTTGATTTAAAATATGTGATCATAAAATTTTTATTTATTTCAAATAGTAAAGACGTAATCTAATCAAAATGGTTGTTTAGATAAAGCCAAATTTAGATTCTAAACGTTAAAAAATAAAATACATAATAATAAATACAGTGTACTGTTTTGGCGCAAAAACCAGGTGCAGAATTTTGGGTCAATTTTTAGGACATTGAATTTGGGCACTGTACCTATGCCACGTGTTATATTTATTTTTCCGGTTTTGTCCTCCTT
The DNA here is from genome assembly GCA_003430845.1 of Xanthoceras sorbifolium. NCBI lineage: Eukaryota > Viridiplantae > Streptophyta > Magnoliopsida > Sapindales > Sapindaceae > Xanthoceras > Xanthoceras sorbifolium. Next base: position 12,466,558 of record CM010614.1, on the reverse strand, counting down.
ACTTGCCTCATACCTACGCTCCCAAAAAACAATTAAGAAAAGGGAATATTATTGTTCTCCTCCTGAGGTTTCAAAATATATTATTTTACCTCCTATTTTAAAAGTATTTTCCAATATTTCTCCTTACTTTTACTATTCTGTTAAATTATTGAGCTGGTCATTTACCTATAAGAGCATGGAGGTAATTGTATATGTATTAAAAAGAAAAAAAAAATTAAAAAAACTACTTTATTTTTACTTTACTTAAAACTTATTACTCTATCCCACACCCCATTCATACCCAATCCTTTTTTTTCTATATATATATATATATATATATAAACCTACCCCACAGACCCACACCCTACTTTTTTTTTCCTCATTTCTGATTCTCGCCAAACTCCACCAATTCATACCCATCTCTCTCTCTCTCTCATTGTACCACACACTTAATATTTTCTCCCAAGATTCACCCAAATCCCCCATAACTAAATCCACACAAATTCACCAAATAAAATCCAAATCTATTAAAAACTCCTCCCTCTCATCTTCCTGCCGCTACAAACTCCAAAAATTAAAACACTTCTCTCAAAACCCGTCTCTCTCTCCTCTTCAAAATTTACCGTCATAATATTACTAAAATTCACTGGGAGAAGAGATTGTCCAAATGGAGAAAATAAGAAAGAGGGGGTAGAGAGAGATGGGGAGAAATAGAGAGTGAAAAAATTAAATAAAATGAAAGAAATGGAGATGGAGAGTTAGAGGAGATCGGTGGAGATTGAGAGAAAATAAAATTGGGGGAAAGAGAGAGATGGGGAAAAATAGAGATAAGAAAGAGAAAAATAAATTGGAGAAAGTGATATAGATGAGAGTTAGAAAGAGGAGAGATAAGAGAAAAAGTAAAAAAAAAAAAATAAGAAGAAAAAAAATTTAATTGTTTCTTTAATGATGATGTATAATTAAATATAATGATTGCGGATAATTTTAAAGAAGGGTAAATTGGTATTTTTAGTGTTAAATAGTAAAAATTTTAAAAAAATTTTAATGTCAGGAGATATTGAAAAATACTTTTAAAGTAGGGAGTAAAATAATATATTTTAAATCATGGGAAATAATAATCTCCCTTAAGAAAAGGGTCATGAATCGGCCACATTGACGTTGAGGGGTTTTTATTTTTTGAACAAAAGAACTTTTCGAAATTGACAAAATTATAATTAAAAAGGCAGTGTCATCTTCTGTAAATAAGAATGAAGTCCAGGGTCCATTGTAGAACATTTCCATTATATAACACCAATTACCACCCACGACCAAACCACAGTTTTGTAGGCAATCATCAGAATTTCTCTTATCCACTTGGTAAAAAAATCTCTCTTCCTTTTCTCTCAACTGAGCAGTGGCAATGGAGGTAATTTCTCACAGATCAACGTCATCATCAAGTTTGAATCCCAACGCTCCGATGTTCATCCCCTTCGCTTATCGGACGGTCGAGGACTTCTCAGACCAATGGTGGGCCCTGATCCAGTCCTCTCCCTGGTTCCGCGACTACTGGCTCCAAGAGCGCTACTTCGATCCCCAATTTGACGACTTTGACCTCCCGGACCTCGACGATCTCTTCGACGACGACTACCGTAAGTATTTTGTTTAAAGAGCTTTTTTTTTTTTTTTTTTTTAGTTTCATCCGAGTCGCGGACTCAGTGACTCAACTTTTGTTTGCAGAGGAGGAGGAGGAAAAAGAAAAGTTTTCAAAGGAGCTGGTTTCGATGGGGGCGTTGAAGTGGAAGAAGGGTCGAGCTCCGTTTGAGAAGCCGAGGTTCATGGAGAAGGCACCGAAGAAGATCGTGAATGTGAAAGTTAGTCCAAGGACGATTCAGCAGCCGAGGTAGACGTAGATCGACTCGGTCGAGTTTTAGCTGAGTTAAGCTGAGTTGAATTGCATTGAATGAAGAACCCGTTTCACTTTTTTTTTTTAAACTGCTGTTAGTTTTTTGTGTTGTGTACTGTTGTTTCTGTACAGTGACTTCAAGTTTAGATCCATGTTGATGTGAGAGAAAAGTGAAATGTAAGTAATCATGTAATTTTCACCTTTTTTGAGTAATAAAAGTAAAACTTTTAGGGGTTGAATCTTGATGATTCGGGGCCTTCTTCTTCAATCATACGATGGATGAACGAAATGCTGATGTGGACACAAATGCACAAATGAGCCGTTTGATCTTGTATGGAGTTACTCTATTTAGTGAGAAGATTGATGATGGCCCATCATAATCATATCTTGTAGTATGGATTAGGTGGTGATATTATCAGAATTTTAATATATTTCATATTAATATCACCATAAATCAATATTATGATTAAAATTGACTTCGTTGATATCCATTCATATTTCAATGTGATCTCTCTCGGGAGTTAGTTTTCGAGCCGGTTATAAAAAAATAAAAAAACTAAATGAAGTTTAATTACAATGAGACAATGACACTTAGATCAAGTCTAATTATAACTTGTCTGACTTTGTAACCTTGTTAATTGTTATTCCATCTTTTGAAAAAATTGTCTTTCCAGAACCCCACAACGGATTTAAATTTCATGTCTATTCAAATTTTATGTCTAAGCCCATCTACGAACTTGATTAGTAAAATCTAAATCCATTCATCCTGAATTTACATGTGAAATTGTCATTCCTATCTCTTAGACAGAGCTCTTGTCCTTTTATATTCACCTTCTGAAACCCGCTGCTACAATAAGGTTTCACATAATGTCAGTAATATTACATATTTTCACATGCAATTTCCTGAGAATCGTGTGGGCATCAGCATTTTGCTAGAAAAACTGGCAACGATAGATACACCTTGTTGAGAGTTGGGACTAACATTATTATGCAAAATGGTTTCACTTTATGCACGGATTATTTTCTTTAAAAAATTCCTTCTATAAAATGTTGATAATCATTTGTACTTCGTATTTACAATTTTGTATTTATATCCAAAGAAATAGTAACAAACTAGTCTTCTACGAACAAATCTTTTGCTTCTTCTTCCATATGTAAGCTGATTCCAGTATCTTGAGATTTTCTTCTGGGAATAGGTGCTCCTCATACCTGTTATTCAGTGTTTTTGCATCAGTCACCACCGAAAACCAAAGAAACCTTAAAATGCGTAACATTTATATCCAAAAGACTGCTAAAAATGATGCATCATGCAGAAGAAAATAACAATGTTTGCCTGGGATCGACCAATTGGCATACTCTAAAGACATCCTAACCATTGAAGTGTGTTAAGAGAGCATATATCAACTTTGAGTAGGTTACATACCCGGTTGCTAGCCCATTGTCACTGACCATTTGCCTTCTCCTTTTAAGTTCCTTTGGTATCTTGGTACAAAAAGAATCGAATTTCGCCTTCAAATGTTTAGTCCGATCTAAGAGTCTCTCAAACAGTGCTCTTGTCCTTTCATATTCACCTTCTGATTTCTCAAATTCGATATATGCCTGCAATCAAATACAAATACATTCTACTGTTAGCTCCTATATTCAACAAACAATGATAGTTTTTTAGCTAAAGAAGAAAGAAACAGGAATTTGAGGTTGGAGAACCTGAACCTGTTATTGCAATTTTATGGTGGAAATTTAATGAAGTGCGGATCTAAACTTTTTCAAACCAAACTATGCATTTTCTTAAAGATAAAAAGAAATAAGAGTAAGTAAATAGCAAAGGAGTACCTTCCACAACAGCTCAGGCATGTCCAAGGCTGGCTGGGCAATCGCAAGCTCAAAAATGGATCTGGCTCGATCAGTTTCAGCCAAAGATCTCTCCAGTTCTGCATATTTGCTCCATGCATAGCAGTTCTCTGGAGACCATTCCAAGTACTTCTCATAAAGCTTTCGGCAACGATCAAAATTACAAAGCTGCAGCTCAATCTCAATGTATTTTTTAAATATCTGTTTGCAGCAAGCATCAACAGTGAGGATACAATACATCGAATTAAATTTTCATCAAATTCACCAACACTTAGCATTGACTGAAATATTACCTTATCCTTAGGAGCCTTTCCAATTGCATTGCCTAAAATTTGACGAGCACCGTTGAGATTTAACTGCCGTATTTCAAATTGGACAGCAAAGAGCCATATTTTTGCAAATGAGAACTTATTATGAGGAATGAGCTTGAGACACTCCCTGGAAAAATTGAAAGTTAATGTTAAATACAATGGATGAGCTTCTTATCAGTGCAATTTTCGAACAAGGAGAAGTTATGGGGCCTTTCCCAGGTAAGTGTACTCCCAAATCTGACAAATAAGTTACCAAAAATTTCAATTCCAACTGTTTTACATCATCTAATGGACGCTAAAAATTTAGCGTTTCCTATGTGAGAGTGTTAACAAGCATGTGATAAATCATATTGACAGGCTTCTATCTGACTTGCCTAACTACCATCTATAAGCTTTTGGTTATTCTTTTTCCTTTTTCCTTTTTCTTTTTGGTGATTTTTTGTGGTCTATTCTCATTTTAACAAGTAGTTGTTAGTTACCAAAACAGGAGAAGCAAGACGCTTGACCAAATTTAGGTTTGGCCCAACAAATGGCCACATACCAAATTACAAACAAAAGATCAAATGAGAATAAATAGGAGAATCTCCATGCTAAGTGGATTTATCATTAATAGCAGTTAGATTTGTCTGATTCCTATGTGTATGGCCTGTATAACATGGCATGACCTACATAGAATTTTCTTATTTATTTATTTATTTTTGGTGGTAAAGAAACAATAATTTTTTGATTCTGGGAATTACAAATTTAGTTGTATTATATCATTCAATGACAAGTTACGAGACAATGGCTATCACTAGTGGCTACCCACAAAATTTGTGCTCTTTTCCATATAAAGTTGATAACTCGAAATCCAAACTGAACCTCTATAACTCAATTATCTACTGTTGTTCTATAAGTTATGCCAATAACTTAGTCTGGAGATGAAAACCATAAAAAGTGCCCTCCCAATTCAGACTATGACAATCAAACCATTTTAACTAATAAAGGATATGACACATCCACCCTCTGTCACAGGGAAGCCACCCTGTGCGAACTGTAAGGAGAACAGAAGCTAAAATTCATTTGATCACACCATCCCAATAGATCATTACATGCTTCCTTTTTCCTAATAGTCCTCAATCAGGTCATCTGGTAAGCTAGCAATCACTGATTGCAGTTTCCCATAGCAGAATACTTCATTAACAAGGTATATATCAGGTGCTTTCACAATTTCTAAAATCTGCCTAGCAATGGTGAGTATTATGCCCAATTGAACAAAGAGTCCATGCTACCAATGTCTATGCAAGCTGAATTTTGTAAGAGTATGAACAAAAGCTCTAGCAGACAAACTCGGGCAATTTGTAAATAGTAATCCATCAAAACTAATCCGCATACACACACAAAATAATAAATTAATAAACATTGACTTAGTCCATTGTAAAGTTCGTAGAAGATGATTTCAATTGGCTTAACAATAATCAGAAGCTTATATGCATATACCAACAATAGCAGCCACAAAACAAAACACGAGTCCATGGAAATAATCAACATTTTCAAGTTCAAGAGATGCAAGCTTACTGATAAACATGGCGTGTCCGTTCCATATCTTCTGCATCCAGCTCCTCATAAAACGCATAGTTAATCCTGAAATTAGACAAAACAAATTAAAACTCTGCACTTCATCAATCCACGACGACGACAACAACAACACATAAACTGAAAACTCACCACAAGTATATATATCTCTGCCAGTAACGCTTCTCCTCAGCCGGTGGCACATTGGCAATAGCACGCTCGTAAACCTCCCTAATTCTATCTTTATTCTTTACACTCTCCTCTAACCTAATGTAGTCGAACCACGTATCGTAATTCATAGGGTTCTTCTTCACTTCATCCTCATATTGAAACCTCCTCTTCCCAACAATAGCATCCTCAATACACCTTGGGCGCTCCATCTCCTTACACCTCTCCTCGAATTCAGCAAACGCAACGAACAGCTGCTCTGCCTCTTCATCGTCCGCCAATTTCTCCAGCGCGCGCTCGTACACGTTCCTCGAGCGGCCATTCTCTCCGCTCTTGATCTCGAACTTGGCGTACCGGATCCAAGCTGAGACTTTCGGGTGGCACTGGACGAACCGTTCGTAAATCTGCCTGGCGCGGTCGACTTCATTGTACCGGAGCTCGAATTTGATGTAGGACAGCCAGCCTTGCTGGTCCGGCAACCAGTTCATCCACCGTTCGAAAATCTGCCTCGCTCCGGCGACATTGCTGATCATCTCCTCCATGTGTATGTACTTGTACCAAAGCTGGTCCACGCGCGGCAGCAGCGTGACAGCGCGGTCCCAGACATTGCGCGCGTGGTTTATGAACTTGTTCTTCATCTCCACCTCCGCGTACTTCAACCAGAGAGTGTGGTTCCTGTAATCGACCTCAAGCGCACGTTCCCACACACTCCGGGCGCGGCTGAAGTCCTTCTGCGACTCCTCCCATTGCGCGTACTTGATCCATACGCTGATGTTCCACCGCATGCGGCGGATAAGGTCCTCGAATTCCTTACGCTTGCGGAGACGATAGTCGGCGAGTTCGGTCGAGTCGGTGATTTTCTGCTTCGGCGGCCGTATTTCTGCCTCTTGGCGCTCGCGGGCTTCTCGGAGGATTTGTTCGGCGGTGACTTGGATCAGAGCTGGGGTTTTGTTATTGACTCGGGTCCGGCGCAGAAGTTTTACCTGTGTAGCCGCCATTGTCGCTCCGAGTCGAAGATTGGTTTGATAAATTTTCTCGTATCTATTTAATATTTATACTATGAGAGACGTTTACTAATAAGGAAAGTATTTGTAGGATTTTTTTTTTATTTTTTTTTTTTGAAAGCGAGTATTAGTAGGATATAGGAACCCTATTACGGCAAGTATTAGAAAGATTTAAAGGTGTCAAATTAAAAAAAAAAAAAAGTATCAGAAAGATTTTTTTTTATCGGTGAAATTTAATTGGGTTCCTAATATGTAATTATTAATTTGGTCCTAATTTTTATAAACTTACTGATTTTTTAACACAATTTTATTTATTAGTATCTTGGATCCTAAATTTTTATAAATATATTAATTTGGTCCCTTTGATCAACTTTTTAATAATTAAATTAACTGAAAATATTAAAAAGATAGTTTTGTCCTTAACTCTATTTAAATGAGTTAAAATTAGGGTTAATTGCACTAACATCTCCTATTAAATGGTGTTATTGCACTCGCTGATAACTTTTTCGTTTATTGTACAAACATCCCCTCGATTTCGTTGACCAAACGGTTGACTCACAGTGAAGTTAACGGTAAGTGACTGTAGCAAGGGTAAAATTGTCTTTTCACCATTAAACCATTAAAATACAATAAAAAAATAATTTCCAAAAAAAAATTAAAAGAAATAATGGATCATATGAGATCTGATCCATTATATGGGATAAAAATATCTCCATCTAATGGACCAGATGATTTGGTCCAATGCCACAAAAAAAAAAAAATTTAAAGATGAATTTTTGGCGCTATCTCTCTTCATCTTCTTCTTCTTCTTCTTATTTTTTTTATTATTTTTCTTCTTCCATTCTCTACTTCTTCTTCTTCTTCTCGAAATCGCTTCACAGAGAGCTCTCTCTCGGTTGTATGAGGCAAAGGAGAATTTTTTTTTTTTTTTCTCTCTTTGATTGTGGAATCTGAAGATCTGAACTTCTGAAGCTTGTAAAAAGGGTTTTTTTTTTTTTTTTCTAAGGTTACTGGTTAAAGTTTTTTTTTCTTACTTACTTGAGATTTTTTTTTTTTTGGACCTGAGAGGGTTTTCTTTTTTTTTCCTGAGTTACTAGTTGAAGTTTTTTTCTTTCTTGCTTACTTGGAGATTTTTTTTTTTCTGGATCTGAAGCTTGCGAAGAGGCATTTTTTTTTTTCTGGGTTACTGGTTGAAGTTTTTTTTTCCTTGCTTACTTGGTTTTTTTTTTTTTTCTGGGTTAATGGTTTCGAATGACACTTGTTTGAAGTTTGAAGTTTTTTTTTGTTGGGTTGATTTTAGAATCTCAACTAGGTCTTCACATCTCAACGATAGTTGTGGTTGTGGTGGTGGTGTTGGTGGTGATATTGAGAGTAATAGTAGAAATACTTGTGGTGGTGATTTGGTTGATGAGTATTTTATATTTTTTGATAATGAAGATTTTTTTTTTTTGAAATAGAAAATGATGAAGATGAAATCTAGAAACACTAGTTTGTGGTTTTTTTTTTTAAAAAAAAAAAAGTAAAGGAAAGAAGAAGATAAGAGAAGATAAAACAATCTGGAAGAAGAAGAAGATGATGATAAGGGAATAAGAATTTGAAAAAAATAAATAAATAAATAAAAAGAAGAAGAGAAGGGAAACAAGAAGAATCTGGAAAAAAAAACTAAATTTTTTTTATATAATTAAATATTATATGATTATTAAAAATAATAATTTATAAAATAAAATAAAAATAAAATAAAATGGTAAGGGTAGAATGTTCTTTTTGCCTAAAATGTTAACTTTAGTGTGAGTCAACTGTAATATTGTCATTTATATTAACTTTTTAAAAACTGTCTTTTTAATATTTTAGTTAGTTTGACTGTTAAAAAATTAGTTAGAGGGACCAAATTGATATATTTACGATATCTAAGGATACCAATAAATGAAACTGAGTTAAAAAAATTAATTATTCCCCAAAAGTTAGGGACCAAATTCATAATTGCCCTTTTTTTTTTTTTAAGTATTACTAGAAGTAGATCAAATTGGTCTTAATATTATAATATTATTAATTTTTTGATTATTTAAAAACAAATAAATACTTAACTTACTTGAATTACATTCATAATCAAAACTCGTAAAAATTCAAACTAAACTCTCATAGTATTAAGTTTGACCATTAAAAAGTATGTTCAAAACTAATTAAAATATGATCCCTAATATTCTCATATTTCTAATTATCTCAGAATAAATAATATTGAACTTACATGAATTACATTAGAATCAAAGTTTGCGGAAACTCATTAAACTCCAAGGCATTAAGTTTGACTGTTGTTGACAGTGAAAATTGGATCACGTGGTCAACGGTAGTCAAACACACTACATGAGGCAACAATGTAGTCGGTCGTTATGCTGAAGTGCTCTGCCACGATGAAAGCTTGTGGAAAATGTCGTCGGACGATGAAACCTACGATAAAAAAAAAGATCGTTAAGGAGCGTCATACTTATGCCAACAATTAAGCTCCGACGATCAAGTCAGTTTTTGTATAAAGAGATATTTTGTAAACAAATGACAGAGATTCTAGGATTGTCTGATATCTTAAGAACGTTACTTTATTCATCTCTTTTGGAGCTATTTATAAGAAACTAACATTGTTCTAATCCATCTCCTTCGACTCGGGTATGGTTTAGTTTTATTCGCTGGTGGTCGGTCACATCGTTCTTTCTTCCATCATGATACCTTTATAACTATATTCTAGGGAAATGACAAGCTGTATAGCTCGGGTTGCATCGCCATTAATGTTGTGGTGTAAATATGCTTAGTCTTAAATGATTGTGTATTTAATGTTGTCAGGTGTATTTAATGCGCACAGCTTTTGAACAAAATGGTGATTATACCGACATTGCGGACTTGATTTGATTGGTGATAGAAATCCGCATGTGTATTTAATGTGGTAGGTGGCTAAACTTCCATTGTACGCTTCGTCTAAGAAGTAGCTCGAACTGATTCTTTGTTATTTAGCTTTCTACATTGTTGTCGAGAACTATCTCTGCTTCAATAAAATTACGTTTATCCCTTTTGGGTCTCCTGTGTCTAAAATTTATTTTTGAGGCTTTTAGGATGGTTCATAATTTGATAAACCCAATTTATCACTCACAACAACGGTTAAAAACAAGACTTGAGTCTCCCTTGATTCGCGATCCATCTTCTTTTATTATTCATTTTAAACTTAACATTAGGGGAATTCAATGTGAGTTTCTATAAAATTTAATTGTAAGTATAATTCAACAAACCTCAAATAGCTTTAGTATTCTTTGTTCAATTATCTAATATTCATATTTATTGTTTTGTAAAATTGCTTTTACGCTTGAGAGAAGAAGTGCTTTTAACTATTTGTACAACAAGTTCTATAGAAAGTAAAACAAAAGACAAAAAAAAAGAAAAAAAAAAGTGAAGAGCACAATAGAAAACCTCCCCTTCAACTACAAAAAAAAATCAAACAGAAAAAAAATAAATTATGATTTGTTGCCGAGTAAACTATAAATGTTGGTAGAAATTGCAATTGTGCTGGTTACCACAGCCAGAATTATCATTATCAATGCAATGATCCTATCTCCTGCTGTTGATATTCCATGAACATCCCTGTAATTATAAAGAACCAAAAAAAAAAAAAAATTACATTCAATATAAATGTAGGTAACGATATAAACTTGCTGTCCTGAAATTTTTTCGTGCAGTTAAACGTCTGAGAAAAAGAATATACCTGAGAACGATAGCGCCCGGAAAAATGAAGGCGAGACAGACAGCGGTGGTGGATCCCAGGAACTGAAAGAAGTACCAAATGTCTGGGATCATTATTGCTGCTAGATAAGAGAATGCCAGGAGAGCAAGTGTGATGTACAGAAATCTGGTGGTGTCTTTTTCCAGGGAAGGCTTCTTGGAGAAAAGCAGCTCATCAATGTTGGCTCTTAAAGAGAAGTTGAGGAGAGGGAACACAAGCATCAGGTGAAATGCATAGCTTAATCGAACGATATCGTTGAGTAATGATCCGATTGCTGAGCCGGAAGATTGATCAAAGTTTACAAGAATGTCAGCCATGATTGAGTCCCCGAACAGAAGGTACCCGAATAGTCCTACGGTGAAGTAGATTGCAGCGCACAGGATCATTGAAATTCGGGTTGCTTTGATCATATCAGACGGTTTTCCAAGCTCGGAACCAATCGGATGAACTGCACACACAGAATCAATTCAATTGACAAACCACTGCTAAATTGTAAAGAGTGTAGACATGTGTTTGGTTGTCCTGATTGTTCATACCATTGAAATGAAATGTGAAAGCTGTGACAATGACAGGAACAGCTGTGAAGAGGTCAAAAAATGAGGCATGGCTGTCCAAGTCAGGTAGCAGTTTTGGGGTCTTTGTTTTTCCCTCCAAGAGAGCAGAGATTGCCATAGCTGAACATATCCCAACAAACACCACAGCAAGTAGAACTGCTATTGCAGAAGTGAACCTCAATGATTCTGGAAAACAGAAGCCAATTTAAACAAAGCAAATCTATTCAAATACACAACAAATCCAGATTAAATATAAGCGCAATCACGTGGAAAGATTTGAATCCAGAATATGTAGGTTAAAAAAAAATAGCTCTAATTTTCTCAAGTATAACTGAAACTCAAATGATTCTGGAAACAGAAGCGACAAATCTAGATAAAAAATACAGATGCAATCACGTGGGGAGACTTAAATCCAGAATATGCAGTCAAGCTCTAACAAATTTTACGATTTATGGAGTTTCACTTACCAAGACGCCTGTACAGGACTAATGGAAGCATGACAAAGACAACAATGAAGAGCAGAGCAACAACTCTAGAATTCCACCAGTGATATCCAAACCGTTCCTGCAAGACACCCAAATGAACCGATCCTTCGGGTTTATTTCCTGAGAGAACATCTCCTGATAATGAAAATAGACCAAAACAAAATCAGATTTTTTTCCCAGAATCCATACAAGTATATATGATTCTTTTTGGTATTTTGATCAAGTTTATATATTTATAACTTACCAATAATGATCAAGTAAACAATCAAGCACCCAAGATTTGTGATCAGGACACATATTTGCACTGCAACCGATCCTACACGTCCAAATGACTCCCTCATAACACCGGCATACGTCGTGGAGTCACCGGAATGTGTAAACCTCAACAGGATTTCGACCGAGATCTCGGCCAGCCAAGCAATGATCAAAATCAGCACAAAAGCTGGTATCACACCAATAACCTTAAGAGTTGCAGGAATTGACATGATTCCAGCCCCAATGATGCTAGTTGACACATTGAACACAGCTCCGGACACCGACGCTTGCTTCCCCGGCTTCCCATCCGGCGGCAGAAGCGGTGCGTGTGCTCCGGTGGCAGCAGCCGGCGACATCCCGGCCGTTGAAACTGAATTTTCCGGCTAAAAGGGTAGTTTATATATATAACCAAAAGTTGTCTCTTTGTACATGAAGATTCAATAAATCCAAGACTAATAAAAAACACATGGTGGGGGTATGGTGAAATGACCAAAATGACCATGGTAGAAGTGTATTATTGTCAATTTAAAGTAGATCAATGGAGGGTAAAATTGGATTTTGAGATTATTTGTAACAGTAGACTGTAGACAGGTTGGATTTTAGTAAAATTGGATGATAACGTACATGGTCATGAACATGTGACGAATTAGAAAAGATCATGTATTTGGACACAAAAGTAGGTGACATGGGGGTCCTTTTATGGAGACCAATAATGGTGTTTTCACACGTAAGCATTTCAATTATTCAAGCATCAAAATTAGTTTATTCTAATAATTTTAAAGAACCATTTTGACATAAATAATTGTTTAGAAAAAAATATATTTTTAGTAATTCATTCTTGTAATAGAATCCCAAAATTTAGAATGTACTAAAAATTTGATGTGGATTTTGCCTAGGAAATTGTAAATTCATATAAACTAAGAAAAATAATAGAAAAAGCACAAATTATAATTTTTTTTTTAAAGAAAATTATTGTTGGAAAGGAGGTTTTGATGGATTCAAATTCTCTCTTGTATTAGGTTGGTAGAGAATTTAAATCCGTTTTTAATATAGTAAAAATTTTAATTTGAGTACTTAAAAAATATAACTTAACCATAAAATGATTATATAATAATAATTTTTAGGAGTTTTGTAATTTGTGCACTTCACCTTTATATATGTTATAAAGGTTCGAATCCAAATAGTGTGGAGGCTTTTTTTTCAAGATAAGAGTTACTTTTTAGATCGTACTTACAATATTAAAACTCGTTAGGTTTTGATAATTTCCCAATTCCGTTGGTATAAGAACAAATGAAATTGATGGCAAATGTAAAAAAAAAAAAAAAAAAAAAAAGTTAATGGCAATAAGACTAAGAGGCCATAACGGAGATGACAATAGAAGCAGTCAACTTTGTTTTCCAAAAGTGAAAACATGTACTATGATTGGTCTTCTACTAAAGTCTAAAGTTGCTTTCAAAACGTTTTTCACGAGAAACTACTCAAATAGTGCTTTTTCTAAAGTATAAAAAAGTTATTTTAGAAACACTTGTATAAAGTACATTTATTTTAATTTATATGATGTATATTTTCTCAACCTATAAAAAAAATTTAAATCTCATTATATATATTTATTTTATATATATAAAGAGTTTTATTTTCGTAGTGGAAGTAAATATTTCTAATAATTTTTGGTAAACTTACTTATTCATTAGTTTTTCAAAAGAAAGATGTTTTGTATATAAAATAATATTATATTTTAGATCAACTTGATTTTGAGATATACATATACATGCACACGCAATGATATTTAAAGATAAAAATAAATAACTATTGAAGATAAACACAAAGATTTGAAAATTGTAGTTTTGATCTTTTCTGTCTCGGAAATAAATAATAAACAAGTACAAAACTAATATTGGCATGAGTTGGCAAGCACACCCTGTGACGAAAGCTTGGAAGAGATGACAATGCCAATTATAACGTTTAAGTTTTTAGGTTTGTTAGTCTAGAAATAAAAAAAAATACCACCAAAATATAGGGATATTATCAATATTAAAAAATATATATATATATATATATATAATACAGTTCATTAGTTATTGGGCCTAGAAGAGAGAGAGGAAGATTGGGCCCTAAAAAGCCCAGCCAAAACTATCTGTGCACAGGTCCTAAAATCTCAACAAACAGAGAAAAACCAAACAAGATCCAAAATCGAAAGCGAAAACATTCTTCTTCTACTAGTCTTCGCCCGAAAAGCAATAGCTTTTCTTGGCGAAAACCTAACCTTGACATTATCATTTTCGCTGGACTTTTTTTTTTTTTTTTCAATATTTTGAAGTCTGTTGATTCATTTCTGTGAAAAAAAAAAAAAAAAAAATTTGAAGAGAACTAAAAATGGGAGATCACGTAGCGCGAGCAGAAGATTTCGAGAAAAAAGCAGAGAAGAAGCTGAATGGCTGGGGATTATTCGGCTCCAAATTCGAAGACGCCGCCGAACTCTTCGATAAATCGGCTAATTCCTTCAAGCTTGCTAAATCCTGTAAATTTTTTTTTCCGAGTTTTTTTTTTTTTTTTAATTTTGCGATAGAAATGACGATGACGATTTTGTTTATATTTGGAAATTGAAAATGTTGCAAATAGTTTTATTTTGGCGATCGATGGAGGATTTAGTGAGACTTTGTGATCTATTTGGACTGGACTGGTTTTTTCGATAGAGAGATGTGGATGTTTGAGTTTAAAATCGATCGCGGTTGTTTTTGTATTGCATTGGTTCGATACAATAAAAAAATGTGATTTTGTCGAATGATTATGTGGTAGAAGTAAATGTTATGTGCATATTTGGTGTTTTTGGATGCTAGAGTCGGGAGTGATTATTTTTTTATCTTAAATAGATGGAACTGGTTTTCGAAATGGCGATGTTTGGTATACGGAATATTTGAAGAGTGAGTTGAGGATGTTCTGAGCGAATTAAGTTTGATGAAAATATTGATTTTTTACTGTGGTGGATACTTGCAAAATGAGACACATTTGTAAATATGTGCAATTTTGTTGTTTTCAATTGCTAGTGTCAGTGATGATTCGTTATTTTGGATTAGATGGAATTGGTTTTCGAAATGGTGATGTTTGATATATGGATTATTTGAAGATTAGGTTGAGGATGTTCTGAACGAATTTACGAGCTTGATGAATGTATTTGATTTTGCTGTAGTGGATACTTGTGAAATGAGGCACATTCATAAAATTTGGTTTTCTTGTGGTTGTGTCATGAATGTGGTCATTCTCTTGTTAATTACATCAATATTTGAAAATTGTGTGCTATTGGATGTTCTTGGATAGTGAAGCTTAAGTAAACTTATGATTTACTAGTGACTAGATTTAGCTAAGCTTGCATGCCTGTGCTACGTTTTGCTAATCTGTTAATGTATGGTTTCCAGGGGATAAAGCTGGATCAACTTACGTCAAATTGGCAAACTGTCATATAAAGGTAACTGCCTTGGTTGTTTCTGTATTATCTGTTCTTTCATTAACAATGTAAAAAGAGAAATTTATTTTTATATCAGATTGCTTTATGGACTTACATGATTACATTGATGTTTTTTAGTTGGAAAGCAAGCATGAGGCTGCCCAAGCCTATGTTGATGCTGCTCATTGCTATAAAAAAACATCTATAAAGGGTAAGCTTTGACCTTCTCAACATGGCTAATAGAGAGATATGTGACGGATTTGGTGATTATTAGTCAATTGCTTAAATTGGGTTTAATAAGGTTTGTTCAGTCCTTGAGTTATCTATTTCTACTGTGTCCCCCATTTTGAGTATCTGAAAGCTTCTCTTTTCCTGAAGAGAAATGAGGCGTACTTTCACAAAATTAATTTTCTTATAGGTTAGCTTCCATTTTCATTCCCTCTTATGTGGTATCCTCAAGCCATGTTCTTTCAGTAACATTTTTGTTGGACTGCTGATCTGGATGATACTTCTCTCAATCCAATGAAGTTTCTAAGCTGGCAAATCACTTTCTGCCGGTATATATTGTTGCTGTTTTGAGTTCACTATGTGTTCCACTCTGTCCACGAGTATATTATGTGGTTATCTAGACTGGTGTTTTGTGTCCTCGTAGAAAGCTTTTACACCTTTGTAACTTAAGCTGGTAAAAATATCAAATTCACACTTATAGATTAGTGTCATCTTGTCTCTATTTGTTGTAAATCTCTTGGCCTTATAGTTATATTACTGCTTTGACTCGCAACAAAACCGAGGCATCTGGTTGTGTGACAGTCTTCTACTTGTTTTATTGCATTCTTGTTTCCATTATCTTATGGAGATCTTGTTCCTTTAGTAGGATAAAATTTAATTTAAATTTCATCTGTGCAGAGGCCATATCTTGCTTAGAACAGGCTGTAAATTTGTTTTGTGATATTGGAAGGCTCAGCATGGCTGCAAGATATTACAAGGTATTGTCAGGCCTCTCATAAACTATGGATTTTATTTTTCATTTTTCTGACGACCATTTGCAACAATTTCTTACAGCCTGATATACTAGTGATTTCTTCCTTCTTTTTGGTTCCAGTGGTTAAGCAGTTCTTTCGTTTTGCCATAGTTTCAATAGATTTTGATTTTGAAATACTGCTCTTTTTTCTTTTCAACATATAGAACACATGTAATTAGCATATTTATTATTTAGACTCATTAATGACATGGCGCTTCTTTTGTGTGCAGGAAATTGCTGAACTGTATGAGTCTGAACATGATGTTGAGCAGGCTATTGTTTACTTTGAGAAGGCAGCTGATATGTTCCAAAATGAAGAAGTAACTACTACTGCTAACCAGTGCAAGCAGAAAGTTGCACAATATGCTGCTGAGCTAGAACAGTAAGCTATCCGATTTTAGCAGAAATTGCATTCAAGACATTTAGTACTTTTGGATACTATTTAATCACTGTTGGATTTCTGTTTATTTTATTTTTTTCTTTGATGAAACTAAGGAATTTGTATTAGATGATAAAAGAATAGCAGAGAATGAGTGAAGAAGCTGTCCAGTGTCCACAATGACAAGAAGCCCAAACATCTGGTCAGGATAGGACATGCAAAAAACAATGCTTGAAACAAAAATGAGAATTACTAAAACTTATTCCTTGTCAACCTACAAGGCACTTGAATCGTGTTTTATGAAAAATTGAACATTTTGAAATTCGGGGGAGACCAAAGCACAAAATTTAACCTATCCCATAGAGATAAAAGAGCTTCCCTCAGTAGTCCTCGAAAATCCATTGTTGGATTATGCTTCCACATTTCATATATGATATGATCATAGAGTCTTCTTCTTCTTCTGTTTATCTGTTAAGTAGCCTCAGCATAGCCTTAAGTTTATTGTAGAGAATGTGACTATGGAAAGCCCGGAGGATTTTGTTTAATTTATTGTGTGGGATTTGTTATGAATAAAAATTAGCATGAATGTTGTTGAAAAGTTGAGGTGGTTTTATTTATTTCTTGGCCTGCTTAATATGTGATATTAAACTTTGAGAAGTTTGTGGACTGAGATCTAAATAATATGTTATTTCTCCAGATATCAGAAGTCAATTGAGATTTACGAAGAGATAGCCAAACAGTCACTCAAGAACAGCCTGCTGAAGTATGGAGTGAAAGGACATCTTCTTAATGCTGGCATTTGCCACCTTTGCAAGGGCGATGTTGTTTCAATTACCAATGCATTAGAGAAATACCAGGTTCTTTTTAGCTTTGCTTTTGTTGTTCTCTTGACACTTCTGATTTAGGTTGGCTAAAGTAAATAACTACTGCAGGTTCTTTTTAGCTTTGCTTTTGTTGTTCTCTTGACACTTATGATTTAGGTTGGCTAAAGTAAATAACTACTGCATTTGCTTTTGCAGGATCTGGATCCAACTTTTTCTGGAACACGTGAATGTAGACTATTAGCGGTAGGTTATGTACATATTGCAAACTTGTTCAATTCTTTTGATGTTCCATTTTCCCGATACAGTATATTAGCATTTTTCCTTTGTGTTTTGATTCTATATATATATTATCATTTATACTGGTTTTCTAATAAGAAACTGAGACTACTAACTTGTAATCCGTTTCCCATGTATGGTGCTCAATTCAGTAATCTTACTTCAAACTTTATTTCCTTCTGATAATGGAATCTCAAGCATTTTTTATTGGGTATGCTAGGATATTGCTGCTTCAATGGATGAGGAAGATGTTGCCAAGTTTACGGATGTTGTTAAGGACTTCGATAGCATGACCCCTCTGGTATATGTTTTAGCAATCCTAGCCTTGACGTGCTAGAAATTTTCTCTTTAGAAAACTGCTCCTTGTCGATATAATGCATTTATAAACTCGTGTAAGAATCTCAATATTTCTGATGTCGGTTTGCTGGTTGATATACAGGATCCTTGGAAGACAACCCTTCTTTTGAGGGTGAAGGAAAAGCTGAAAGCCAAAGAATTGGAAGAGGACGATCTTACTTAAGTAAATTTCATACATATTGTTAATGTACTGTGGTTTCAATTTCCTCCAGATGGTTGTGTACTGTATTATGTGTTTGTGTCGACTTACACACACTCGATTACTGTGCTTGCTATATACTGGAATGCACTTAGTTTGGTTTTTAATCAGAGTGGTTGCCATTGCATTTTGTAAACACTGAGTTTGTGATTGGAATACTTGATTCGAATTCGAGATAATGTTACTTTGTTTATGTGTACAGGTTTGTAAACAACATGGATTCAGTGACCATTTGATTTTTTTTTATACATGTGAAGTTTGTGACTGGTAATTGATAAAAGAAAATGCGAAGTTTGAGATTGGTAATTGATAAGAAAAGAATTGAAAATCATAGTGGTAATTTGGTTTGGTTAGATGAAGTGGTGATTTGGTGTCCAATATCATGAGAAAACTTCAAACTTGGTGCATGTATATGCTCGAACTACTTAAAAACATATCATTTAAAAGAGAGAAATTTGCATCCACTTGATATATGGTGCATTTCCTTCTATGATTTTGTTATTTGGTAAAATTTGTCACATGGCGAAATCATTATGGGAGATATATCATGATGCATACAATAGATGACGATGGTTGGATAAGTAAACATCAAGTTTCTCTTTTCATTGCAATCAAAAGATTTATTGTCTCTTACAATAAAATAACAATGCAAAAGTTAAAGATTTTGATTCGAATGCTTTGTGAGAGACAACTTTTTGGATTACAGATATATCTCAACTTGGAAGAATATCTTTGTTTATACATAATGCGATTACAACAAGGAGGCTTAACAATTACATATACATAACCCATTTGGTTGAGTATTTAATGCACCTCCTTTCTACTATTTGTGGTTTGAGGTTGGAATTCCATTTTATTTATAAAGATAAATAGCTGATATTGATATTCAAATTTCATAGGACACCTATTTCTATCCGGACTAGTTATCGAAATTGTGCTACTAGTATTTAATTTATTAGGAATTTAGTAAAATTGCCCAAAAATAAATTTCAAATTGCAAAAGTAACCACCCATTACTAACTTTTACAACCTCTATCCAAACCTTTTTTTGGACAAAATTGCCCTTACTTTTACATTTGACTTTATTTCACTGTCTTCTTTTTCATCTTCTTCACTTTTTTCGTCACCCGTTCTTCTCTTCTTCTTTTCTATTCTTCACATTTTGTTATTTTTCCTCTCTTCTCTTCTCTTATCCATAAATCTCTTATCCAACCTAAGCCAAGAAAATCTCAATTTCTCATCTTCCTGAAACTCCGACCTTTACAAATAAAAAAAGATCCATCTCACAAAGTTATCTCTTGAAAAATTTCAAGGTTAGTGTTAAACTTTTTTTTTTTAGTCAATGCACATCTTTCTGGGTTTTCAATTAGTTGTAGGCATTTCACATTTGTTAATCCTCCATCAAGAAAATGAAGAACGGATTTTTATAATTTTTTTTTTCATCATGCCGACCCGATGGTTTTTCATCATGTCTTCATCATGTTTTTTCATCATGCCGGCCCGATGATTTTTGGTCCGATGGTTTTTCATCATGCCTTCATCATGTTTTTTCATCATGCTGGCCCGATAGTTTTTGGCCCGATGTTTTTTCATCATGCCTTCATCATGTTTTTTCATCATGCTGGCCTGATGGTTTTTGGCCCGATGATTTTTCATCATGCCTTTATCATGTTTTTTCATCATGCCGCCCTGATGGTTTTTGGCCCGATAGGTTTTTCATCATGCCGGCCCGATAGTTTTTGGCTCGATGGTTTTTTGCCCGATGGTTTTTAGTCCGATGGTTTTTGGCCTGATGGTTTTTCATCATGCCTTCATCATGTTTTTTTATCATGCCAGCGCGATGGTTTTTAATTTAAGTTTAATTTAATTTATATTTTTTTTATGCAGGAATGAGTATGGATGATGTACAATTGATAATTAACTGGGATGGACATTGGGTATGTGAACAAGGGGTTTATTGGTATGATGGCAAGAGATCAAAATGAGTGTTATTTCCAAGAGATGCAGCTTTTGCTCAACTATTAGATAAAGTGTATGATGTCACTGGAATGACAGAAACAATTTTCGAGTTATTATAAAGACGGTTGCTCATACCATCCGCCCAAGCATGCCTGTAGAGATAAGTGATGATAATGATGTTGTAATATTATTACGTCAAAAGAATGTTGACCCTTTTAGTTTGTATAACCGTGTTTGAGATTGAGTATAGTGACCGACAATTGAAGCAGCAATGTTTTCCAGAGTCATCTAATCAACAACACCTATCCCATCAATTTTCATATTCCTTCATCGAAGGAAAGTAACTATATTCGGGATGGCTACATACCAAATTTAAATGATGTTACAGGTTGATAATGAAGTTCAATTTGTTGATGATTTCAGTAACGAAGCTAGAGATAGTGAGAAGTCCCAAGATGTTCAGGGTGTTCGAAACAGTAATGAAGAGTTGGTTCGAGCCACGTCTGTAATGTGTTCAATTGATGATGTTGAAGTAGCTTCGAGAGCTATGCCGATTCTGATTGCAAATGGGGAAGTCTTTGACAGTAAAAAAGAGTTGCACTCCCAATTAAGAAGGTACGCTGCTGCAAATCGTTTCAATTTAAAAGTGTGGAAGTCGGATACTCCACGTTTTGAGGTACGTTGTGCTGTTGGAAAATGCAAATGGCGGCTACATGCATTCAAGGTTACAAACACTGATTTTTTTCGGATTACAAGATTTGACGACAAATACAATTGCTCAATGGAGAAAAAGGTTTTCATGGAATAGAAAGGCTAGTTATAACACCCCCTGACCCAATCCGCTCGGACCGAGTTAGGGAGCGCTACTATATACTGAAATATATACTTTATATTTATAAAACCATAACTTAAAATTTTGTTAAACCTTTTTAAAATGGTCCGAATAAATTTCTGAAAATTTCGCCAGGAGTTCCCTCTATTTTTCTAACTTTCCAAAACCTGTTTTCAATAAAATCATAATATATAAAAAATTCTACACTTCAATTTCTTTTCAATCATTTTGCGTACCCTTCCATATTCAGTACGACTAACTCAATCATTTCATCAAAACATATATACTTAATATTAATTCAAAAATAACATAAACTATATTTTCCAACAACATAAGCATATAGTAAAAATATTTACAAAACTTAAATTTTTACAAAAGTTTACAACATTCTTTTGTATATGTACTTTTGTATATGTATGCTAATAAAAACACATATACATATAAAATATAAATAACTACCAAAATGCAGGACTGATATGACTCTGATCTCAACTCCTGCAGTTTCAACTCTTCTCAGGCTTTATCTTCTTTAGAATCTCCTTTACCTACGCGTGAGAAAACTCAACACGCTAAGCATATTGCTTAGTGGGTGTACACAAAACTGAATTTACAAATACTATAACAATTTCTATCGATATATCAGAAATATAAATAATAAATTAATATTCAAATATGGGGCTCAATTATTCAAATCAAACCATAAACCATATCAAGCTCAAATCATTTCAAATCACATTTCAAATTGAATATCGTTTCAATTCAAATCACATTTCTATTTTCATATTGGGCTCCTGACATACATAACATATATATAACTGGACTGGATTACGAGTTGTTCGGCATTGAACACCAACGGGGCTACCCGCTGTAAATGTCACGTATCAGATTTTCAACCCTAGGACCGACACTTGGGGCCTGCACTATCCAAAGGATGCTACATTCAGATCAAAGCTCCCTACCCTAGGACCGGCACTAGGGGCCTGTACTATCCATAGGGTGGTACATCATAATATTTCGGTGCAGTACTGCTATAAAACCCAATTGACATGTCAACCTCCTATATCCGTATCTATGTTCATATGTATCAGAGCCATTTTACAATATCATTTCTTTATAGTCAAATTAAATTTATTTATTTTTTATTAAATTCAAATCAATAAACACATTTACAAAATTCAAATATATCATCAATAATCATATAAAAGAGACTCAAAATTATATTCAAACTTATTTCACAAATCAATATCGAATCAAATTGCCCCAAAATCGTTTAATCAATTTATCACAAACAATATATATATATACGAATCATACGTAAATTAGACGTAAATCATATTCTAAACTTTGAATTATAATCAAAATAATTCAAACAATTTGAAATCAATAAAATTCGATAAATCCGAAATATTCTGAAAAAATTAAAATTCGAAAACTAGTGTACACCGAACTTGGATACTGTCCCAACAATTTCCTTTTCCTTCCTTTCTTCTTATTCTTCTTCTTTCCTTTCTCTTTTCTTTCTCTCTCCTCTTCTCTCTTCTCTCCCGCTTCACTCTCCTCTGTTTTATGTTTTTGCTGGGTTTCTGTTTTTCTTGTGTTATGCTTTGGTTTCTCTACTATGTCTATTTTACTTAATTGCACATCAAACGGTGCAATTTTAGTTTACATTTTTTTTCTTATTTGTAAGAGTGGAGGCAAGCTGGCCTCCACACACACACATACACACACACACACACACACACACACACACACACACATATATCCTTAATTACAATATGCCCCCCCTTGAATTTTTAAAATCCTAAAATGGCAATTAATTTACAATTAATCATATTCCATCTCAATAATTATTCCAAAAATATTCCACACTTATCCAATTACCAAATGACTTCACCAATATTTACTTGGACCTATTATCATCCAAATACACTATGAAAATACTATACTTTCCACCAATTTAAATCACATACTTAACTTGAATACTTTTCATAATTACGGAAAATTAGAGGTGTTACACTAGTACACAATTTATTGGACAGCATATCAAGAAGAAATTTCATGATGGCGTATCTACAGACCAAAGCAAATCATAAGAGATATCCAAAATGAATTGGGCATTACATTAAATTACCACAAATAATATCGGGCTGAACATATTGTTATGGAAGAGGTACACGGATCAGCTGAAGTTTCTTTTAGTATGTTACCTTATTATTGTCATATGTTAGAGGAAACAAACCCATGGACGATGACGAACATTAAGACTGATGATGAAAATAGGTTCATGTATATGTTCTTTTCCATGAAAGCGTGCATAGATGGTTTTAATGCTGCCATTAGACCAGTTATTGCAATTGATGCCACGTTTCTGAAGGGTTCATATGGTGACATCTTGTTTGTGGCTGTATGTCAGGACGGGAACGACCAAATATTTCCTTTGGCATTTGGTGTTGCGGATTCCGAAAATAATGCTGCATGGAGTTGGTTTTTATCTTGTCTGCATGATACCATTGGAGATGTTGAAGATCTTGTTTTTGTATCTGATAGGAAAAACAGTATTGTCAAAGCTATTGCAACGGTTTTTCCAAATGCATACCATGGTGCTTGTTTCATGTATTTAGAATGAAATATGATTTCCATTTATAAGAATAAAGATCTTTCCATACCATTTCGGAAGGCAGCCAAGGCTTACAGAGTTAATGATAACTCATTTTACATGCTACAGTTGTCTAGCATTAGTGTTGAAGCTCATCAGTATGTTGTTGATGTTGGAGAAGAGAGGTGGTTCCGAGCCTTTTGTCTGAGAAAAAGGTACAACATTATGACTACTAATATTGCTGAGTCGATGAATAATGCAGTCAAAGATTTTCGAGAGTTACCCATTGTTGCTATGATTGACCATATTCGAGATATGATGCAACGTTGGTTTCATGATCGACGTACAGTGATAGCTTCTTATGATACACATTTGACAGAAAGGGTTGAGGCACTTATTGGAGTTAGTGATGAATCTGCGCAACATATGAAGGTGTCCTTAATTGCATTGTATCAGTTTGAGGTGCACGATGGAAAACAGAATGGAATAGTTGATTTAGAAAACCGTACATGCAATTGTAGAGAATTCGATCTTGATTAGATTCCATGTGCACATGCTTTAGCTGCCATAAAACATAGAGGATTACATTACACAACATTCACCTCACCATACTACTCGACTGCTTATCTGCTTTCAGCATACAGTGGTGAGATTCATCCAATAGGCCATTAGGGTGACTGGTTGGTCTTAGCTGAGGTTGCAAATACAATTGTTCTGCCACCTGTTGCCCGACGCCCACCAGGTCGACCAAAGAAACAACATATAGCTTCAATTGGAGAAGAGATTGTACGCAGAAGGTGTAGAAATTGTTGGCGCCATGGCCATAACAGCCACACATGCAAGAATCCTAAAGTATATGAACTAGACACATCATGATATGCAAGGAATTGCTGTTTTATTTATGATTTTCCGTTTTGTTGTATGTAATTGCATTTTTATTTAATCATTGCAACAGATGGACAATATAATTAACATTATTGTACTACTTCCATTCAATTTTGCAACACCCAATGACCCGACCCGCGTTGGAAACTTTGAAAACTATATTTCGTATTTGGAAGACATTTTAATCAAAACTTATGAAAATTTTGCCAGAGTTTCCTCTATTTTTCTAACTATCCAAAACCTGATTTACCAAAGTCACAATTTAACAATATATGTATACACTCCAAATCACATTTCTCAATCATTTGCGCATTCTTTCGTTCGATGCGACTTTTCCAATCATTTTATCAAAGCAAAAAAATTAACATTTCCAAAATTTACAATCATTTTTCGAATAATGTCAATGTTATGTACAATAATCTTTACATTGTCAATAATCAATAATATTCACATAAATAATAATTTGGAAAAAAGTACATGTCATTGTTCATCGTCTAGCCATGTAGAGTTTACAAATATTTCAATAGACATTTTTTTCCTGAGAGCTTTCATTTGCTTCGCATTGAAATCAAACTTTTGTCTGTGTGCAACGATGTATTCAGGAAACATAAGGGTAAATGCACTACAGTGACCACTGCAATAATTTCAATATAACAACACCGTCAATTATTGAACTAGCATCTCATCACAATACTCATCATCTTCCTTATCATCAATCTCTATATCTAGGGCACACAGATCATTTGAGATGCTAGCCTTGTCCAACCCCGTGAAATATGACAAATTCAATTCTTCATCCGTGGGTTTCAACGTTTGAAACGTGGAAATCTAACCAACAAAAAAGAAAAACAAACAAGATAAAGTTATAATAAATTTTATATACATAATATTACTCTGTTAATTTAATTCATACCTTTCGCCTTATGAAAATCTCATTTCTCAAACTCTCTTATATAGGAGTCGTTTTGACCTCCCAGTTCAGAATACGACGGGCTGTACGAGACACCCTGCTAGCATAATTCATCTTTGAGTACAGCGGAATCGCTTCAATAGCCCACACCTAGCAAATAAAACATAAAGATTTTTCAATAAGAGTTTTAAAGAATTTAAGGGTAAAACATGTTAGACACATAATATTACCTGAAAAGCATACACAAATCCATACAAGTTAATCTTCTCTACTATATGGTTCGGATCGTTTTTCGTACGCTCCATAAACCTCTGATCTCTACCTTTGCAACAAGTCGATAATGAATTAAATGTCCTTGAATATACATAGAAACCCTATGGGAACCGAATGAAATCTTCTAAATTATCCACTAACTTCATTGCCCAATATTCAACGTTATTCCTCAAGTTCCTTTCCAAGCAATGCCATCTCTAAGATCAGCAACAAAGCTAATTTAATCATATCATCATCATCATCATCGTCATCATTTTCTTCCTCGAGACCATCTTCGAACAAACTTTGCAATTTGAGTCCAGTCACTTTTTTGGCTCCCTTAAAATATTTCTGGCGAATTCTATCGACATCATCTTTCTTTGGGTTTGTAGTAGGGACGACTGTATTCCCAAGACGTAGACCTGCTCACGAGACAAAACTCGTTTGCACTAAACCGTATTTTATTCCCACCAATAAGAAACCACATTTCATTTTCAACATCTTCAACATGACACTCCCGCAACAAAATATGATGATAAAATTGACCCGTGAAGCAAATTTCATTAACATCTAAAAAATGCCCAAAGCACATTCCTCTTAGTTTTTGTTGTTGTCGTTCCGTCAGCTTACTCTTAATCAATCCGATACTTTCCCATTTACAATATGTCGTCAATTTGGCATAGGAAAATTTTTTTTTCCTTAATTTTCATTGAATCAATCAACTTGTTACTTGCCATTGATTATTAGCCTGCAATAAAAAAAGATTTCGAATTCATCAATAAACTAAAAAATATAACGCTTTGAAATATAGATTACAATAATGAGATTAACCAAGTAACATAAACAATTCAATCCTAATCTACATACCAATATCTAGAAATACATAACATAAATATTAATAGTTATAAAACGAAGATACAAAGAAAAATGGTCGAATTGAAGACAGTATTTCAATTTTATTTCATCGAGCCATGCTAGCCCGATGATTTCATTTCATCGGGTCGTAGTGACCCGATGATTTCATTTCATCTGGTTTTGTTTCATGGTGATGGTTGCAGGCTAGCCGATGGTTTTGCTTCATCGGGCCACAAAGACATAGTGACCCGATGAAACTAAACCATTGGCCAGCTGAGACCTGACAAGTTTTTCATCGGGTCGCCGTCGGCCTAGGGATGGCAAAAATCCCCGACTCGATCCAAATTCGCGGGTAACCGATCCGTTCGGCGCGGGTATGGAGCAATGAATCCGGGTATCGGATCGGGTTCGGGTAAACGGGTCAAGGATAGGGCAGACCAATCTGACCCGCCCCGACCCGTTTACCCGTTATTCAAAAATATGAGATTCGACAATAATCAACATCATATTAAAAAAAGTAAGTCAAAAAGTTGAGTTAAATTTTTTAACCATCATATATCATCATTGCTTGGTATATCATAAAAATAGACACGGTTGGCCGAACCATGAGCCAACTATCAATCTATCATCATATATTATCATTTCAATTTGGGCGAATTGCACTCAAGTACCCTGACTTATAGCATAATTGCAAGTTTAATGCCAGTTTTGCCATAATTACACTCGAGTACCCTGAAATGCGTTGACAGCCGTTAAAGTGACGGTTGACCAAACAGATTATGGTAAAATGAAAATTTTGCCCCTGCATAAATGTGTTCTGACATAAAATTAAAAAAAAAATTATTAAAAAAAAAGATAATAATAAATAATAATTAAAATCTTTTTTAAAAAAAAAATTAAAAAAAATCACAGATCTGGATATGGAAGAAATTTCAGATCTGGATTCCTTCACAGTTCAAAAAAAAAAAATCAAAAACTCCATTCTCAGATGGAGAAATACTCAGATCTGGAGATGGAAAAAGTTTTCCAGATCTGGATTCCTTAAGAGTTACAAAGGAAAAAAAAATTGAAAACTACTGGGTTCAAGCACGAACCCAAAAATCTGGGTTTGTGTTCTTCGAAAAAAATTTTAAAATTTTTTAAATTTGTTTTTTTTGGTGATGTGGTGGAAGAGTTTCCAGACTCTTCCATCTGTTTTTTTAAAAAATATTTTTAATATATTATTTTTAAAATTAATTAAATATGACGTGGTATGTTCTAAAAATGAATTAGTTGGATGATTTTTTAAATTTTTTTAAAAATGAATTTAAACGTAAAAGACCAATTTGCCCCTGAACCGTTTGGTCAACCGTCACTTTAATGGGCGTCAATGCATTTCAGGGTACTCGAGTGTAATTATGGCAAAACTGGTATTAAACGTGTAATTATGCTATAAGTCAGTATACTTGAGTGCAATTCGCCCTTTCAATTTTAACCAAAAAAAAAAAATTAGATTCCTCAAACAATGCTCCATTAATTTCTAGTTTCTACACCTACACGGCTATACTATTATTAGTTCAGCTCTAAAAATTTATCAAACCTAAAATTATCACTCTCACCTCACCTCACCTCACCGCCACTCAGTGTTCTCTGTTGCTCTGCTCTAGTGATCTCTACTCCAATTTATTATTCATTTCAAGGTATGGAAATCAACTTGAATGCACACAAATGTCCTTCATATATCTCAGGGATAATTGCAATAAAGTATCATGACGTTTCGCTATATTGCAATGAAATCGTGAGTTTAGCCTTAATTGCATGTTAGTACCCTACCGTCAGTTGACCAGTCAAATATAACGGTTTGACTTTGACTTTTGTGTAAAATGACATAATTGCCCCTAGTTTTAAAAAAAATTAAATAAAAATTAAAAAATTAAAATTTTTAAAAATGGATCTCCACCGTCCATCAATCTTGATGGAAGGTGGAGATACATTTAAAAAAAAAATTAAAAATCATACAATTAAAAAAAGTTAAAAAATATTTTATATTAAAATTTTTTTTGGTGAACATCAAGAACAAAACAACAAAAAAAAAAAAAAAAAAATTTTGTTCGAACGCGAACCCAGCAACTGGGTTCACGTTCCAACCCAGATCTGGGTTCGAACGCGAACCTAGAAAACTGGGTTCGCTGCGATGTAGTTGCTCTGTCAGCGATGGAGCAGCGCGACATCAGCGATGGAGTGGCTGCTCCATCAACGGGAGCAGATTTGCTCCCGTTGATGGAGATCTGGGCAAAATTTTTTTTTTTTTTTCTGGGTTGAGTTGCGATGGAGCAGCTCCATCGCAACCAAAATTTTTTTATTTTAATTTTAATTTTTTTAAATTTTTTTATCAATATAATCTCCACCGTCCATCAATTTTGATGGACAGTGGAGATTTATTTAACTTTTTTAATAATTTATAAATTTTTTTTTAAATAAATTAAGGTCAAAAAGACCAAAATACCCTTTGACTATTGGTTGACCGTCAACTCTAACGGTCAACCAGTTAGTCAAGGGTACTAACGTGCAATTAATCAGTTAGTCAAGAGTATTAACATGCAATTAAGGCTAAACTCACGATTTCATTACAATATAGTCCAACGTCAGGGTACTTTATTGCAATTATCCATATATCTCAAATACTCTGTTTCATGTTATTTAGATTTTCTTTGTGGTGTCTTGGTATTAAAAGAAGAGACATTTATTGGTAATAATGTTAAGTGTTTCAAATCTGAATTTGTGACGAAGTAAATGAGATTTTCAAAAAAGAAAAATAAAAATAAAAATATCAGGCAAGTGAAATTTGTAGTAATATAAAGTGTATTCACAAATATATTCAGTTGTATGTTATATTTTTTTAAATATAGTTTTGAATATTTAATTTTAAAAAAAATATAAATAATCATCCTCTCCGAATGGGTTTAGATTTGGAGCGGCAATAAAAATTTTTAATCATCGGGTCGCGGTGGCCCGATGAAATTTAATCATCGGGCCATGGCTGGCCGATGGTTTTGTTTCATCGGGCCACTGAGACCCGATGAAATTAAATTATCGGCTGACGGCGGCCCGATAAAAAACTTATCGGGTCTCAGCTGGCCGATGGTTTAGTTTCATCGGGCCACTGTGTCTCAGTGGCCCGATGAAACAAAACCATCGGCCAGCCGTGGCCTGATGCCCAAAACACAAATTTCTAAACAAAAAATCAGAAGAAAAATCATTGAAGAAATTTTTTTCCTTACTTTCAATTGCTCTGGAATGTTACCACGGAAGAAGAAGACGATTTCGTTACTGTGACCCGACGGTTTCATTTCATCGGGCCACTGTGGCCCGATGAAATGAAACGAATTTCCTCCCAAACAATCAGATGATAATTAATTGAATTTACAATGTGTATTGAAAAATAAGAAAAATCAGTGAAGAAATATATGTACAAGATTTGGTTGTCTCTGGAAAGTTGCGGGGGAAGAAGAAGACACAGCTGCGGCGGAAGAAGAAGATGTGGTTGCGGCGGAAGAAGAAGGCGGCTGCGGCGGAAGAAGAACTCGACTTCGGTGGAAGAAGAACGCTGCTGCAGCGGAAGAAGAACTCGGAGGCGGCGGAGGAAGAAGTCGATGCTGCGAAGGAAGAAGTCACCTGCAAAAAAAAAACCAAATTCAGCGGAGCAACAACAAAATGAAGAACAGTAAAATCCCTATTCTGAGTAAAGTGAAAAAAAAGTGATGAGTGGGATAGGTTTAAATGAGGGCAAATTTGTCCAAAAAAAAGGTTTGGGTAGAGGTTGCAAAAGTTAGTAATGAGTGGATAGTTTTGCAATTTGGGATTTATTTTTGGACAATTTTACTAAATTCCCTAATTTATTTTAACAAATCTCACGGTCATTCTTATTATGTGTTAAAATGTATAAATGCATACTATTCATTATAATTTACTACAGTTTAATTAAGGGTGAACTTGCACTCAAATACCCTGACTTTTATCATAATTGCACGTTTAATGCTAGTTTTGTAATAATTGCACTTGAATACCCTGTAATTCGTTGACCACCGTTAAAGTGACGGTTGACCAAACGGATTATGGTCAAATGATGAGATTGCCCCTGCACATGTGTTCTGACATCATAAAATTTAAAAAATAATTACTAAAAATAATAAAATAATAATTAAAAAAAAATTTTGAAAAAAATTAAAAAAATCACAGATCTGAAAATTGAAGAAATTTTCAAATCTGGATTCCTTCACAGTTCAAAAAAAAATCAAAAATAAAAACAAATTGAGTTCGTGTTCGAACCCAGGTGCTGGGTTCATGCTCGAACCAAGAAATCTAGGTTCGAACGCGAACCCAGATCTGGGTTCGCGAGGACGAACCTAGATCTGGGTTCGCGAAGACGAACCCAGATCTGGGTTCGCGAGGACGAACGCAGATCTAGGTTCGTGTTCTTCAAAAAAAATTTAAAATTTTTTTAATTTTTTTTTGGTGATGTGTCCAGACTCTTCCATCTGTTTTTCTTAATTTTTTTAAAAATATTTTTAATATATTATTTTTAAAATTAATTAAAATATGACGTGACATGTTCTTATTGGTCGGATGATTTTTTAAATTTTTTTAAAAATAAATTTAAACATAAAAGACAAATTTGTCCTCTGAACCCAGTTGGTCAACCGTCACTTTAACGGTAGTCAATGGAATACAGTGTATTCGAGTGCAATTATGGTAAAACTGATATTAACATGTGTAATTATGATAAAAGTCAGGGCACTTGAGTGCAATTCACCCTTTAATTAATTATTAATTTTTACTCTCGATAGGTTAGACCAAATCTTAATTCTATAGCAATTCTTCCGTAACAATTTATGACAGTTGGATTGAATTATTAATATTTAATCTCTATAAATTCCTGATGACTATTTGGTCTGGTTACCCAATCTATTTAAATTTCTAATAGTGTTGTTTCTTAGAAATTTCTAATAGTGTTGGATCGCGACCAATCTCATTTGATTCTTAAATCAATACCTGCCACGGTGTTTTAAAAAAAAAAATAATTTAAGATTGTTGGAAGTTGAAACTTGAACTTGTCTAACCTGTCGGGTATCACCGTCCACTTGGACAAGAATCCACTGACTCTGATATTTTTTTTGGGACATCTACTAGAACAAGCTTCTCACTTTATCAAACCCACCTCCAGCTAAGTTCGACAGCTATTTTGCTCCTTTTCTAAGGTGAAAATGAGAATCAAAGAGCACCCACATCTACTTCAAGTATGACTTATATTATTATTATTGATAGCTGATTAATTTTAAGTATTTATTATTTAATAAACTTGTTTCAATCCATCTGGGTATGGTATGTTTTAAGCATATATGCTTTTCTTCTAGCTTTTGTTTTTGTTGTTTAGTTTTTTTTTTTTTTTCATTTGTTCATAGATTGGTATTCAATCTTTCAATTGAATTAAGTACTAAAGTTTTGTTTTTTTAGCATCATATAGTTCTTTCCCGTCGAAAATTTTAGATTTTGATCTGTAATTTAACAAATTTTGAATATAGTTTGTAATTTATCATCTGGGTTAGATTCTACCTATCGAATTTGGGTCTTGTGTGGTTGTCTTTTGTTTATTGAACAACTTCTTTTGCTTTATAAGTTCCTTAATTCTCTCTTCTTCTTTTTTTTCGACGATGATTTTGAGCTGTGAATGACTGCTAATGTTTATCTGGGGTTTGAATCATAGAATGAACTTAGAAAAGTTTCATATAGTTTTCTCTTTCTATATGCAGCACAAATTTTGATGTCATTGTTTGAATTCGAGTGAGGAAGTTGAATTTTGATGCAAGAATGGCTTCGAATGATAATGGGAACTACAAGGAGAAAATTGAGGAATCTAAAGGAACTGAAGCTAAGTGTCAAATCCCTTTTGACATTTCAACATCTCGAAAACAGCTAATGGGCAATGAAAAATCTCAGAGTTCTAATGATATATTTAGTGTGTTTCCTAATAGACTAAATTTCCTCAAGTTTGGATCTGCATCGACCAAATTCATGCAAATAGCTAAGCAAAGAGATGAGATTTCACAATCTGTTGCTTCTTCTAGCGTTCATGGTTTAAGGGAACGAGTGAATGGGGTCTTAGCGAAGAAAATTGATTGGGCTTCACTCATGAAAATGGGCAAAGAATGGATAAGAGACCCAATGAATATGGCAATGTTTGTGTGGATCATGATTGTTGCTGTCTCTGGTGCTATTTTGTTCCTTGTCATGACAGGAATGTTAAATAAAGCAATACCAAAGAAGTCCGATAGAGATGTCTGGTTTGAAGTTAATAATCAAATTCTCAATGCACTGTTTACTCTTATGTGTTTGTACCAGCACCCCAAGAGATTGTACCACCTTATACTTCTTTGTAGGTGGAAACCGAAAGACATCTCTAGACTTCGAAAGATTTACTGCAAGAACGCGACTTATAAACCCCATGAGTGGGCACACATTATGGTGGTTGTTATTCTGCTCAATGTGAACTGCTTTGCTCAATATGCGCTATGTGGTCTAAATTTGGGGTACCGCAGATCTAATCGACCTGCAATAGGAGTTGGGATATGCATATCGGTTGCAATAGCTGCACCTGCAATAGCTGGTGTTTACTCCATCATGAGCCCCCTTGGGAGGGACTATGATTCTGAAAGGGATGAGGAAGCACAGACTCCGATCAATGCTGATGGAAGTGTTAGGCCAGACCAATTAAGATCGAAATCTTTACAGAAAAGATATTCATTTGCCCCAAGAGATGATCAAAGGATGGTTGAGAATAGACCGCAATGGAGTGGTGGGATACTTGACTTCTGGGACGATATTTCTCTGGCATACCTCTCGCTCTTTTGTACTTTTTGTATTTTTGGGTGGAATATGGAGAGACTTGGGTTTGGTAACATGTATGTTCACATTGCAACTTTTGTCTTGTTCTGTATGGCTCCTTTCTGGATTTTCAACTTGGCTGCTGTGAATATTGACAATGAGACTGTCAGGGAGGCTTTAGCTGTTACTGGAATTGTTCTTTGTGGGTTCGGTTTACTCTATGGTGGTTTCTGGAGGATCCAGATGAGGAAGAGATTCAAGTTGCCAGCTTATAACTTCTGTTTCGGTGATCCAACAGCTAGTGATTGCACGCTGTGGCTTTGCTGTTGCTGGTGCACTCTTGCTCAGGAAGTCCGAACTGTCAATACTTATGATATTGTGGAGGATAATTTTTTCATAAAACAATTAGACAATGATGGACAGTTGCCAATATCACCTTTGCCTCGTGAAGATGGAGTAGTGACTCCATATAGATCTGGCTCCAGTTCTCCACTTGGGAACAGCCCTGTGACAGCGAAGGCCAGTATAGTTCATTCTCCAAGTCCCAGCAGAGTTTCAAGGGAATATTATAGTCCAGAAAGGCAGCTTTCTGTGGTAAAAGAAGAGTCTTTCCCAAGAGGTAAGGAAGAAACAATGACTCCACCTACTCCATCATTGATACAGAGAGAATAGTAGTTAGTCAAATTTCATTTTCTTTTGGTAAATGAATTTATTATAAAAGATTGTGTAAATTTTGCTTGTTTTTGGAATGAATTTAAAATGCATTGGTTGTCTACTGTTTTCTCTCGCATATCAGGCTTTATGAAGATATTTCCATCTGTACAATCAGTTTATCTCATAATCAAACAATCATTGTTACCGTAAGCAAATTTAGAATAGTAAACTTTCTGGATGGCAGTAGATAATTTTTCTAACAGACCTGTTGATTGGCCTTTGTTCCTCATTGAGTACCTGGAGAAACTTAGCACGCGTGCTTAGAGGCGTTTACCACGAGCTTTCAGTAGGTTCACATGAGAATATGAAAATTAAAAGTTCAGTAAAAATACATATGGGAAAGCACTTAAAAACTTTAGTCAAAAGTTAAGTGATCATGTGCTTATTATAAAACAAAAGCATGATTAATCAGGTATAGTCGTGCTTTTAGAGTTAGTTCTGCTTGTTTACTTGGTAATTGAGAAGGATGATTATGAATAAGGCATAGTGCAAAAGAGTTTATGAGCAGAGGTGGTGTTTGGAAGACCGACATCAGTATCTATTGTAGCATAGGTGTCACCCCAGATAGCGATGAGTGAAATACGACCCCAGATAATATATATATATATATATATATATATATATATATATATATAGTGTCTTATTGAGTTCTATGAATCTTTATAAATTTGAGCTCTCTGCGAATTTAGGCTGGTTTGACTCTCTTAAGAACCTTCCAATTCAGTATAAGGACTTGTACCTTCTTTTATTTTTTTTATTTTTCCTGAGTTGGGAGTATTGCAATTTTTCGGGATATTGTTTCGTAAATCATTGGCTGATTATGAAACATTTGATATTAAGGACCAAACCTGGCACTAGGTTCATAATTGGGTCATTAGTCGTATTATTTCTATTATTAGATGCAATCTCTAGTGGCACGAGTATGGGACTTAAGAGCAGTTCACCTAATATCCTGATCAATCTTCAAAGTCGGTTTTAATTCCCATTAACTTTTTATTCATGTTATTAAAAGATCAGTTGTAATTTATGTTGCTGTGATAGAAACCTGAGTCTATTAG
Organism: Xanthoceras sorbifolium; assembly: GCA_003430845.1. Classification (NCBI taxonomy): domain Eukaryota; kingdom Viridiplantae; phylum Streptophyta; class Magnoliopsida; order Sapindales; family Sapindaceae; genus Xanthoceras; species Xanthoceras sorbifolium. The sequence goes on along the minus strand of CM010614.1, from coordinate 12,431,338 downwards.
CAGGTTCAAGGTCCTAGTTATTGCTTTTCTGCAGAACTTTTGTTATCAGACACCTAATTAGCCTAAGAGACTGAAGATTTTGGCCATCTTTTCTTCAATTCTATTCTATTGTCTATCTACCATATCTCGCGTAGTTGTCAATTAGGCTACATGACAATGGAAAAGCAGTGCTGTTGTCACTTCTAAAAGAACTTGTCTACGACTTTGACGTTGTGATTAAGTATTTGATGTTATCATACATTTTACATCAACGTTTCCTACATTTTGCACACATATACACGCACGCACACAGTGATAAACATGCTTAGAGTGCATTTTGAAAATGCTTTTGCAATGACAAAAGCACTGTCGGATAGTCAACAAAAGCTCTTTTTGCATATTTTATAGTGTTCAGTTGAAAGAGAGCCAAGCTTTTTCGAGCTCAAAGAAGCAATAGAAGTGCTTTTTGAGAAACACCTACAAGATTATCAGTTTCTTTTGCTATAATGCTACATATCTTATAGAAACTTTCTGAGATGAATCCTAGAGAGAGAGAGAGAGAGTCCTTTTGTAGTTTTGTAAACATTATCTATCTATTTGGTAGTGGAGTAGTTATTGTCACATGAGAAGAGTGCCACACTGATTGATTGATGCTAGAATCCCTCTTATTAGCAACTTTATTACAAGGTAGATATTTTCTGTTTGATTAGGTACCTGATAGATTAGTTTCTCCAATCATGGCCAACTTTTTTTTTCAAGCTGCAAATGGACGTGTGCACGCGTAATGACGCATATGAAAACAGCAACACAAGCTTGTAACACTACTGGCTTGGGGATTTTATAGCAGCCTAGTACTCTTCTACTAACACCATCATTCTCATTTTGGTGATCATGGTTGCCTGTAAAGTTAGATGATTATGGATTTTAATCCGCTTAATGACCAAAAGTGAAACTCTTCCAAGCCCTTCATCCACAAGCGAAAACGACACTCACTTATTTAATCGATGTTATTAACACTAATACAATGAAAATGATTGTCATCAAGCAAAAAAAAAAAAAAGAAATCCCAGTTTCTGTCATTGTCTCTCTCACTTTCTGATTGCTGATGCTTGTTGCTTGTCCTTCCTCATTTTGTCTCTGTTTTTTTTTTCAACTTTTACGTTTTATGTCTCCATTTTTTGTTTATTATTTAGTCTTTGAATTATGTCTGTAACCTGTTATCTGCATGTGAAAAGTTTGTCATGCTCTCCTGGGTGGACGGTGTAATGGAGAAGTAGTTTGCTGTTTGGTTGCAGAAACTGCCAAATAAAAAATCTGGTAAAGATTGTATCATCAATCACCATACCTGAAAATTTGCATTTGATTATGGTGGAGTGAGAGAATGTAGCCATGGAGACTAGTCTTAAACTTACAAATGGAAGGTATGAAAGGCTATATCGATTCCCGAAGTCATTATTAGAACTTTTTCAGTGAAACAAGCGTATCATGTCATGGCACCGAAAATATTTTAATCCAAATTTTAGGTTATATGCAACTATCAAGCGCTTTTACTTAAAAAATTTTACCTTATTAACTTAAAAATAAGGTAATATTTTAAAATTTTATGGAAAACAAAAAAAGTTTTAGGTAGAATTAGGGTAGATGTTGGGTTTTTCTTTTCTTAATTAATTAATTTCTTACACTTAATTAGGTTCTTTAATATCTAACTAGCAGCTATAAACACCATTGATTAGTGGCGCAATCTCATTTGGTAGCATTTGGTAAAAATAGTTTTAAAAATTGAACTAATGTAAATATATTTGATATTATTCTTTAAACTGAATAAAACAGTTGTTTAGAGAAAAAATTCGTAATTTATTTAAAAATAATGAAAAAAAAATATTATTTTTAACTTTGTAGTTATAAACTTAAAAATATTTTTTTTTATTTACTAAAATAATTTTTTTTTTTTTTAAAGTTGACACTGGAAGGGTCAGAGGACTATCGGGACCAACCGAGATTAAATCATAATAGGTCTACTCCCACATGGGGGAGAGGTCTACCCACACAATTGCGATGTTATAAGTAATGGTGAGAAATAATTATTTACAATACACCACCAAGGTTTGAACTTTGGTGGCTTGGAGGTTTTTTGAAGCCTCCAAACCACCAAGGCAATTGTCTTGTGTGTTATTAAAATAATTTTTTAAAATACATAATAAAACAAATAACTTTATATATATATCTCTTAGTTTAAGGGGTAACTGTTTTCTTCTCCTAGGATTTTCTTTGTGGAGATCCTATGCGTGGAAGTAGATGTTGGATACTTTGGTAGGAAATTTAATCTTAATACTAAGAGGATCGTTCTAAGCTATCCTATTACTGTCCTTTTTTTAGGATTTTTTGTTTTTTGTTTAGACTACTTTTCTTGTGTGTAACTGTTTCCATGGAGTAAACTGACATCGAACATCTTTGTGAGGCTCTGTCTTCTTCAGCCTTGGAGGGACCAGTAGCCAGTTTGGATGAAACTCTCAAGCAACTTGGGGCAAGGAAATTATCAATGAGCCTAGTGGGGAAATTGTTGGCGACCAAACTTATTAATCGAGATGCCTTTCGCCTCATCATTCCACGTATATGGCACACTACTTAACCTGTTGAAGTGGAGTCTTTCGGCGAGAACAAGTTTACTTTTTATTTCAAAAACCTACTTGATCGAAAACGGGTGCTTATGGGTGGTCCATGGAGTTTCGATAAATCTCTTCTGGTGATAGAAGAATCTATAGGTCATGGTGATATCAACAACATGCAATTTGATAAATCAGAATTCTGGATACAGATACATAATGTACCCCGTTTATGCATGACGAAGGAAATTGGATTATTTCTGGGCAAGCAGATTGGTATGGTTAGGGAACTGGATTTAGGGGCGTCAGGAGACTATGTGGGACGTTACCTACGTATGCGAATTGTAGTTGATATTACGAAGCCGCTGCGTAGATGCATTAAAGTGGATATCAATGGTTCTGGACAACCGACGATTATGATATTGCGGTATGAACAGATGCCGAAATATTGTTTTCATTGTGGTTTCTTAGGTCATTCAGTCCGTGATTGCCCAACTGCAGAAATAACTACGGCTGAGGAAAGTGTGAAGTTTGAGTATGGTTCTTGGCTTAGTGTGACTAGCCCTGTTCGATCTCAAAGGCAGAATCGGGCTGATGACAGCAGCCGTGGAGACAATATTCCTCAGCAGCCACGGCCAGTGGTTGAGACTCCTCCACCTACACCAGTTGAAGACCTGCTCCAAGGTAGCTTGATGCAAACTGAATCCCCTGAATTTCCACCTCCATTACTAACAGGTCAGACAAGCTTGAATGATGCAGAGGCGATCTCTAATAGTCCAAGAGCTATCCCAATCACATGCTTGGTGATTCAGCCTCTCACGAAGCCGGTGAAGGAGCACAATGTCCTCATCAACGGACCAGTCGAAGAGGTTGTCAAGGAGATAGCTCTTCATGATACTATTGCATCTGTTTTGGGAAAGCATGAAAATAATGCATGTCCACGTTGTATGGTTCCTGATGAGGTAAATGTCCCTAACCATCTTTTATGAATGGATGTTGACAGTAGTGCTATTTTATTAGGCCCTATCTGTGATGTGAATCAAGAAATAATACACCGGCATCGAAAGGGCAAGGATCCTATCACGGTGGGAGAGGCAGAGTCTGTACCAATTTTTGGTGTTCCGGCTACGGTTCAAGTCAAGAAATGGAAGTGTCTTGCTAGGGTGTTTAAACCGAAATGAGTTGCCTTTTCGGATGGAACTGTCTTGGGGAAAAAAGTGGCAGGCAGTGTTACTGATAGTGATACTTTGGGTGGAAAGAAGTTCTGTATAATGGAAACTTGTTGTCTTTTGAATGAAGAGATATTGGCGAGTCTTGGGTTCCAGACCTGTCGGACACCATGAAAATCTTAGATTGGAACGTGCGAGGTTTGGGGAACACTTGTACGTTCCATGTCCTACGCCACCACACGCGGGAACATAAACCAGAAATTGTGTTCCTCTCTGAAACAATTTCTAATAATGTACGTATGGAAACTATTCGAGTACAGTTGGGTTTTAACAGTAAATTGGTTGTTAATCGAGAAGGCAGGAGTGGCGGTCTATGTCTCTTCTGGACTAGTGCAGTTGATGTTTCGTTGTTGTCTTACTCTCGATTCCATATCGATGTCCAAGTGTGCTCTCACTTAAATAAATTATGGCAGTTTACCAAATTTTATGATCATCCAGATGTTCATCAACGAGTTCACGCATGGACTATTCTGCGCCGATTACAGGGCCTTTCTTCTCTTTCATAGGTGTGTGGCAGAGATTTTAATTAGATCCTTGATGATAATGAAAAGAGTGGTGGTAATACTCGACTATATGCCCAAATTAGTAACTTCTGGGAGGCTCTCGATAATTGTCATTTGTCTTATTTGGGGTTTTAGGGTCCTCAATTCACATGGTGTAATGGTCGCGGTGGTATCGGGTTTGTTCAAGAACGTCTTGATCGATGTGTATGCAATGTTGAGTGGTCTGTTTTGTTTCCGGCATCTACGGTCTCGCACTTACAATTTTGGAGGTCTGATCATCCCCCTATTTTATTAGATGTCTTGGAGCATTCTCAAAATCCTTTTAAAGTTTTTCACAGCTCTTTTCAGTTTCTATTTAAAGCTTGTTGGGCGGATGAGGATGAATGTTGTGCTATCATCGTCCGTATTTGGAATTCTGTGGCTGCCACTATTGCTATTGTCTGTTCCATACTGCAAAATATTTCTAAGGAACTTTAAGGGTGGAATCATGCGCAGTGTTGTCATGTGAGTCGCCACATTTTTGCAAAAAAAAAAAAAAAAAGCAACAACTGTGGTGGTCAAAAATAGCTCAAAAGGCTTACACTCAAAAGAAAGACCAAAACCACAAAAAACAAGCCCAGCGCTCGACAGACCCAGTGCTTGACAAGCCTAAAAATACACTTTACAGAGTTAACACACGACCCAGCGGTCGACAGCTCAAACGGACGATCCAGCGGTCGACAAAATCGAGTGCTCGATAAAACCAGTGCTCGACATAGGCCCAACACGACAACAGGCCCAAAATTGTTGCCTAAAGCATGCGAAGCCCGGGCGCACGACCTGGCCCAACAGCCATCAGGCAACTGACTCAGTCAAACTTTGACTCAGTCAGTTGACTAAATCAACTTTGCCCAGTCAAATAAAGCTCCGAGATAATAGGAATCCCTAAAATCTCGGAGCACGATATCCTCAACGACATGGGTGCAACGGATAGCACCAACCCCTATAAATACAGCCTTATGGCTTCATTATCAAGGTCAAGCATTTTTATACCAAAGCTGTCATTCTGCTACTAATCAATCAGACTCACGCACGACACAATCCTAAGACCAGCTACGCACGTTATAGTCTCCTTTAATTGTACTACCTATGCTCGACATTTCAAACCATCGCCTATCGCACGACGTAATCCTAAGATCAGCTACGCACGACGTAATCCTAAGATTAGCTACGCACGACGTAGCCTCCTCTGATATCACTATCACGCTCAACGTAACATCATATACTGCATGACATACATCACATACTGCACGACATACACTCAAATTCAGGTATCTTTCGTCTTGCTTGTCTTTCCCCTTTTAGATTCACAATCTAACTTGGGCGTCGGAGGCTATTTGGCTGGCACCACCCCGGTGTCCCAAGAACATGACACTCTTCTTGTTGTTTTGCAAATTGGCGTCTCCTCAATCAATCATTGTAGACCGCTAGGTCATCAAGCGTAGATTTCAGCATCTACAACAACAGGCTAACAATTTGATGGATTCACTTGGATAGCAACAACTCCGCAAGGTTGAATCATAATTAGATGAACTTTTGCATGTTAAAGAATCATATTGGCAACAACGATCAAAAGTAACTTGGCTTCAGCAAGGCGATAAGAACACTTGATATTTTCATGCGAAGGCATCCAATAGGCGTGCCAAGAACACAATACATGGTCATTTTGATGAGTTTTTGATAAGTTGGGTACTTGGGGCACCTCTCGTGACTTCAAGGCAGCAACCATAACAAATTATTTTTCCAATTTATTCTCCTCCAGTGCACCCAATTCCAGCTGCTTGAATGTAGTGTATGATACTTTAGAGAGCAAGGTAACACCATCTATGAATTCATTACTTTATGCCACTTTTGTTGCTGATAAGATTAAGAATGCAATTTTTCAAATGTTTCCCACCAAAGCGCCGAGGATTGATGGTTTTCCGGCTTTTTTTTCGTCAAAAGTATTAGGATATCGTTGGTAATCAAGTTACCTCCGCTTGTTTACACTATTTGAGTCTCAAAATTCAGACCCATCAGTTTATATTCTATGTTGTATAAAATAATTGCAAAAACTTTAACGAATCGCTTTCGCAATGTCTTGGGTTATGTTGTTTCTAAGACACAAAGTGGTTTTATTCCAGGACGGCTTATCACGGATAATGCTCTTATTGGTTTTGAATGTGTGCATACCCTCTGTCGTCTTATTAATGGCAAGAATGGTTTTACAGCTATCAAGTTAGACATGTCAAAAGCGTATGATAGAGTGGAGTGGGGTTACTTGAAAGGCGTTATGCTTCAGTTGGGATTTTCATAACGGTGGACCAATAAAATTATGGACTGTGTTTCTTCTATTAGCTATTCTTTCTTATTAAATGGTGAAGTCGGTAGCATGCTTCGACCTTCCAGAGGCATCCGTCAAGGTGACCCTTTGTCCCCATATTTATTCTTACTTTGTGCTAAGGGTCTCACAGGTCTTATGCGCAGAGCTGAATCTGTAAGTGGTATTCGGGGTTTACGTTGTGGTAGGAGTGGTCCTCGCATTTCTCACATTTTCTTTGCTGATGATAGTTTATTATTCGTTCGAGCAAAGGTGGTTGATTATACTCATATCAAGAATTTATTAGCTATATATAAAGCAGCTTCGGGACAGGTTATCAATTTTTCTAAATCGGCCATGTCTTTTAGTAGAAAGGTTTCGATGCAGGACAGAGAGATATTAGCTGGTATTATTGGTGTGCGAATGGTGGAGTGTCATGCCACTTACTTGGGGCTCCCTAGTTTTATTGGTCGAAATAAACGATACCTTTTTTCTTCGATTAAAGACAAGGTTTGGAACACGCTCAAAGGGTAGGAGAATAGTTTCTTTTCTTCAGAAGGGAAGGAGGTGCTACTTAAGGCTGTTATTCAAGCTATTCCGACTTATACTATGTAGCTTTTTCGTCTTCCCCTATCAATTATCACTAAGCTTCATCGGCTTAGTGCTCGATTTTGCTGAGGGGCTGGTAACCAAAAGCGACGAATACATTGGGGTAATTGGCACGGTCTTTGCAAAATAAAAAGACTGGAGGTTTAGGATTTCGGAACCTCTCGCATTTTAATCAGGCTATATTAGCCAAGTAAGGATAGCGGCTTATTCATAATCCGGAGTCTTTGGTAGCTAAGGTGATTAAGCATTTTTATTTCCCTAACAGTTCTTTTTTGCAAGCTACATCTAATGCTTCTTCTTCAATGATTTGGCGCGGTATATAATGGGGACGAGAATTACTTGAGAAGGGCTTGAGGTGGCGAGTGGAATCGGGTTCTGCAATTTCTATTTATAATGACAATTGGCTGCTCAGGTTGCACTTTTCTAAGGTTATTTCTCCTCCAAGACTTCCTATTGATACTAAGGTTTGTAAGCTTAAAGATGAGTTTGGTGGCTAGAATTCCTCACTCATTCGATCCATTTTCGATGTATCTGATGCAAAGGCCATCCTTAGTATGCCTTCTTCCTTGTCTTCTAGTACCTCCCCTAATCTCTACCTTTGACAACCAGAAAAATACGATTTGTTTACTATTAAAAGTGCCTACTGGTTGGCACACAACTTTGACGGTGATCCAAGTTGCTCTAATGTTTCTTTGATTCAGACTTGGCGGACTTTTCTTTGGCAGCTGCAAATTCCTTCAAAAATAAAAATATTTGTATGGAGAGCATGCAGCAACTTGTAATATCTCTAATTTCGAATAAATATGAAAAATATGATTGAATTAATTTTGAATGTGTGACTATGATATTTATAATTTGAGGGGTAGAAAATATAATTAAATGTAAGTATATTTTTAAGGTTTTCAGATGGACCAAGTGGAGCGGTCCAGAAAGAATACATGAAAGAGAAGAAAAAATGAGACAGTGAGTACCGCGACCAGGAATCGCGATGAGCAGCTCGCGGTGAAAAGGATGATTTAAGGCAGTAAGTACCGTGACCAGTCACCACGACCGCAAATCGCGCTGAACAGCTCGCGGTGAAAGTGGCAAATTTCCACCAGTGAGCAACGCGACCACTGCTCGCGGTACCGGTCGCGATGGCTCAAAAATTGTAAAAAAAATAAAGCGGTGGAGCGGTGCATTTAAATGAATCAAAAAAGAGAGCAAAAGCTTTCAACATTCAACAAACATCACAGAAATAGCAACTAGAGAAAACGAGAGAGAAATAAGAGAGAAGATGAGAGAGAAAGAAGAAATAGAAGAAGAAGAAGAAAGAGAGAAAAAGAAGAAGAAGAAGAAGAAGAAAAGAGGAAAGAGAAGAAGGAAAGGAAAAGGAGGAAGAGTTCAGGTTTGGTGTACACGTATTTTTCGAATGGTTGAATTTTAGAGTTTTTGAATTAGTTGAATTATATGGATTATAGATTATAGTTCTAGTTCGGTGTACACGTGTTTTGGAATTTTTCTGTTTTCCAGAATATTTCAGATTGATTGAATTTGATTAAATTTGAGTTATTTGAATTATATTGATTATAGATTATAGTTCAGGTTCGATGTATACGAGTTTTCGAATTTTTTCAGTTTTTCAGAAATTTTCGGAATTATCGAATTTTATAGTTTTTGAATTATTTGAATTATATTGAGTAGAATGGATAGTTTGAAACCGATTTCGGATTGATTTGAATACGATTTGGTTCTAATAGTGTTATGGAAATATATTGTTGAAAGTGATTTAAATTATATTATATTGTGAAATGGATCGGAAAATGATTTTGGGGCAATTTGATTCGAGATGGAATTATGAAATACGTTTGAGTATATTTTGGATTGATTTGATATGATTATTGATTTATAAATATATTCGTATATTTCGGTTACATTATAGTTGATAAAATTTGAATTGCAAAAATATAAATATATCGATATGTATTGAACTTGAATTAGATTATTCGGAAAGAAATAAAATATGTTGACATTGGATTTGAGAAAACATTTTGGCTCTGATGTGTATAAACATAGATATGGATATAGGAGGTTGACATGTCAATTGGGTTTCTATCTGAACAGTACTGTGCCAATTATACCACCCTTTGAATAGTACAGGCCCAAAGTGCAGGTCCTAGGGTTCTGAAATTTGTCATAGGACATTTACAGCGAGTGATTCCGTTGATGTTCCATTCTGATCTGATGTTCGGCGGGTGGCCCCTTTTGCAGTCCGATGCCTGAACAACCCGTAATCCAATCCGATAACTTATATTTTGTATATCATGAGCCCAATCTGAAAACTGATTTGTTATATGGAAACGTTTGAGAAATTATGAAAATTGTTGATTGATTTTGGATAGTTGATTTGATATGAGCCCCATATATTGTTCCTATATTTATTATTTATAGTTTCAATAAACATATTGAATTATTTGATATAGTATATTTATATATACAATTTTATGTACATCCACTAAGCATTATGCTTAGCGTGTTGAGTTTTCTCGCACACAGGTAACAAAGGTTCCAAAGGCGATAAAGATAAAGAAGAGTAGAGACTGCAGAACCAGAGTCCGGAATCACATCTTTCCTGCATATATTTTGATAGTTCGTTTGTATAAGCTTATATATTTTGATTACCTCATGCATATACAGAAACTATTTGTAAATATTTAAGGAGCTTCCGCTATGTAAATATTTTATTATATGTTTATATTATTTGAATCTTTATAAATTATATTGTGATAATTGGTTGGTAAGTCGCACTGTATTTGGAAGGGTGCGCAAAATTGATTTGAGAATTTGGAAGTTGATTTTTAGGAATTTTAACTGTAAATAGGTTTTGGAAAGTCAGAAAAATAGAGGAAACTCTGGCAAGATTTTCGAAAATTATTTGGACCATTTTCAAATGTTTTTAATAAATTGTTAAATTATGGTTTATAAAAAGCAAAAGTTAGATTTTAGTATATAGTAGCGCTCCCAGATTCGGTCCGAGTGGATTTGGGTCAGGGGGCGTTACACCACTGGTTGCCAATGATGAAGAATCTTGTTGCTCGTTGGGTTCCGATCTCGGACACTTGTTCCTTTTATTCTCAGCGACCAGAAACGGTGGTGCATGCTTTGTTGAACTGTCCTTGCCTACATTTTCTGCCCAAAACTCTCCCAAGTTTATAGGGTTGTAGTTGGGATGATAATGTTAATTTCATTGATGTTATGATTTTTTATTCGAAGTCTTTAAGAATGGATGAATTATTGGAGTTGTAGGTTGTTTTATAGAGGCTTTGGTTTAGGAGGAACTCATTGCTCTATGGTACTCTCGTTTTGAAGGAAGAGGATGTGATCCCTTTGTGTAAATTGTTTATTTCTGGTTTCTCCTCCCCTGCAGATTCATCTTTGGCTCCAAGGCTTGTTGATCGTTTCATTCGATGGATTCCACCTGATGACGGTTCTGTAAAACTTAACATGGATGCAGCTATAGACAGTATTAATGGTATTGTTGGGTTGAGATTTGCTATTCGAGATCACCATGGCTCTGTTCTCCTCTCTTGTGCCACACCAATTTCTGGTTATTTGTATCCTGAAAACGCAGAAGCTACTTCTATAATTGTTGGCCTTCAACTTGTTGCAAGTTTGGCGTTTAATCGCATAGCTTTGGAGTCGAATGCTGAAATTGTGGTCAAGCTTGTGTATGGTCAATCTCTTTCTTTATCAGAGCTTGGTTTCATAATTCAGGATATCCGTGATTTTATGTGTGATCGTTCGTTTATTTTTTTCTTTCTCGCATGTGCGAAGATAATACCATAGAGTAGTTCAAAGCTTAGCTAAGTTAGCTCTCTTTTTAGACCAACAGATGGTTTGGATGAATGACTTTCCTCCATGTATTGCTCGCTTTGTTTCTGATGACTCTCGTTTCTGTCTGTAATTGGTCTTCTTTTAGCAATGAAAGTTTTGTAGTCCTCAAAAATCGCTCGGGGACACGGGGCACTACAACCTGCAAAGAGAGAACACGCGTGACCCGCAGGACGTCTGGGACACCGGGGTGGTGCCGGCCAAAGTCACTCCGACGGTCAAGTTAGCGAGTGCTAATAAATATGTAATGCTCGTAGATGGAGATGAGTGAGTGATACTTCCTGATATCTTGGCAATTGGGATCTCTTTGATCAAAGGAGATGTAAGGTTGGAGAGTGATCGGAGAACCTTAACAATGGCCGGAAGATGTGGTTTTTGTATTAGTAATCTCTGGATCTCAGTTTTTCCGGGGGCCCTTTTCTTATGAGGGATTATCCTCCTCTTTATAGGAGACTGATGTTTCTCCCTTTTGAGAGATCTCATCATTCTCTCTTCTCTGTCTTCCACCAAGAAAGCATCTGGGTGCTTCTTTTGATTGGGCTGCCATCAAGTGTCATTATGGCTTTGTAGGACCCGTTTCAAAGTAGATTACAATCTGGTCTCCCTCGGAGCGACGGAGATGCTATGTCGTACGACATATAGGTTTCTTGTCAATCTGGACCATGATTGGGTGATGTAGCACCGTCGTACTACATGAGTGCTTCATGTCGTGCGACATAGTCTTCGAAACTGGTACCTCTATATGATGGTGCTTCATGTCGTGCGACAATATCTTCGAACTAGTACGTCGTCGTACTACATGAGTGCTTCATGTCGTGCGACATAGTCTTCAAACTGGTACGTCTATATGATGGTGCTTCATGTCGTGCGACTCGGTCTTCATGCTGAGCCACCGTCGTACTACATGAGAGTGTAGTCCCACTTTTCGCTATGGGCTTTGTCTTTGGGCCAGACATATTTTGGCTACTACAAGTTTCTGTTTAAAAAAAAAAAAAAAACTTTATATATATCTTTTTATTTTGAAAACTGCTTTTAGAATAAAATCTTCCACTAGTATGAACTCTAGTTTATTTATTTTGTTATTAACCAGTTGCAAATTTTAAAAATTTTAGGATAAAAACACATATTCAATATTCAATCAGTAATGCTAGTTTCTTGTCAATTTTTTTATTTTTTGGCTTACAGGATACTTCAGGGTTGTTTATTTTTTTATCTGAAAACTGAATAGAGTTGAATTTTTCTAAAGACTAAACAGAGATTGAAACCGAAAACTGAAATAACATGTTTTTTTTTTTTTTCTAACTACTAAATAAAAGTATTGATTGTATTTTTTTTAAGAGAGAAAGATCTGAATAAAGATAAATTTAGAAATATATTAGTATAAAAATAATAATAATATAATAATAAAAATATTATAATTATAATTTAGTGATTACATATTAAATAATAAATTAAGATTTTTAACTTTTTATTTTGAATTATTTTTTAATATTTTTAAATTATTTAATTACTTTAAAAAATAAATAAATTTAATTTAATTTATTCAATTGAGAGTCATTAAGCCTTGAATAAATAAATAAATAAATCACATTCATTTGACAACTGGTGGCAAACTTTTTTCTCCTGTTTCTTTGTATGTGATAGGAGTATGCGTGTGTGATGATGATAATGATAATGATATTCATCACAATGGACCACCCTAGAGTTGACAATTCAGTACGATGATGATTGATAGCCGTGTGATCCAATCACAACATCAAACAGGGGCCCTCCTGATTGCACTGTTGACTGGTCAAAATTCACACTCTTGTCTGGCTCCAGCCTTGCATATACTTAATAATGTATTTTTTTTTTCCTCTCCATTGTAAAAGACAAAAAAATAAATAAAAGGCTATGTTTGCCACTTGACTACTCAAAAATGGGTTCTAGGTTATGGACCATGATGATTTGATTTATTTGCCCAAAACAATGAGAACTTGCTACAAGTTTAGGCACCACTGCCTACCCCGAATCTGTCTAGTTAAATGTTAAATTTATTATATTTTATATAAATTTTATCCGTGTAGAGTTAATTACGATATTTATGATGAAATTAATTGAAAATTTATGTAATCGAATGAAAATATACAATAATAAAAGTATGAAACTACACTAATACCTTTATTTTTGCTACGGAGCCATAGCAAATTCTAAGTATAACAACCGATGTCCATTTCCTTCTTACTTTTTTAATAGTTATATAAAATTGATTATTGTATTTATAAAGTTGAAAGTAAAATATGCGTATCCAATCGATTCATTTTTGGTCAAAAACCATAGTAAAGTCCCAAAATATAATGACTGATGTTTGTTTCTTTCAAAGTTTCATTATTATTATTTATAATTATTAATTTGTTGGAATTATTCCATCAAGTTGAGGAAAAAAAAAAGATCCCTACAAAGAAAGTGATAAAGGCGAGTTGTTGTTTTCAATTAATTATTGCATAAAATAAAGACATGGTTAAAATATAAAAAAAAAATCAAAAATATAAATGACTGGTCTGAATTGTTCACATTATCTACTTATTAAAGTATATATATTACTAAAAATATTGTGTTTCAATCCTGAATTGTTTTTAATTTTTATTTTAACTTTTTTATAAAAAAAAAATAATAATTTATTAATAATAAGGTAAATTTATAAAATGGACTCATTTTTATTTTAGCAATAAAAACTTCATTTATCCTATATTAAATAACCCATTTCAAGAAGTTTTGGTTTATACAGATCCACTCATAGCTTAAGTGGTTAGTGCACTTCCCTTCCACTTCAGTGGTGAGGGTTCCATTTTCATCATGTATATTTATCAGCATTGTGGGTAATTTTCTCCCCTTATAATAGGAGTAGATATTCGGACCACGCGTTTAGTGATCGATCTCGATAGGTCCCGGCAATTATTAATCTTATAATTGTACCTCCCTTCAAAAAAAAAAAAGTTTTGGTTTATATTCTATTTAAAGTTATATCTACTAAAAGAAAATATTAATTGAATTCCACTCTTTGGTTAAAACCAAACTCAAAATTCTACAATTTAAATTAAGGGGAACTTCAATTTAGTTTTTATTTTTTGATTAAACATCATTTTTTTGCTTACGTTTTCTTTTTTGGTTCGTGTGGTCCCTAACGTTTTCTAAATATATCAAATTGGTTATTTTGACCGATTTTTTTTTGGTCAATTGCCATTTAGATAATTTTGCCCTTAAAGAATTTAATTAATAGAATTACAATTTTACTTTCAATTAAAATATAATAAAAATAATTAAATAGAAAAAAATTAATAAAATAATATTAAATTAAATTATAAAAACTTAAACATATAAAACCTGTTTAAAAAATTATTCAAATTAAGTTATTTTATTAGAAAAATTAACATTTAAAAAATTAAAAAAATGGAGAATTAAAAAAAATTAAAAAATATTCAAACTAAGTTATTTAATTTTTTTAACAGGTTTTATATGTTTAAGTTTTTATAATTTAATTTAATATTATTTTATTAGAAAAATTAACATTTAAAAAATTAAAAAAATGGAGAATTAAAAAAAATTAAAAAATATTCAAACTAAGTTATTTTGTTAGAAAAATTAACATGTAAAAAATTAAAGAATAAAATATAATTCTCAATTTAATTTATTTACTTTATTTTTTTTAGCAATTTTTAATTTTTTTTTAATTTTTTAAATGTTAATTTTTATAATAACATAATTTAATTTGAATATTTTTTAATAAATTTTATATTTTTAAGTTTTATAAGTTAATTTAATATTATTTTATTATATTTTAATTGAAAGGTAAACTTATAATTTTATTAATTTTTCAAAGGCAAAACTGTTAAATAGTAATTGTTGACCGTCAAATAGTTAGTTAAATGACCAATTTGATCTATTTAGGAAACGTGAGGGACCACGCGAATTTAAGAAGAGAAGATAAGTAAAAAAATAATGTTTCATCAAACTTTAAGGACTAAATTAAAGTTTTCCCTTAAATCAATAAAAATTCAAAATCAATTTGTACCAAAATATGTTTAATCAAATCACCTTATTAGAAAAATAATAAAAAAAATAAAAGCTTTTCAAAAATCAATATAGCCTTACGTTTTTAAGTTATCACTCTTAAAAAAAATTGTAAAATAATTTGATATGGTAATAATAAAAATATAATCTGATATCGATTTGAATGCATTTGTTTAATATTTAATTATTAAATTATCCTGTTGAGAAATTGTAATTAAAATGTAATTATGTCTCTTTATTAAGGACCATAGACAAATGTAAACAATCGATGAGACCAATAGTGCGTATGTACATGGACAATTTTAACGAAATTTTTTAATTTTAGGGGGGTATAATTCGGTATATGCCATATTCTCCATACCAATTTTAAACTTGAAATTTTCAATGAAATTTAAATACTTAATAATTATTAATTTATTTTTACAAGGTTGACTATTTACAATTGGCTCACAACAAATTTAGGAGCTTAATTAATGTTAATGGCCACAATTAATCACACAATTTCTAACAAACTCGATAGCGTGAGCTTAAAACACTCCACTTTTCAATGCCAAATCACATATTTAATTACCTAAACAAATAAAAAGGAAAAACGCGGTCAAATATAGAGAAATTTGAGTAAATCCGGGACACTAATCAATGTGTACCTGACCACTTAAATATTAACACGTGGAGAAATTAATATAAAAAAATTTATTAGGCAGCTTTTTTTTATGTTCTCCATGGCAATTTTTTCTTATCTCTCACTAAAATATTTTTTATATTTATTATACTACATGTCATCACTTGAATAGATTGATACACATGCTAATTGGTGCACTGGCTGTACCCAAGATTTCTTTGTCGGTCAAATAGTCAACAAATGTTGGCTTGACACCATTGCAATGCAAGACTGCTGAGCTGTCCGCCTGTCTATCTGATTCAGATAAGTGTGCGTGTTCAAAAATAAATAATAACATTTATTCCAAAGGGGCCCTCCAAATCCTCTTGTCCAATTGAATTCCTACACGTTACCACAATGAAATCAGTCGACTCTTTGCGTCTTGAGTTTACTAAAAATGGAGAATTGCAAAAATCTCTTGCGAGTTTGACATTTCTTAAAAAATAACCTTTTCATTTTAAGTTTAGATAAATCTCATTTATTGTATGCTAAAAATATTTTATATTTTTAAAAATTAATTAAAAATTCTATTGGTTGTATACCAAAAATTCAAAAATACTCTATGGTTTCAATATATTAGAAAAAAAAAACCGTTTGATTGTATACTACGAGATCCTTTGCGGATATATTATTAAAAGGGAGATTTAGAAAATTATTATTATTTGATATTTAATAAAAAAAATTTAATTTTAAATTAGATAAAAGTTCATTTATTTTATAAAAAAATATTTTATAATTTTAAAAATTGGTTAAAAGCTCTACTAATTATGTGTCAAAAATCTAGTAAAATTCTCTTTTTATCTAAATTTAAAATTTATTTATTTATTTATTTTCAAAACTGAAGAAGAGCTTTTAGAACCTCTCTTATTTAAATTCCAAACTGTTTTATTTTTTCAGAAAGATGCAAAAATTTAGGGATATTTTGGGAATTTCACTACACAAATTACGCTCAACGTGTAATTGTGAAATTACTAAAGTATCCAACAACCCCTCTATAAAACCCTCCCCAGAAGATAACCTCCCCAGTTCCTTCTGGTTTCCAGCTCTTCTCCTCTCTCCTTCTATTTTTGGTTTTTTATTTTTTTGTGTTTTCATTTTCAGAAGAAAAGAGAAAAAAGTATTTTCAGACAAGAACTGGCTAACTCTCAGGGAAAAACTCTGGAAGAAACCGAACACGAGAACCTAAAAGTGGTTCTTGCGCTCTATGAGGCCTTAAAATCTCGTGACGTCAAGACCGTCCACCAGATTCTCGCTCCCGACCTCGAGTGGTGGTTCCATGGCCCGCCAACCCACCAGTTTATGATGCGCCTCCTCACTGGCTCCACATCACCGTCGCCGTCGTCATCATCATCATCACCAGACTCGTCATTCGAGTTCGTGGTCACTCGCTCGCAAATCAAATCCTTCGGGCCCACAGTCATCGCCGAGGGTTGCGATCACAGCCGTCGAATCTCCTGGGTCCACGCCTGGACGGTCACTGATGGGATAATCACTCAGGTGAGAGAATACTTCAACACTTCTCTCACTGTCACCCGCTTCGGACCGTCCGATTGCTCTCCCAAGTCTGCTCCATCGACGGTCGAGATCAATTCCGTGCATTGCCCGTCCGTTTGGGAGAGCAGCTTCTCCAACCGGGTCGGTAAATCTGTCCCGGGTTTGGTTCTCGCCATCTAGAAAAACCCGAACCTCTCGTACAAGTCAATCAGGTGCGGCCCCGAGTAGTGTAATAAAATAATAGGGCACCCACGTGTTGGTTCCTGCCGCGAGAGAGAGAGAGAGATGTGAGTGACTAAGGCTGTGTTTGGCTTTTGTTGGCGTGCTGGGTTTGTTTTGCTTTGTTTTGTTTTCTTTTGTAGAAGTGCTTTTGTCTTTTTTGTGTAAAAGTGCTTTTGGAGGATGGGTCTAACCATGATGGGTAGACCCAGACCCGATTGGTTGTGTTCTTATGTTTGTGTCAATTGGTGCTTTGATTGTGAAATAAAGATGTGTTTATTTAATAGCTTTTTTTTCAATCTAATTATGCTTGATTTAATTGCTTCTACAAGTGTTTTTATATATTCATTTAAATAGTAATTTAAAGAATTTTTTTCATATTAACGCACGGAAAATGAGGTGGCCCATATATTCTTTTACATTTACTTAATAAAATTATGAATTCTGATTATATTTTTTTATTAGTCATACTCCTTTTGACATTTTGTAGCGTAAAATGTGTATAGTATTTTTTTTTTTAAGGATATATTATAAGATTAATAATTATTGGACCTGTCGAGATCAATCACTAAACATACGGTATTTAATTGGAGACATCTACTAATAAATAAATATGGTGAGACTAAACAGCAGTCTCTCGTAAATTTTAAAACTCATAAAATGAATTTCAAAGAAAATTTTATATTTTTTTGTTAGCTTAGAAGTATTTCTTATATAAATGATCATGGTGGTTGAAAATTATACCAAAATGGATGGTGATTGATGATGATGAGGATTGGGTCGTCTAAAATTGAAACTTTTGCAGCCTTTATAGGTAAGCTTTCTTATTTAATGTTGATACGAACCTCGCCAACTTGTGACGAAACCCGTAACAATATTACTGCCTAGGACCGTTCTACTTTCAGGTTTAGGATGGAAAACCGCGACCCAACACCTATAGAGAAGGTGCGAACCTTGGTATTAGGAGGACGCCACAATCAAGGATGGCAAACTTGATTGATAAGTCAAGGTACGAACGCCACAGAGTAATCTGATAAGTTCGTAGGTTCTTCAAAGAACCCAAGAGAGACTTAAACTCACATTTCTATATTGAAATTCATCTCTGCCTCCATTAAATGACTTACAAATGAGTTTAAATAGAAAATGAAATGTCTTGGAACAACTCTCCAAGCATGGGAAACGAAAATAAGTAAAGCAATGTGTGATTTTGTTGACTAGAAAGGTTTGAACTCAATAAAAACGTGCAATACAAATGTCAAAGGAAGATAACACAATTGTCAAAGTTAGACAGCTTCTGGATACTTTGAAATAACCAACCATATCTTCCTCGTATGGCCTCCAATGGATCTAATATTCCAACATCAAAGTTGAAGATAAGATCATGAACTTTAAAAAGACCTACTCACACGCCTCCAAAAATCTAGCCGTTCACACGTTATGAATTTTCAAAGTTATCCTTTCGAATCAGCAGGTTGCCTCGCCTTTGTGCTAGATAAGTCTTCATCATTCCCCTCCTCTTGAAAAGGATTTGTCCTCAAATCAAGGTCATCACTTGTTGATGTGAAACAATACGAATTACACATGAAATGATAACGAATGATACGAACTACAAACGAACAACAATATACGATGGATTTGAATAGAAAACAAAGTTATCCTTTCGAATCAGCAGGTTGCCTCGCCTTTGTGTTAGATAAGTCTCCATCAAATGTAGCCGGCTTTCTACTACTTTGTCTAAATTTTTGACCCAAAAGAAAAGTCCAATAATAACATCATTTAATTGAACATGTACTCACAAGTTGCATGAAGCAGGTGATTTGAATTTGAATATCTTTTTCATTTTATTAATTAATAATGACAACCACTTTGGCACATCTATTTATATTAAAATAGTTAGTGTATCTTTCTCTCATTTCAATGGTAAGGGGTTTAATTTTCACAATACACATACCAGTATGTATGAGTAGTTTTCTCCTTTTATTGTGGAAGTAGATGTTTTCTATTATGGGAGTAGATATCTAGACCGCGCGTTTAATAATTAATCTCGACAGGTGCCAGCAGTTATTAATATTATACTTATACTCCTTTCGAAAAAAAAAAAAACAACTTTTTTGAATTTGGACTCACAAACTTATCTTCTAATAATTATCAATATTCTTATTGCATAAATTTGTAAGAAAAACTTGAATTTTATTCGACCTTAACATCTTTTGATTGATAATGAAATTATAAAAAAAAAAATAACCTTATAAATTTTAAATAAATAAAATTTGTATATATTCTTGTGAAAAGTAATTTTATTTGAATGCATTTTCATAAAAATATTTTCAAAATTTTGTAACTTAAAACTGATATGTTAATGTTATGATTGGAAAAGCTTAAAAAAATTAATTATATACCCAAATTTAATAATCATACTTATAGAAACATGAGAAAATTTTTTAGTAGATGTATTCTATAGTTCTATAAAATCTTGTAATGTATGAATTTATATTTAAATTTTTAATTATTTATATATATAATATAAAATTTTATTAAAAAATTATATGAAAAAGCACTTTGAGTTCGCATTTTTCTAATCATATAGCAACAAATTTCCAAGGACACGTGTACGATGATTAATCACTTGCAGCTAATAGTGTTGTTGTCACATACAGGTCCACATTGCATCATCATGACCCTTTTGATTGAAAATGACGTGTGAGGTGTGATCTGAAGCTCATCATAATTTTATAATGGGATTCAACGCAATAATGACGTGACATTTATTTATTTATTTTTAGGGCAATTATCGATGAATATTGATATTAAAAAATAAATCATGAATTTGATAATGAAATGATTACATAAGTAAATTGGGTATAAATTACAAACTTATAGAAAAGTTGATTGAAAATTATCAAGTGTGATCGTCCGAATTTTGTTAAAATCTGAACTTTAAATTTTTAATAATTAAATGAATCCAACCACTATATTTTTTTTCTAGAGAGATTGAAGAATAAAAGAAAAATAATAAATAAATACTGTTAGTAAAATATATTAAAGAACGGAGTTTTGATATCTGAATTTTCGATCAAGTCTGAATGTTGACATTAAAAATTATTCAAGAGTTAATCTCAAGAATTAAAAATTCTTTTTCAAAATTTTGTTAAAATATTTCTCATTACTTATAATCATACCATTAAAAAAGGGATAAATTTTCACTAAAAATATTATGGATGAATAATATTATTTAAATTAATTAAACATAAATTGAAATAATATTTTTAAAGTTGTTTTAATTTTATATTTTGTTACTTAATTGAATCTCCATTAACCTTATAAATTATAATATAACTCCATGTGACAAAACAAGATATATTTTTTTGTGTGTGGATTTTGATAATAAATTATTTTCAATTTCCCCATCGCTTTTTATCAACAAAAATTCTATATTCAATTTCAATATGGCACGAATCTTCAACTGCTTTGTCAACATATTTTGTATTTTAATATTTATAAATTTACAAAAAATAAAATAAAATATTGCCCAATTGTTGGAGAAGATGTTAACAAGAATATTTTCCAATTGTCTATGGAGGAAATTGACAAATATATTTTTTTGTATTATACAAATTGCAAATAAAACAAAGATGAAGATAAGTTGGTTGATTAAGATTGAACTAATATTCTATATATATAAAATTTGATTTGATGTGGTTGCTCTGATTGTGAACAAATAATTATAATTTTGATTATATATAATAAAAGTATATCTTGCGGCTCAGAACCTCATCTTGTTAGTATACATTGATATAAAATATAAATCCTCGATCTTAAAAGTGTAGGAGTGGCTCAGATATATCAATACCTATAAATATATATGTCAAGACTTAAATTCTCATCATTAAGATAAAAGGGAAGGTACACTAACCACATCAACTAAGAGTGAATATGTTAATTTTAAATATTTTTAATTCTAAATAAAAACGAATAAAATATTACCCGACCAGGGCTATATTATGGCAACATCATTTTAGTTTATTAAAGAGAAAAAATTTGAAAAAATAGAGGAACATTTTGATATGGTGGCTTTAGTTGGAGAATGATCTTTGACAATTGACAATTAAAATGATTCTATATATATATATATATATATTTTGAAGAATCTTGATCTTGATATCTTAATTTGAATTTCAAGAAAATGATATCACAATTATCAAAGGAAAATAAGAACAAGAAAAAGAGGAATGTTGATTATTCTCTATAATAATAATAAAATATCATATACCAAAATTCTTCATTACAAGAATTATTCTTCATATGTGCTTTCTTTATATTTGTCTCTCAAATTATGCTATGTATGATTTAACTTAGTAGGTCTTCGTAGTTTATTGACCTGTAATATGTTAAATTTAAAATAAATAAAAAAGTTATTCTATGTATTTTTATCCTTACTCATTTTATAAAGCATATTATAACATACTTTTAATTACTTTTAATACGCAGAAACACTTTCAATATATATATCAAAATTCATTAAACTTAATTGAATTTGATCAAGGTCAATACCAAAATTAAAATAACAGATCTCATAGTTGAGAAACCTCTGCACACACGTATATAAGTTTTGTTTTGGGTAATCAAAATAGGTTGAAGAGAGGTTCATCCCAAACCCAATATGGAACATTGCACTTAGTACCTCACACATATTTAGAGGCTCCTTACTACACCTATGTCGAGCCCAAACCTTAGGGACTTTCGCGAATGAATTTGTTATATATAAATATATTACCTCAATAAAAATCAGTGGTGACAGTTCGAACTTAGCACCTTACCCAAACTGATAAGTGCTCTTACTATCCGAACCACTATTTGAGATTATAAAAGTCCCTTTTATGTTTAAAAAACAAAGTAGAATATCTTCAAAAGTACTATATATAAAAACATTCCAACACAATTTTAGTATTTTAAAAGTGCTATTCTAATCTTTTTTTTTTTTTTTTTTATATTGTTGGAAACGCTAGCAAATAAATGCTTGTGAATTGTGATGTCAGAATATTTCCATTTGAAAAGATAGGTATATTATTGATTCTTCATAAAATTCTGATAAGTACTTTTTTCAACCAAAAAAAAAAAAAAAAACCCATTTTCGACCAAAAATAGTTTATTGTAAAAACAATCCACTGAGAAAATATAGTTGGGAATATGGGATGCCTTTTTTTTTTTTTTTTGATTCGATAACTTTTCAAAGAATCCATACACTTGCAAAATGTAGAAAATTTGAAACATCAATTCAACAAAATCTTTTTCATTTTCATTTTGTCAAGTCAATATTTAATTATTAATTGCATTAGGCACTAAAACTGATTGAAAATGACATACAATTAGAATAATTCATGCGTAAAATATTTAGTCAAGTCAATATTTAATTATTAATTGCATTTATATCTATAAAATAATAGCACTAAAACTGATTGATACAATTAGAATAATTCATGTGTAAACTTCAAGACTACGATTATTAATTAATTTGATTTTTATTTTTGAATACGATTGCACCCTTATCATATACTATTTATATTGAAGATTCTAATGTTGATAAGCTTTAACACTTATATATTTGCTAATTAAATATTAATCAAACTATGATAAAATTATATATATACACATGAATTTTTAAAAAAAAAATAAAAAAGAATATATATACATGGTAGTGCTTATCTTGAACTTATAGTTATAGATAAGCCAACTTAAAAACTCATTAATAAATTTTTATGTTTTCTTTCAAAACTATAATTCACAATTTTTTTTATTAATATATAATTATATAAAATATTTTCAAATTCAATGATTTAAGTAACACAACTCGTATAAGTAACTAGATTAGGATTGTCTTTGTCTTTGATTATGACTTTTAAAATAATTAATTAATTAGAGTCATTTTCAGAGTTATTTATCTATAATTATTATTGTTTTGCAGTTTAAAAAATTGTTTAATTGTTGCTTAGTTACGTTTTGTTGAAAAAACTCAAATTTTAAATTTTTTTTTTTTAAAGGAAAAACCTCTTTTAAAAAGTTTATAATTTCAAGTTTTATCTACTGAAGATGAGCTACATACATTAACATATACTACAAACAGCAATTTTAAAATCCTTACGCAATAATATGATTAAAAGTACGACGAAATTAAAAAGAGTGAAGAGTCGCATTCACGATAAAAAATAACCTATTTTAAGAATTATAAATTTTCACACCATTAAACCATCCTCCAACGTTTAAAATTGTTCTAAATTTAATCAATTATAAGGTGACAATCGAAATATTTTATTGACTAACAGTAAAAATTTGAAATTTAAGATCAAATATAGTTAAGGTTATTGATGGAAAATATCCCATTTAAACCTATTATGTATATTTATAAGTTTATTTTTAATACTATAAAGATCACATAAATTAATATATTTTTACGTTTTGAGATTCTGTATATATCACTGTATAGTCTTATAAAGTTATAATCCCAAAGACTTTATACTTTTTTTTTTTCATCGGTTTATAAAAAAACTGATGAGATATGTAATGTTTGATACAGTTTGTATGTAACAAGTCATATATGATCTTAATTTTTTTCTTCAACGTTTTATAAAAAAAAAGGGATGAAATATGTAATGTTCAATACAGTTTGTATAAAATAAGTAAATATATAACATAAAACCAACAGCAACAAAGTAATATAACATAGAAATCAAAGAAAAAGACACAAGTTGAGATTATTATTCACTTGATCAACACTTGAAAAGTATAATTGATTCTAAGTCAAAACAAATGAGATACTAGAAAATGAAGATGTGAATAATATTACACATATGTAGCAACAGAAGAAGGAGAAGGGTATGACAAAAAAAGTCTATAAAACACACATGCGCGTGCACACACAAATGGAAGTGATTATTGAGGAGAGTTTAATTAGGGTTTTGGTTTTGTGAATATCAATTGTCAATCTCATCAAGAATCACTAGCAATGTTATGATAAATGAATAATCCACCTCTGGATGAACTTTCACCCTGAAGCTTTCTTTTCCTTTGCAGAAACTCCCCCATGAGTAGTGGTGGTTCACCTGTCATATTTCCCGTGTAAATAATCTCGAAAATGTAACATCAAAAAGAAGATATATTGTCCGTTTTGAATTTCATATACAGTTACGAAATATTATTTGTATTGAGAGATTGACTTACGTTAAACCCTAACATTAACCCTTGTAATCTCTCGACCCCTCGAAAGCCTATTTAGAACTCGAAGGAAGGATTGAGACGAAAACCGTTACAAATACTTATTTTGATCATAAATCAACTACTTTAAACACTTTTAAGGTATTTTTTTATTGATTCTACTCATACTTGGAAGACTTATCTAAATATTAGAATGAAGAAATAGAGAGAAAGAAAGAGATTCTTACCTGTGCAATGGCAGATTTGCCTCTATAAACCTTGAAAGACAAAGAATTAAAACGACCATTTACATGGAAGTCACTGTGTGGTTTTTTGTCAGATTTCTTGTCATCCAAGAAAACATCAAGCCTCGTTTTTAAACGGAGAGGATTTGATTCCTCGACCTTGAAGAGAACGTTTTCCTCCGAGCTTTCGCCAGGACTAACCGTCCATTCTTTCTTCCATTTAAACGACTACAAAAAAAAAAAAAAATATTACAAAGAAAACGAAAAAGTTTAAAAGACATACGAAACTCTTTTAAACATATTATCACCACTACCAACCAGACGCGTTTTCACTATTTCCTTTTGT
Source organism: Xanthoceras sorbifolium (assembly GCA_003430845.1). NCBI lineage: Eukaryota > Viridiplantae > Streptophyta > Magnoliopsida > Sapindales > Sapindaceae > Xanthoceras > Xanthoceras sorbifolium. Next base: position 12,406,004 of record CM010614.1, on the reverse strand, counting down.
GATTTTTCGTTTACCTTACACCGCATGGTGAGGAGAGGGAGACCGGCAGGATCGCGCATGACTCGTTTTTTCTGTAGTTTCCAGACATCTCCATCAACCTGGAGAAGCAAATTTCCACTGATATCATACACATCATAATGTGCCTTTTTAAATCCCTGAATCTTCTTCTTCACTATCATCTCCAATCCATATGGAACACAGAAGCTATCCCCAACTACACTTATCATTGGTACTCCATCATCCCACCCTGAATTTTCCATTTCAAAAATTTTCCTGAGAAAATTTATATAACAAGCTAGAAAATCTCTTTATATATTTATAAACTTTTCAAATAGGGCTCCGGGGCCTCGTCACATTAATTCCCTGAAAAAAAAAATGCGCCTTTTAAATTAGCGAAAACACAGTAAAATTGACATTTTCTAACATATAGCCCTAATTACAGATAAATTCGTAAGATATTCGTAAAATTTTCACAATCTTTTTCTTTCGATATCTATTCCACTATTCAATGGCAAATGAAAATGTGTCCTGTAAACATCTAAAATGTGCATATTTTTTTAAATCAATTTAATGAATTCATAATTTGATGAGAATGAAACATTTTCAATACAATTTTTCAGAATTAAATTTACAAAAGCAATAAATTAAGGAAGAAAACATAGAAATGCAATTATCTTGGCTGCATTAAACTTGTAATTGAACCAAAAAGTTTCATATTCAATTAATTAAATTTTTTGCTCCTTCAAAATATTACAAACAAGAAAAATTTAAAAACATACCTTAAAAAATAAAATAAATGAAGAGAAGAAAATTTTGGCCCCAGAGAGAAAAATAGGAATGACAGAGGTTTACATTCTTAATTGTTTAAAATATGTAATTTTTAGCTCAAATGACAGCACATAATTTTACCTAAAGTCCTATAATTTCTCCTTTCAAGTCTATCCCATATCATCAATTTTTCATGGCACACAAACAAGAAAAAAAAGAAGAAAAAAACAATTAAAATTATTGATTGTTGGCCCAAAAGGATAACTTGGCTTGGGCCAAAAGTACTTTTTAATGTATTTTTACTATTTTAAATTAAATATTAAATAAGTTTTTTATGATTTTAAATGGGCAAAAATTATTTTTATCCCTAACTTATCACGAAATATTATATTTTAATCATTATTTCGTTTTTTACCTCCAGTGATTCCTAACTTTTTAAAAATCCATCAATTTAGTCATTCTAACCAATTTTTTGACAGTCAAACATGACAAAATGTATACATTGACTATTTTACCCTTAGTTTTAATTTATTAAATTGAAAATTCGATTTTTTTCCTTTATTAAAATTAAAAACCTTTTAAAAAAATTATAACAATAAATAAATAATTTTTAAAAATTTAATAATTTAAAATAATACATTAAATTAACATTCAAGTATAAAAAATAATATTGTATATCAAAATTTAATAATATTGACCTAAACAATTATTTATTATAAAAAAATTTTAAAAAAAATTGGGAAACCCACTGGAATCTAGGAGGAGGCAGCGCCTTTTCCCAGATTTCTGGATTTTTTCCAGGCATCTGGGTTTCTGGAAACCCGAGAACTTTTCCAGAAACCTAAAAATCTGGATTTTTGAAATCTGCGCCTCCTCCTAAATTTCTTCTGGGTTTCTAAATTTTCAGAAACCTGAAAGGAGTCTCTCCTCTTCCCAGATCTGATGGGAGAAGGCGGCGCTCCTCTTCCCAGATCCGACCTCCTCCCATCAAAAACCCAGAAATCTAGGTTTCTGGGTTTTCAGAAACCTGGGAGGAGGCGCGGCCTCCTCTTTCCAGATCTGATGGGAGGAGGCCGTATCTAATGGAGAAGGTGCCGCCTCCTCCCATCAGTTTTCTAGGAATGGAGGAGGTGCCACCGCCTCCTCCATTTGCATTTTTTTTTGTTAATCTTAATTTTTTTAATTAAATTTTTGTTTAATAAGTTTTTAATATAAATCTAAAATACCTCTGTGATCGTTAAATTTGACTAATAGAAGGACTAAATTAATGGATTTTTAAAAAGTTAAGGACTAAGAGAGCAAAAAAACGAAACAGTGGTCAAAATATGATTTTTCGTAATAAGTTAGAAATCTAAATGATTTTTGCCCTTTTAAAATTTGTCAAAATATTTTTTAAGTTTATTATAATTACTTTTTCAAAAATGTTCTTATAAAAAAAATATAACAAAGACAAAAAAATTAGGCAAATTTATTTGTAGTTTAATCAAATCTTAAAGTTCTTTTTTATTTTTATTTTTTACTACAATATAAATGCAAAAAAAAATTAATTATATTCTTTTTGGGCTCGTTTGGCAGGCAGGATTGGCTTGGACTGGACTAAATCCTAGGATTAGACTGGACTGGACTAGCTTGGATTGGACTGAAACTAAGTCTTGACCTATGTTTAGTATGCATCGGACTAAGAGCAGAACTATTAAAATAGTCTAGACCCGTGTTTGGTGCTGTTTCAGATTAATTTTCGGACTATTTATTATTTTTTTTGAAGAAACTATTTTTTAAATTTTATAAAATTGTAAATATAAAACATTATTAATAGATTTTTTTTATTTGAATATGTATAATACAGTATAGTTTGAGCTAAAACTAGTTCTATATCTTGTTTGGTATTAAATGAGATTTGAAAAAATGATAATTGTATTTTATATTTGATACAGTATAAGATTGATCAAACTAATATATCATTTAAAATTAATTACAAAAAAATATAATTATTTAAAACTAATATATCATTTAAAATTAATTACAAAAAAATATAATTATTTAAATATTTTAAATTAAAATAAAATTGGTTGAAAATTAAATTTACATTAAATTAAATTAAATCAAAATGGTTAAAATTTTAAATTAAATTATTTTAAATTATTATATATAGTATGAAAATATTTAATTTTTTAATAAAATAAAAAATTAAATTATATTTTAAAATAAATAAAACTTTTTAACTTAAATCTTAAATACAATAATAATATGTTTTAGTTTATATTGAAAATACTAAAATATTTTAATAAAATATATTTAACTAACTTTTAGAATACGTTAACTTTATATATAAAAGTATTTTAATAAAATATAAAGAATTTTTTCTTTATAGAACTCAGAGTTATAAAAAATTGTGAGATGAGATGTGAATTATATATATATATATATATATATATATATATATATATATATATATTACAAAAAAAGAATAGTTTATACTGAACTAATCCATACAAAACAAATATTTATTTGAATTATCCAAAAAAGAGAGGAGATTGACAGGACAATGAGGAGAATTGATAAAGAGGGAACTAAATAAGATTTAAAATTTGGAGGAGTTAATATAGTGAGGAATAGAACCTTCTTTTTTGTCGGCTCGGGATAATTAGTCCCACTTTTTTTAGTGTACGTTTGAAAGAGCTTATTTATTGGTCAAAAGAGTTTATTTAATCCCAAAACCTCTTTTCAGTTTTTTTTTGTGTCGTTTGGATGTCACCCCAGTAGAGCTTTTGGGCGATTAAATAAGCTGTTTTATGTCTACTTGGATAAGCTCAAATTTTAAACTTTTCCAAGTAGATGTTTTTGAGTTTTTTAAAAGAAAATTAAAATGTCTTCTATAACCCTAATATATTTTATAATTTCATAATGCCCTTTTAAATTAAAAACCTTAATAACTTAGTTTTAAATTAAAAACCTTAATAACATAGTTTTTTTTTACTATGCATTGAACTTTTTTTTTTTTCATGAAAACAATACTAATTGCAAAAATTCAGTGTATTATTCAGCATAAATTGTTATTATTATTTTAATTATTTTGTTTAAAAAAAATTATATTTTCACTCTTTTATATTATTTTACAATTTTTTTTTAATTACAATGAAATATATTTTCTTATATTATTTTTGTTATGTTTTAAATTCTTTTATATGTTTTTTTTTTGTAATTCTATTACTTAAAAGAACTTTTAAAATTAATGCAATTAAACAATCTACAGCTTAAAAGAGCTTTTTTAATTGACAATCAAACGGTTCACGACTTTTTCTTAGAAACTCTACTTGTAAAAGCTCTACTCGGAGAAGTTCTTTCAAACGGACCCTTAGTCCAGTGACGCACCAAACATAAGACTAAATTTTAGTTCAGTCCCATGTACCAAATGTGACCTTTATGCTTAAATGACAATTAAGGATTTTCTTGATATTTAATTTCTAAAAAATTGCAAAAATAAATAAATAAATCTAAAAATAGGTAAAAAGAAATGGTCTTTTGCCCTAAAAGAGATCTTTAAAAAAAAAAAAACCTAACATGAACTCGATGACACTTCGTGAAAATCAAATAACAAACTCTTTTTTTTGTACTTAAAACTTTAAAAGATCCAAAAACAAAACCGAACCCAATTCACACGCACAAAAACACAATCTCTCTGACCATGAAAACCAGATAACGCCACCTCAAAAAGCATAAATTTTTTTATTACAAAACCAATATTTCTCTGTTTTGTTATATGGGAAAATCACTACCATCTAGCAAGCTCAAAGAACTTGCTAGAATAATCTCTTCTTCTTCTTCATATGAGAAGAGGGTCCAGAGACCCAAAACAAGGCACCTGAAGCCGCCGCCGCAGCCACCGGTTGTGAAATCGCGACCAGACACCACAACAACAAGAAGACAGGGTGGTGGTGGGGTTCGAGTTGACTTAGAACCAGTGAAGAAGGTTAAAGATGGAAGGCAATTTGGTGGATCAGGAGCGGCTGCCTCTAGGCTCAGGTGGTCTCTGATTGTGTCAAGAGATGGTTCCAGGACACCCTCAAGGAGGCAAAGAATGGTGATGTGTCTATGCAGATCCTAGTTGGGCAGATGTACTTCAGTGGTTATGGTGTTGCCAGAGATGCACAAAAGGTACAATCTTTATTGTTTCAGTTGATGAATTATGATGCTGTTCTTGTATCTGGGTTGTTTTATTTTGTTTTTAATCGTTTTTTCTGGTTATTATAGACATTGCATCGATTGATATCTTTGTTGTATATTGCTTAGGTTAGTTAATTTGATTGCTTTATTTTGTTGTTTTCGGTTCTAGTTTCATTGGATTTTGTCCCCCGTTGGACTCAAATTCTTTGTAGATGTTGATTTGAATGAATTTCTTAATGTGTGGTTACAGTGAATACTGAGGATGATGATGTAAAACCAGAATTTCTAATCTTAAGTACAATATTGTTTTGGTTTCGGATGAGAATAAATTCACTTCAGCTAGGCCTAATGTTTATTAGGAACAAGGGTTTCGCAATAAGGATCTTAATTGACATAAACCGCAAAAAAATGCAAAATCTGTGTTCGTTGTTACTCAGTGGAGTATTGGCAAATATGTTCTCGATGTCAGCGTTCATTACAATCTTGGTCGATACTACTCTCCTATTTTCATGGTCTGCAATGGTTTTTAATTTGTGGTGTTGAATGAATTCATCATTATTCTTAAATAAGGGGCGTGCTTGGATTAGTAGAGCTTCAAGGAGTCGATCTTCGGTCTGGAAACTAAGCGATAAACCTCCAGGTACTTTTTTACTTCCGCTGCTTTTCTCACTCTTATTTATGGCAGTTGTTTGCAAGTGATAGTTAACTAGTTTATTTGTTTCAATTGACTTTTTCTTCTGAAGGTTACAATGCTAGTGATTCAGAGTCTGACGAATTAAATGGTGAAACAAAATGACATCAAATTCTTGAATGCCAATGTGAGTATAATTTCTAACGTTTTAGGCAATTTTATTACCGGTTATGCAGAGGTTTTCTGGTGGCTATGAGTTTGAGGTTCAGTAATTCTTATACTTCTTATCTCCCTCACCTGTGTAACCGATCTTGGCTAATGATATAACGTTGAGTTCTTTAAGATTCATAGTTGTTTTTTTTCCAATTTCACGATTGGTGATAGATTATTTCTTCACTCCAACCTTTTGGTTTCGATTCGAAGATCATTTAATTTCAAGCTCTAGAAAGAACTTCGCGTCAAAGTGATTAACCTTCCGAGTCTGTAAGTTCTGAACTATCAAGAATAAGTTTTCGATTGCTATTATACCATCTTAGTAAATCTGTAGTTGGTTTAATTTATTGTAAGGCTAGGAACAATTTTAGTTGCCTAATCAAATATTTTGTTGATGCTGAAGTATATTGAAATAGTAAGCGTAGTTCACGGTACAATCAAGTGATGCAGAGTGAATGTATAATTCCAACCTAGATAAGCACAAAACATAAAAGGTTTAATATAGTGTAAACAATGGAAGCTGTTGACATTTTCATATTAAAGAGAAGTGAAACTAAGGCAATTGCTGTTGACATCATGTCTGCTTATTATCCAAGACTGTTTTCGAGGATGGAGATCTTTGGACCATAGGGCTAGTATTTAACGTGACATCCAAATGTTGAGCGAAATTGATATCGCTAATGCTTTTGCACACGTAGGGAATCATTCTTTCAACCATACAAGTTACAAATAATGACTTCTGCAGTGCTTTATATTCTTCAACACGGCACTTCTAACTTGCTGCTTAACTATGCTGTTTTGTCTGTTGCAGCTATATGCTTGGGAGCCATCACGTTTCTACTAAGATATAGCGGCCATTTTGTCTCTCCCGTTCTTGTTTTCCAAATCGGTTGATTTACTTCTTGTTGTAATTATTCCTCTAGGTGTACTTAAGGATTTGGAAATTTTGGACTGTAACAATTTTTTTTTTCCCTCTTTTCAAGAGCATTACACTTATCAGCACATTTGTGGGCAATGTTATATGCTATTGAATGTTTAATAAAGAGAATGATCTTGTGTTTTGCCACTTTGGTTCAAATTATTTGTCAACATTAAGATTTACTGTAGTAGTTAAAGGAAGTTTCATGTGCAGTGATAAATAACAACCAGCTAACTGACATTACAGTTGAAGTTTTTCAATTCAAATACCTAGCTCAAATATTTCTAATTAAGATATTACATCACATATAGGTTCTGAATGTGAATATTTACTCTGGTTCTGGTTGTGCCTCAAAAAGTACTAGTCGAGACAGGGCACGAGGAAGGTTAAACTTGTGTTTATCTGCCTTCACGTTGGTCCTTCCTCCATTCCCATGGCTTCTCTGGGTTTGATGATGCCCACAAGCCAATTTGCTTCTCTCGTGCCTGTTTCTCCCACTGGTATATATATACATACACACACATTGCTGAAGGCTTAGTTCTGGGAAGAATCAAACACAAACAAAATATAAAGAATGAGCAAAGTATGAACACTCACTCTCGCGAATTCCTTGCGTTGGTCATAGGCAGTGTAATGCCATGCAAGCCCTTTCTTGAGCATCAATGCCTGCACAAATCTGCCATTGCAGTATACATCCGCGACGTAGCGTCCATATTGATCCTCCTCAGTAAACCAGCAATCTCAAACACTTCCCTTGAACAATCTTAACAAGTGCTTCCTTTGCTTCTTTTCCATAGGGCATTGCATTCTCTGGCGCATCTATTCCCCTGATCTCTTGCCAAAAACCATTAACCTCGGGCGCTATTTACACTAATTAGTTGATTCAATTCCTTCAACTAGATAAAGTTACCTTAGACGAATTCGATATTTTCGAGCTAGAACCTCCTCATCGTTTTGAAGATGTATCACCCTAAGATTGTGACAATGAGAAATCAATACTACCAAGTCCGGGTGTTGTCTTAACAAGTTGTTATAAAAGTACATTTAGAACTAACCTATATCCAGCATCAATGATTTCCTGGTGAAGTGCATCTGCTCTTGAGTAATTTCTCTGAGCTCGTGCCTGTGATCGTTGCACGGCTGCCACTTGTACTTCTCTCGGAACACACGAGGACTCCCTCGGGTCAGCTGTACTAACATACACCGTCACACCATCCCCATCTGGAACTGATCTCGGATCCACCTAATCCATTACAGTATTTCCATCAATACACACAAAATTCAGATTCATGTACGATATAATATGGAGTTTAAAAGCAAGATTTTTCCAACAACCGGAAGTGTTTCCATTTCGAACTTCACTCCTTCAGGCAATGATGTTGGAACCCCAGTAGAGAGTTCGACAAGAGTATCAGGAAGCGGCAATTTATAGAAAGCCAACAAGCCCTGTAAATAAGCAGTTAACATGATAAAAATTTTAGGTCTCAGCATTTTCGTTCAGTGGTTACATAAAAGGCATGATGATCACCAGACTACGCCTCTAGCCACCATGAGGGTGGCGGTTTTCTTGCTTTTATCAGTAGTACCTCAACATCAGCTTTTTGGTGTCTGGCCAAGGTCTGAATGACAAGCATGGCTGCTTCCTCTGGTGTTTTTGGAGGGGGCTTTGCTTGCTTCCATGCTTGTGATATTTTTCTATACCTTCATATATACCAGGAAGCACTTTTGTCAGTCAAGGAAACACTTTTCTCCATGGCTTTAGCTACTAACTTTTCCATATTTATATAAAATTAAATACCAATTAGCCTGAGCTCTCTTGGATGATACAACATGATTACTCAGCCCTTCAGGAACCTTGAATCATTCAAAGAAAAAACACAGATTTTTGTGTTAAAAATTGAAAATCCAGCTAACCTGAACAGTAACAATTCCAAGCAATCAAAAAACCCAAAAAAAAGGCTTGAAAATATCACAAAACTGCCAAGAAACAGTGGTACCTGGGAGGTGATATCGAAATTGAAGAGATCGTGAGCAAGAGCAGAGACACTGACTATGGTTGTAGAGCCCCCTTCAGTTTCGACCCAATCATCTGTTTGGGGTTTGCAACATTTCCCATATAGAAATCTAAATGCATTTCCAATTAAGGAAAAAATTTTCATGATTCTAATTAAAGATTTGGACGGAAACTGCTTTTGAAACAAAGAAAAGAGAGCTCTGATATGAAGCAGACTCAAGAGGAAGAAGACTTTACGAGGAAAGGAAAAGGAAGAAAAAAAAAAAAAGGGAGAAAGAAAGAAAACAATGGTCCATTCCACATCAGTGTGAATGGGACATATTCAGTTATTTTATTTATGGAGAAATTACAGCTAGATTACCTGAGATTTGTAATTTTACAGCTAGAAACAATTTTATAAAAAATTGACAGTAAACACCCCTCCAATTATCTTTGACCGTTAAAAATTAAAAGTTGACCAACTCAAACAGTGAAAAGACGAAAATACCTCTAGAAAAAGACAAGGTCAGGGGTATTTTTATCTTTTTGAACTTTTTAAATTTAATTTAATTAAATAAAAATTAAAAAATTAAGAAAAAATCTTATCCCTCCATCTTTAAAATAACGGACGGTTAAGATTTATTTAAAAAATTAAAATAATAATAATAATAAATTAATTAAAAATAAAAAATTAATTATAATTATGTAAATTCATTTTTCAGGTTGAATCTCAATCGTCCATCAAGATTAGTGGACGGTGGAGATCCAATCTGAAAAAAAAAAAAATTTTTTTTTGGGGGAATCGAACCCAAGGGTTCGAACGAATCGAACCCTTGTGGGTTCGATTCGTTCGAACTAAGGGTTTGATTCGTTCGAACCCAGAAGGGTTCTTCGAAGAACCCATTTTCTGGGTTCTTCGAAGAACCCTCATTGCGTTCTTCGAAGAACCCTTCTGGGTTCTTCAATTTTTTTTTTTTCTAATTCGAACCCTTCTGGGTTCGTTCGAAGAACCCAGTTTCTTGTTCTTCGAAGAACCCAGAAACTGGGTTCTTCAAATTATTATTATTTTTTTCTAATTCGAACCCTTCTGGGTTCGTCGAACGAACCCAGAAACTAGGTTCTTCAAATTTTTTTTTTCTAATTCGAACCCTTCTGGGTTCGTTCGAAGAATCTAGAAACTGGGTTCTTCAAATTTTTTTTTTCTTCTAATTCGAACCCTTCTGGGTTCTTCAAGAACCCAGAAACTGGGTTCTTCAATTTTTTTTTTCTAATTCGTAGAACCCTGAGAGGGTTCTTCTCGAAGAACCCAGATTGGGTCTGGGTTCTGTGGCGAAGAACCCAGATTGGGTCTGGGTTCTGTGGCGAAGAACCCATCTGGGTTCTTCGTCGAAGAACCCAGATGGGTTCTTCCCCGAAAAACCCAATCTGGGTTCTTCGTCCCCAAAAAAAATAATTTTTTTTTTTTTGGAGATTCATTTTTCAGATTGGATCTCCACCGTCCACTAATCTTGATGGACGATTGAGATTCAATCTGAAAAATGGATTTATATAATTATAATTAATTTTTTATTTTTAATTAATTTTTTTTTTATTATTATTTTAATTTTTTAAATAAATCTTAACCGTCCGTTATTTTAAAGATAGAGGGAGGAGATTTTTTCTTAATTTTTTAATTTTTATTTAATAAAATTAAATTTAAAAAGTTCAAAAAGATATCTTTTCTAGGGTATTACTGTAGTTAAGATAAATTAACAATTTTAATTTTTTAATAAAACCTATAAATTTCTTTTAAATTTAAGAATTAATATTAAATATTAAAATATTTAAAAATTTAAAATCTTATATCAGTCCCTGTTTAATTGTTAGGACCTATTCAGTTTTTAAATAAAACACAAGTCACCCTTAAAACTTTTAAAGGAAAAAATTACAAAAAAGAAGAAATAAAATAATAGAGGGGTTTATTAAAGAAATTGAAAATTTTCAGGTGCGATTGTCTGTACCAAAATTCTAGCTGCGAATTATAAACTTTGAATATTATGATTTTCTCTGTATAATGAAATGTTATAAAAATTTATTTTTATGATATTTTACATTGTAACGAATTTGTATTTTTTTTAGGGCTAATTGCAATAAAGTACCCTAACGTTTGGCTATATTGTAATGAAATCGTGAGTTTAAGCCTTAATTACACATTAGTACCCTTAATTAACTGGTTGATCGTTAGAGTTGACGGTCAATCAATAGTTAAAGGGTATTTTGGTTATTTTAACCTCAATTTATTTTAAAAAAATAAAAAAAATTGTTATAAATTATAAAAAAGTTAAATGAATCTCCACTGTCCATCAATTTTGATGGACGGTAGAGATTATATTGACAAAAAAAAAAATAAAAAAAACTTAAAATTAAAATAAAAAAAATAAATATTTTTAGTGTTCTTGGTGGTGGAGATCCATATTCTTGGTAGTGGAGATCCATACCAAGCTATTGGATTTCCACCAAGAACACAACCCAAAAAAAAAAAAGAAAAAAAAAAAAATTTTGGTGAACCAGATCTGCTCCATCAATGGGAGCAGATCTGCTCCTGTTGATAGAGCAGATCTGGTTCACCAATTTTTTTTTATTTTTTATGTTTTGGGTTGTGTTCTTAGTGGAGATCCAATCTGGATCTCCACTACCAAGAACACCAAAAAAAAAAAATTTCAACATAAAATAATATTTTTAATTTTTTTTAATTGTTTAATTTTTTAATTTTTTTTTTAAAAATGTATCTCCACAGTGGGGATCTATTTTTAAAAAAAATTAATTTTTTTTTCATTTTTTTTTGTTTAATTTAATTTTTTAACTAGGGTAGTTTCGTCATTTTGCATAAAAGTTAAAGTCAAACCGTTAAGTTTGACTGGGTCAACTGATGGTAGGGTATTACTAATATGTACTTAAGGCTAAACTAACGATTTTATTGTAATATAACCAAACATTAGGGTATTTTATTGCAATTAGCCCTTTTTTTATTTTTATATAAAATTTTGTGCAGAAAACCAGGTGGTTAGCTTGGGAAAAAGACCTGTGATTGGGTGGTAGTCTTTATCTACAAGGTGACTTTTATGACAAAGAAGAGAAAAACTTTAATGTGTCCGCTCATATGCTTTAAGTGCTCTTTATTCTTTTTAATGGTAGGTTATGCTTTAACTTTATTTTTTTTTTTATTGTTTTTAATTTTTATAAAAAATTTAGAGAAATTGAGAGTCTTAATACAATTCACCCTTAGTTTTTAAAATTTTTAATTTTTAAATAGGGGTATTTTAGTCTTTTTACTATTTTTAGACAGTTAAACAATTATTTTAAAAGGTAAAACTTAACGGGAGGGAAGGTCAGTGTCAGTTGTTTATGCAACTTTGATTCCAAATGTAATTTATTAAATCTCAGGTAGGTCGAGTGTTATTTATTCTTTTTAATTTTTTAACTATGGATATTTGGCTCTTTTTACTGTTTTTAGATGGTCAATAATTATTTTTAACGGTTAAACTTAAAGGGATGAGAGGCCACTGTCAATTTATACGAACTTTAATTACGAGTATAATTTATCAAAACCTTAGAAAAGTTGAGTGTTATTTATTATATATATTATAAATGATTTAGCCTTTTCTCTTATGTTTCTCTATAATATAATAATAGAGTTGATAGATGAATAATATTAAGATAAAAACTTGAGCCTGGCAGTCTCATAACCTACACTCAGAAAACAACATTGACATATTCAACCAATCATATATTATTTTTTTTTGATAAGCACAATCAAGTGATGCAGAGTGAATGTATAATTCCATCTTTGATAAGTGCTGTTGACATTTTCGTATTAAAGAGAAGTGAAACTAATTCAATTGCTGAGCGTACATGACTGTGAGTTGTGTGGAGGAATGTTCATCATGTCTGCAGTCTTTTTGTCTGCAAATTATACAAGACTGTTTTGGAGGATGGAGATCTTTGGACCATATGACTGGTATTTAACGTGACATCCAAATGTTTGAGCGAATTGATATCATAAGACTGCAGACATTTCACTTATCAGCACATTTGTGGGCCATGTTATATACTATTGATTGTTTAATAAATAGAATTATCTTGTTTTTGCCACTTTTGTTCAAATTATTTGTCAACATTAAGATTTACGTAGTAGTGAAAGGAAGTTTCATGTGCAGTGATAAATAACAACCAGCTAACTGACATTACAGTTGAGTTTTTCAAATCAAATACCTAGCTCAAACATTTCTAATTATGATATTACATCACATATAGGTTCTGAATGTGAATATTTACTCTGGTTCTTGTTGTCCCTTAAAAAGTACTAGTCGAGACAGGCACGGGGAAGTTAAACTTGTGTTTATCTGCCTTCACGTTGGTCCTTCCTCCATTCCCATGGCTTCTCCGGGTTTGATGATGCCCACAAGCCAATTTGCTTTCGCTCGTGCCTTTTTCTCCCACTGGTGTATATATATACATACCCACACATTGCTGAAGAATCAAACACAAACAAAATATAAAGAATGAGCAAAGTATGAACACTCACTTTCGCGAATTCCTTGCGTTGATCATAGGCAGTGTAATGCCATGCAAGCCCTTTCTTGAGCATCAATGCCTGCACAAATTTGCCATTGCAGTATACATCCGCAACGTAGCGTCCATATTGATCCTCCCCATAAACCAGCAATCTCAAACACTTCCCTTGAACAATCTTAACAAGTGCTTCCTTTGCTTCTTTTCCATAGGGCATTGCATTCTCTGGCCCATCAATTCCCCTGATCTCTTGCCAAAAACCATTAACCTCGGGCGCTATTTACACTAAATAGTTGATTCAATTCCTTCAACTAGATAAAGTTACCTTAGACGAATTCGATATTTTCGAGCTAGAACCTCTTCATCGTTTTGAAGATGTATCACCCTAAGATTGTGACAATGAGAAATGAGAAATCAATACTACCAAGTCCTGGTGTTGTCTTAACAAATTGTTATAAAAGTACATTTAGAACTAACCTATATCCAGCATCAATGATTTCCTGGTGAAGTGCATCTGCTCTTGAGTAATTTCTCTGAGCTCGTGCCTGTGATCGTTGCACGGCTGCCACTTGTACTTCTCTCGGAACGCACGAGGACTCCCTCGGGTCATCTGTACTCACATACACTGTTAAACCATCCCCATCTGGAACTGATCTCGGATCCACCTAATCCATTACAGTATTTCCATCAATACACACAAAATTCGGATTCATGTACGATATAATATGGAGTTTAAAAGGAAGATTTTTCTAACAATTGGAAGTGTTTCCATTTCAAACTTCACTCCTTCAGGCAACGATGTTGGAACCCCAGTAGAGAGTTCGACAAGATTATCAGGAAGCGGCAATTTATAGAAAGCCAAGAAGCCCTGTAATAAGCAGTTAAAATGATAAAAATATTACGTCTCAGCATTTTTGTTCGTGGTTACATAAAAGGCGTGGTCATCACCAGACTACGCCTGTAGCCACCACGATCGTGGTGGTTTTTTTTTTTTTTTTTTTTTAATGTGCTTTTATCAGTAGTACCTCAACATCATCTTTTTGGTGTCTGGCCAAGGTCTGAATGACAAGCATGGCTGCTTCCTCTGGTGTTTTTGGAGGGGGCTTTGCTTGCTTCCATGCTTGTGATATTTTTCTATACCTTCATATATACCAGGAAGCACTTTTGTCAGTCAAGGAAGCACTTTTCTCCATGGTTTTAGCTACTAACTTTTCGATATTTATATAAACTTAATTACCAATTAGCCTGAGCTTTCTTCGATGACACAACATGATTACTCAGCCCTTCAGGAACCTTGAATCATTCAAAGAAAAAGCACAGATTTTTGTGTTAAAAATTGAAAATCCAGCTAACCTGAACAGTAACAATTCTAAGCAATCAAAAAACCAAAAAAAAAAAGGCTTGAAAATATCACAAAAGCTGCCAAGAAACAGTAGTACCTGGGAGGTGATGTCAAAATTGAAGAGATCGTGAGCAAGAGCAGAGACACTGACTATGGTTGTAGGGCTTTCGACCCAATCATCTGTTTGGTGTTCCAAACATTTCCCATATAGAAATCTAAGTGCATTTCCCATGAAGGAAGAAAAAAATTTCATGATTGTAATTAAAGATTTGGATGGAAACTGCTTGTGAAACAAAGAAAAGAGAGCTCTGATATGAAGCAGACTCAAGACGAAGAAGACTTTATAAGGAAGAAAAAAGAAAAAAAAAGGAAAAAAAAGAAAGAAAGAAATAGCAGAGGGTCACTGAAAAGAATTGATCATTATAATAAGATGTCTTTATTTTTCCACTCTATGATTGAATTGGAGAGATTAATTATTTATTTATTTATTTTAAGTGGGTTAAATAATTTAAAAATATTAATTTAAAATTAAAATTATCATTTGAATTATAATTATAATATATATATTTTTATAATTATTATTTTTATATTAATATATTTTTACTTTAAAAAAATAAATAATTAATATTTTTATTTATTAATAAGATAAAAAAAAATTATTCAAGTTTTTAATTTTAGTGTCTGTTAAGTCTTTAAATAAAATACAAAATGTCCTTAAAACTTTTTAAGAAAAAAATACAAAAAAGAAGAAATAAAATAGTAGAGGGGTTTATTAAAGAATAAAGATGTTGAAAATTTTCAAGGGCGATTATCTGTACGAAATTCTAGCTGCGAATTATAATATTATAATTTTCTCTGTATAATAAAAACGTTATAAAAATTTATTTTTATGATATTTTACATTTTAATGAATTAGTTATAAATTTTTTATTTTTATATAAAATTTTATGCAGAAAACCACACCCAGTAAAGACTAACTAAAGCGGTTAGGTTGGCAAAAAGACCTGTAGATTTGTGATTGGGTGGTAGTCTTAATCTACAAAGTGACTTTTTATGACAAAGAGAGAAACTTTAATGTGTCCGCTTGTATGCTTTAACTGCTCTTTTTCTTCTTTATTCTTTTATTGCATAATTATAAGATTAATTATTAATTTATTAAAATTTTTAAAATTAATTATTAAATACATAATTTAAATATTTATTAATATAATAATATATATTCATAATTACACATACTAATAAATATATATAATAAATATCTACGGTGAGAATATAACTAAAATGGGCATATGGCATGTTGTTCAAGTCTTTTAAATGAGTTGGACATATACACTTCAGAGCAATCTAACACTACTACATTATTGCCGTATTATTTGTAATGAATTTTGGACATAATTTTTCAACCCCAAAACATTATGGATTTATGTTAGTCAAAAAATTAATTCCTTTTAAGCAATTTTTGTTATATATATATATATATATATATATCCAATATTCTAAATGATTTAGCCTTTTCTCTTATGTTCCCTATAATATAATAATGGGTAAAATCATTTTAGTTCCTAACTATTTTTGAATTATTATTTTTTGACAGATGTTTTCATTTTTTAGATCGTGTGGTCCTTAATTTTTTAAAAATACATTAATTTAGTTTTTTTGTTAGTCAACTATTAGTCAAATTTAATGGTGTTAGGGTTATTTCAGTCTTTAGATACAAAAAAAAAAAAATTAAGGTTAAAAAATAAATTAAAAATTATACAATAAAAATTAAATTAAAAAATAGAATAATAATAATTGAAAAAAAATTAAAAATAGAAAAAAAAATAGTTTTTAAGAATAATTAAATTTAATAATTTATTTTATTTTTAAAAATAATAATTTTTAATTTATGTCTCATTTCTTGACATTTTTTAAAAAATATTTTTTTTTATTTTTTTATTAATTTAATAATTTATTTTATTTTTAATTTTTAATCTACTATAATTTATTTCACACAAAAAATTTATTTTTTATATTTTAATATTAATTTGAAGTGTTATTTTGAATTATTAAATTTTTATAAATTAGTTATTATTATATTGATTTTTTTTATTTTTTTTAAAGATTTTTAATTTTAGTGTTAATTAATTAATTGAATTATTTTTAATATTTAAGAACTTTTCTTATAAATTTTGTGTATTTTGTAATTTTAATTTTTTTGTTGACACATGTTATATTCTTATTGGATGTATAAGTTAAAGTTAATTTATTAAATTTTAAAAAATAAAGGGTAAAATTGTATTTTTAACTTAAATATTTAAAGTTAAAGGTAAAATGATCAATGTACATATTCTGTTATGTGTGACTGTAAAAAATTTAGTCAGAAGGACTAAAATGATGAATTTTTAAAAAGTTAGGAACTACGCAGTTAAAAAAGAAAATACTGGTCAAAACTAATATTTTAATAAAAAATAAGGACCAAAATGAATTTCGCCCTATAATAGTAGAGTAAATATATAAATAATATTAAGAGAAAAATTTAAGCAAGGGGGTCTCATAACATATTCAACCAATTATATATTATTTTTTTTGTCAGTAGTCTCAAGGACAATAATAGAACGACGATCATTTCGTCCAAATTTTTATGGAATCTTAATCTACCAACATGGTATGAGCAATCAGATCATACAATTGAGGTACTTTAATATGATTTTTGTACAAAAAAACTAACATTACAGTTCTTTATTCTTCTCTTTGTTGGTGATCTTTTCTCTATTCTGCTACCAAATTGTCCAGGATCTGAAATCTGAATGTGAATATTTACTCTCGAAGTTTTGGTTGTTCGTGGAAAAATTACAACTTGTGCAAGTGGTTTCTTCTTGTTCTTCCAGGAAAATGTTATTTCCCTTCACGTTTCTTCTTCCTCCATTCCCATGGCTTCTCCGGGTTCGATGATCCCCACAATCCGATTCGCTTCTCTCGTGCCTGTTTCTCCCACTGATGTATAATGACTCAGGACTTAGTACTCGGAAGATCAAACACAGCAAAATACGAAAAAGTATAAGAAAGTATTGTATGATCACTCACTTTTGCAAGTTCTTGGCGTTGGTCATAGGCAGAGTAATGCCATGCACACCCTTTCTTGAGCATCAATTCCTGCACAAATTTGCCATTGCAGTGTATATCCCCTACACAGCGTCCATATCGATCCTCCCCATAAACCAGGACTCTCAAACACTTGCCTTGAACAATCTTAACCAGTTCTGCTTTTGCTTCTTTTCCGTATGGCATTGAACTCTCCGGTGCATCAATTCCCCTGATGGCTCTCAAAAATAATTAACTACAGGCGAAATTTGTCCTAATTTGATTGAGTACTCAAATCGGAAGATGAAGTTACCTTAATCGAATTCGATACTTTCGAGCAAGAACCTCCTCGTTGTTTTGAAGATTTATCACCCTATGTATAGTCACAGTCAGGAATCAACACTAGCAAAATATTTGGTTTTTTGTCAAATGAACACTAGCAAGAACCTGTATCCTGAATTAACGATTTCCTGGTGGAGTGCATCAGCTTTCGTGTAGTTTCTCTGAGCTCGTGCCTGTGACCGTTGCACGACAGCCACTTGTACATCTCGGGGAACACACGAGGACTCCCTCGGGTCAGCTGCACTAACATACACCGTTATGGTATCCCCATCCGGAATTGATCTTACATCCACCTAGTCACCATCACAGTACTATTTTCCAATCAATACACACGAATTCGGATTCATATATGATAAATTGGAGTTTTGACAGGAAGATATATGATATATCTTACCGGAAGTGTCTGCATTTCAAATTTCACTCCTTGAGGCAATGGTGTTGAAACACCAGTCGAATTTTGAACAACAGCATCAGGAAGAGACAAGCCATAGAAAGCCAACAAGCCCTGCAGGCAAATTTAGCAGTTACATTATAAGAAGCACTTCTTCTATTGCAGTTTTTTTTTCCTTTTTCAATGGTGTTTTTCTTCTATGATCACTAGTAGTACCTCAACATCTGCTTTTTGGTGCCACTTCAATGCCTGAATCACAAGCCTTGTTGCTTCCTCTGGTGTTTTTGGTGGGGGTTTTGCTTGTCTCCATGCTTCTGATAATTTTCTATACCTTCACATATATGGATAATACCAGGAAGCACTTTTGTCAGTCAAGGAAGCACTTTTTTTCTCCATAATCATATAGAGCTACTTTTTAACTTATTTTCAGTTCATGGAGAGATTAATTACCAATTAGCCTGAGCTTTCTTGGATGATACAACATGCTTACTAAGTCCTTCTGGAACCTTAAATTGTTCAAAAAACAAGATTAGATTTCCATGAAACAGAGATAATTATTGAAAATTGAAATTTGAGGGGTGGTGAATCCATAATAAGTGATTTATTAAACGAAAACTAAACGAATTTTACATCATAATAAAACTAATCAGAAGTTATAAATAGTGTTAAGTATGATTTTTTCAATACTAGGTTAAAAGCCATAATTTTTTAAAAATATATGTCGATTAAGTATGATTTTTTCGATACTAGATTAAAAGCCATAATTTTTTAAAAATATATGTCGAGTATTACGATATTCAACATTTATAATGAACTTCTATGAAACTCAAAACAACATGAATATATATCCAAAATAAAAAAGCCATCGGCATAAAATTCATGCTTTATATGTAAGATGTACACAATTTACAAAATTAATAAAAACCACAAATTTCTCATATTTTTAAGTATTGTTATTGTATGAATTTGTGTTAACATTTTTACTCACAAAAAATAAGTCAAAAGCTAAAAATATGATCACATAGATAGATTACTTGGAGCTTGAAAATTGTCCATATATTTGCAAGAATTATATTTATTTATTTATTATTTGAACTCTATATATTATATATATATATATATATATTTCTGAGGAAGAAATCTAAACTAATTAAATTCTATCAAATAATTTTGATTTATTACTCTAAAAACCTCAATTATTATCACTCAAAAACAGGCTTGAAAAATATGACAAAAAAATAAATAAGCTGCCAAGAAACAGTATATGTGTACCTGGGAGGTGATGTCAAAGTTGAAGAGATCATGAGCTAGAGCAGAGACGCCGTGAGGTCCAAGTGATCCACCGGCGTCCACATCCGACGCCGTGGTTTGATTGCAACATTTCCCATATAGAAATCTGATTACATTTCCCATGAAGAAGAAGAAGAAGAAATTATTATTATCAATTTTTTCTCTTGAATCTGCAAAAAATTTTGATGGAAAAAATCTTTGCACTAGATAAGAAAACAAAAACGAAAGACTTTGCGAGAAAGCAAATTGAAGGAGGTGAAAAAAAAATAAAAAAATAAAAGCCAGTTTGACACGTGGCGGTGTGTGATTGGAACTGCGGTGACTTATTGAAGATCTAACATGTAAGATCTGATTCTGATCTGGCGGGTTGTTAAACTTGTTAGTCAACTGTTTACCGTACATTGTAAGGTTAGTTGGGATACACTTTTACGTCCACGCTCTGTTTTTAGCGCGTGGCTACTTGTTTCAAATTATATTATCTTTTTTCTTTTTTATAAATTATTTTGAGAATTTTATCTAAATGAATTCGTTAATTAGAATTAGATATGTGAAACTTTAATTTATACAAGAATGAAAATTGATATATGATAGAATTAATCAAATTTAAATTTCTTTTGGAATATAACTAGTTGTATTAAGTCTGTGCTAATGAATATGATGTCGTACAACTGAACTTTATAGCTGTATAAATTATATCTAAATATATAAATCTTCATTAACTCTGTATTTAAAAGTATATATTACGAGGACCTATAAAAATAAAAATACACAAAACTAATCAAAATTCCGCTAATTCATCTTAATTTTTTAGACGTTTATTTATGGGTAAGGTGGATATAAAAAAAGTAAAAATAAAATCCAAATTCAATTGGGCTTAAGAAAATAATGTCCAGCCCAACTCTCTTTATATATAAAAGAATTATATTAATGTATATGTTTTAAAATTGCATCAAGTCACTATATTAACGTTACATAGTTTTTTTTTTTTTAAATAATTACAATTAAATTTAGAATTTAAAAAAAAAATACGATTCAAATTTATAATTTTAAAAATATAAGTGTAAGAGACAAACCACTAGATCAACCTCATTTTATCTATAATATTACGTAGTTAACTATGTAACTTGCAATTGTACTGTATAACTTGTCATTGCACTACATAATTATATAGGAAAAAAAGTTTTGGTTGCTTAGAATGCACACTAACATAATCCTTATAACTATATTCTTTATTGATATCTCTTAATTTTTCTTAGATTCGAGATTCTCCACATTTTTTCTTTAATGTTACGAAGCCACCCCTCTAATTGTGTTACAAAATCACTTGTTTAATGTTAGAGAACTAAAATTCCAGATATACAAACCGATTTATCTCTACCAATATTTATAGTTTCAAAAATTTCTTCTTTTCTTGCGTTATCACTTCACCTAAAAAGAAGTAGGTGATTAAAAAGAAGATGTATTGTATACAAAAGCAAGAAAATAGAAGCCCTCTGGTCCGTTCTTTTCAATTGCAACAAATAATAAATATATTAATAGGAGAAAGATACTCTGCTTTTTAACAATAACTTCCGCATAATATAGATGATAAATGATACTTATTCAGTCTGTTAATATCTTAAATTTCAATCATCGGGGAAGGGTTTTACTTCTCCCTACACTTTGTGATTTAATGGATGAATGTGAGACTTGAACCCCTATTATCAAAATGAAGGGAAAAGTGCTCAAGCAGTATATTATTAGTGGATGTGCAATCATAATTTTTTTTTTTTTAATATGCCACTTGCGAAGGACGGCTAAACTTGGGATATTTTCAATATTGAATGTGAACAGAATAATTTTTTAACTTGGGTTTTTTCCCTGTACCATTGTTACAACCAAACCCAGCAAAGCCATGATTTTTGGGCAACCCATTTGTATGGATGCTAGTGAATTATATGTCTCACAAGTCAATGTATATGCCAATAAAAAGAAAATAAAAAGACAGCTTTTCAGAAAAAGCAAACAAAATTCCCATCAATCAAGTTAAGAATCCGATTCCTCTCCTCACTCACCATCTCATATGTATATATATGCTTCAAGTCATTTGCTCAAACAAATTATATTTAGAGCTTTTAACTACGCAGAGAAAAAAAAGACTTCTGCACAATCTCACTCAAGTTTTGCCAAACTTGGGGCTTTTGTTGGATCAAATCAACATGACAAATGTAAGTCTATCTCATCAATACAATCTCTGTTTTTTGATCCTTTTAAATGAAAAACTAATTTATTTTATTTTTGGTCCACCTTTTGTGTTCAATATATTATAGGTTGTGGAGCTCAAAGTGGGTCTGCATTGTGAGGAATGTATCAAGAAAATCCTTAAGGCCATCAAGAAGATTGAAGGTACAAATCTCCACAAAAAAAAAAAAAGAAACCTCGGATTTGGTACTAAAAATATCGAGAACACCATTAAAAATTTTGGATTTGTTTTTTTTTGTGATTTTTATATCTGATCAAGAACTAGACGCGTTTTTATTATTTTTTTGGAAGCAGATATTGAAACATATAATGTGGACACACAGCTGAACAAGGTGATAGTGACTGGAAATGTGACAACAGAAGAAGTCATTAGAGTTATACAAAAGATTGGGAAGACGGCAAGCACTTGGGAGGAAGCAGAAACAGAGTGTTGTTGAATCAAAAATCACCAATCAAACTCTAAAAGCACTTCCTCAAGGAGTCAGAAGGAAGTGATTGCAGGCATTGAAGGAAGGAAGAAAGAAACCAATGAAAAGTATTGCAGATAATGAAGACAACAAGTTAGCAAATATTGCAGTTGATTCTTCTAGAGATTATGAATTATTATTATTATTATTTTTTTGTATTTTGGGTTGTGTTTCTGAAGTATTAGATTTAATTTTATATGCATAGTTACTTTCTTTAATTAAGTTGAAAGTGTTGTTATTATTATTAATTTTTGATTAATTTTTAGATATCGGTAACTTTCTACTAACAAATTATTCAGAAATTTAAGTACAAATATTAATCTTTGGAGATTCATCGTCGTATCATACTCAGCGACTAAGTCATTATATTACAAAAACACTTGGGAGGTGGTCTACAATGAAATAGTATCTGGTTTCAACAAAATAAAACCATGTATATACCGCCAGTAAGGATTTATGTATAAAACTTTAGGATGCTTCGTTCTGGTTAACTATTATGATAAGTGCCACCATGAACGCCTAATCCACACCTGGATTAACTTTCAACGTGAAGCTCAGTACCTCTGCAATCAAAGTGTCTCCTTTGTGAACCCTGAAAGACAGATTGGAGTAACAGCCCACAACCCTGAAGTTGCTAATCTCTTCAGTGAAGCTGCCTGGCAAGAAGACATCAAGCTGGGTTTTTAGCTGGAAAAAGCGGGATTGCTGCACACCAAAGAGGAGTTTGTGTCGGTCTGAGCTTTCTGCTGGGATAAGCAGTCCAACGATGATGACAGGTTGTGAGGCCTGTTCAATTTCAGAGCAAAGAAACAACCAAACCAGAGAGATGCATCAGAGAGTAAGAACGGATCAGAGTAGGTACCTTTTTGCGCAAGGTAAGGATGGGAAAACCAGCAGGATTGTGCATGACTCTCTTGTATTTGAAGGCAAGGTAAGTGCTATCAACTTGGAGGAAAATATTTCCATTAACATCTAACACTTCAAATCGCGAATCAAATTAAACCCTTCGTTTTCATCTTGACAATTAACTCCACAGGAAACGGGACGCAAAAGCCTTCCCCGACAACACGAACTGTACGTGGGAACCCAAATGCTAGCTCAGGAGTTGCCACTGAAATAAATGTCTGAAATCTCGAGTGATATTAGCACTTCTGAGCTACTCTTCATGCCTCAGAATAAGGATCTTGCAATTTTGCCAATTTTCCTGGAAAGATCTCTCTTGGAAAACAGCGTTGGCAATGTAGATAAGATAATTTTTTTTTTCTTTTAATACCATTGTTTGATCTACACCAGGTATGAAGTCAAAGAATTATAGTTTAATTTAATCATTCAAGTTTGAATTCAGAACTTCCTGCAATTCTGGTAAAACTCTCTCTCTTACATTGACTACTGGTTCTGGGCATTTTTGTACATTACCATGTTTCCAGGTTGCAGGGCCCCAAACAGTACCTGGGTTCGGGTTATAACCGAACCAACTTGGTTCGATTGGCATTAAAGATTTTAAATCTGCAATAGTTTTGTAATTTGCCTGGCATCATCAAATGTATAATCATTTGAGTTGAGAATTTATGTGGTCAAATGTCATGGATTTAATTTGGGATAGAGCTTGCAAGTAAATGGTACTAGTAAAAATTTATTCAGACAATGAATTACTGCAACAGAGAAACTAGTACAAGAATTATAAATGAATTGCAGAAACAACTTCAGATATGATCATTCTCATTAACGATTACAATCAGAGCCACGATAAACGCGTAATCCACGCCGGGATAGACTTTAACCTTAAAGGTTTCTTTGCCTCTGCAGAAGCTTTCCCATGTGAAATTGTGATTCACCTGCAGCATAGTTATATGTGCAAAGTTAGTTTTTCTATTTTCTCCTTACAAATTCCGAGAAACAAACAGCGGCTACAAGTCTTAAACAAGTGTCAAAGCTTCAACACCTCTGCAATCAAAGTCTCTCCTTTGTAAACTCCAAATGACTCGGAGGAGTAACGTCCCACAACCTTGAAGCTGCTAATATCTTCATTAGAGTTGCTTGACAGGAAGACATCAA
Source organism: Xanthoceras sorbifolium (assembly GCA_003430845.1). Taxonomy (NCBI): domain Eukaryota; kingdom Viridiplantae; phylum Streptophyta; class Magnoliopsida; order Sapindales; family Sapindaceae; genus Xanthoceras; species Xanthoceras sorbifolium. The sequence goes on along the minus strand of CM010614.1, from coordinate 12,381,574 downwards.
ACCGGGTTTTTAGTTGTAGAGCGTGCGATTCTCGCACACTAAAGAGGAGATTGTGTAGTTCTGAGCTTTCTCCCCAATGAACTGTCCAGCGATTACGGGCTCCGAGTGCCTGTTCAATTTCAGAACACAAAGAAACAATCAATCAAGCCAGAGTTATTCATCACACTCTTTTATGAGTGCATTAGAATAAGAAGTAAGAACTAAGCTTGAGTACCTTTTCGCGCAAGGTGAGGATCGGAAAACCAGCAGGATCTCGCATGACTCTTTTGCATTGGAAGGCAAGGGAAGTGCCATCAACTTGGAGGAAAAGATTTCCATTAACATCTAACAGTTCAAAGCGCGAATCAAAGAGTCCCTTTGCTTTCTTCTTGACGATTAACTCCACAGGATAAGGAACACAGAAGCCTTCCCCGACTACGCTAACCGTGGGAACCCCATATGCCGGCTCAGGAGTTGCCATCATAGTGCCCGAAAGCTTCACAGGATAATTCTGAACTCTTGAGTGATGTTTTTTAAACAATTCTGGGCTCCTCTCCATGCCTTAAATAAGGCTCTTGCAGTTTTGCCAACTTTTCTAGAAAAATCACTCTTTTATTCAACAGGGAAACCGCGTTAACAACGTTAGATAAGATTTATTTCTTTTTAGCACCATTGTTTGAATCTTCACCGGTTATGAAGTCAAAAGAAATATATTTAATTTATTCATTCAAGTTTGAATTGAAAACTTCTCGCAATTCTGGTAAAAACTAACTCTCTTACATTGAACTCAGATACTTTTATACAATTGATTTATTATTTATTCATTCAAGTTTGAATTCAAAACTTCTCGCAGTTCTGGTAAAACTAACTCTCTTACATTGAACTCAGATACTTTTATACAATTAAATAATAAATCAGATATTGTGTTTAAACATAGCATCAGAGGCTTCCATTACAACAGACACAGAGACGATTATGGTTTATCTATAGCCACACAAAAAGTACAAAAGATAAATACTAAAAAACGTGGATTTATATATTATGGCAATTTAGAGGGGGTGAATAGGTTTATCAATAAATATTGCGAAATTAAAAATAATAAACCATTCAACATATAACGCAGAGATTTTTAGGGTAAAAAACCTCAACAGGTCAAAAACCACGGGACCAACTCGTATGCCACTTAAAACATCCACACTGTAAAATAATGAAAATGTCTGAAAATATAATGAAAGAAATGTGTAAAATGATGAAAGTGAGAGAAAATGTAATGGAGGAAAAATGTACATCTGTTTCATTAACCTTATGAGGTATATATACATGAAGATATAACACATAAAGTCTATCACCCACCTAATATTCACCTAACACTCACCTAACATTACATAAAGTCAAGAGTACACCTAACACTCACCTAACATTACATAAAGTCAAGAGTACAACAAACACTCACCTAACATTACATAAAGTCAAGAGTACACCTAACACTTACCTAACATTACATAAAGTCAAATATACATTTAAGATTTACTAATACTCCCCCTCAAGTTGGAGAGTGAATATCATGAAGTCCCAACTTGTTACGTAAATTCACAAACTGATCCTTTCCTAAAGCCTTCGTAAATACATCAGCCAATTGCAAGTGTGAAGAAACAAAAGAAGGATTGATTATTCCGGCTTGTACTTTTTCTCGTACTATATGACAGTCTATCTCAATGTGCTTTGTACGCTCATGAAAGACAGGATTCGCAGCAATGTGTAAAGCTGCCTGATTGTCACAAAATAATGGTGCAGGAGTTGTTTGAGGAACCTTTAGGTCATGTAGTATGTAACGCAACCAAGTTAACTCCAAACATGTGTTAGCCATTGCTCGATATTCAGCCTCAGCTGATGATCTAGAGACATTGGCTTGCTTCTTAGATTTCCATGATATGAGAGAACTTCCAAGGAAAATACAGTAGCCTGTAACTGATCTTCTTGTGGCACGACAACCTCCCCAATCTGAATCACAAAAAGCTTTCAAAGTTAAACTGTTTATGGAGGGAAGTAATAATCCCTGACCAGGTGTACCTTTGATGTATTTGAGGATTCGAATGGCAGCGTCCCAATGAGGTATTCTAGGTTCTTGCATGAACTGGCTCAATGTGCGAACTGAATAAACTATATCGGGTCTTGTCACTGTAAGATATATCAATCTGCCAACTAGTCTTCTGTACTTTGTTGGATCATTTAGCAATGCTCCATCAGTGGGAGTAAGTTTCAAATTCTGCTCCATTGGAAAATTGTTGGGACATGCGCCTAAGAGTCCAGAATCTTGTAAAATGTCCAACGCATACTTTCTTTGTGACATAAAAATGCCTTTTCTGGAGCGAGAAAATTCAATACCGAGAAAGTACTTCAAGTTTCCAAGATCTTTGATACGGAAGCGTTTAAGAAGGAATCTTTTGAGACGTTCCATTTCATGTAGATCATTTCCTGTGAGAAGTATGTCATCGACATATATAAGAATTGTTGTAAAAGAAGTACCTTGAGTTTTGGTGAAAAGGGAATAATCAGCCTTTGATTGTTGATAGCCGGCCTTTCTGATAGTATCTGAAAATGTGGAAAACCAATTTCTTGATGCTTGTTTAAGTCCATAAAGAGACTTGTTGAGCCGACATACAGTGTGCTCCCCCTGTCGGCGAAGACCAGGTGGAGGTTCCATGTAGACAACTTCATGAAGGTCGCCATGGAGGAAAGCATTTTGAACGTCCAATTGGTGGATGTGCCAATGGCGAGCAGCAGCGACAGTAAGAAGACAACGAAGTGTTGTAAGCTTTGCTGTTGGAGAAAATGTTTCTTGATAGTCAATGCCCTCAACTTGATTGTATCCTTTAGCAACAAGACGAGATTTGTAGCGTTCAATGGTGCCATCAGATTTGTATTTGATTTTGTAGACCCATTTGCAACCAATTGGTTTGTGGCCAATGGGCAAAGGGACTAAGCTCCATGTGTTGTTGAGCTGCAATGCTTCTAATTCTGTATTCATAGCTTGTCGCCAATGTGGATTAAGGACAGCTTGAGCATAATTTTTAGGCTCAGTGTGATCTGTGATGTTAACTAGAAAAGTAGAATGGGAAGGTGAAAAACGTGAGTATGAAAGAAAATTAGAGAGTGGATATCGAGTACCTGATATAGGACTTGCTGCAGAGGTAGATTGATGTGCCTGAGATGACATTAGGAAGTCTCTATGCCATGCCGGAGGTCGCTTAGGCCGTGTTAACTGTCTCGGAGGTGGAATGGTAGTAGTTTCAGAAGGAATATTTGATGGGTCTAAAAGTGGTGGTAAGGTTTCGGCATCTGGTGTGTTTGTGGAAGGTTGATCAATGCTGGAGGGAACAATAGGTGTGGGTGAGATGGGTTCATGTGTATTAGATGTTGTTTGCTCGGATTGGTGAGGATTGGTGTTAGAAGAGCATGGTGGTATGATAGACTGCATTTCTGTGGTCTCAGATATGAAATTAGGCACCACAAAATCAGAAGTGGATGGGGTTGAGATAGATGAAAAAGGAAAAATGGATTCATGAAATTTGACATCACGACTAACAAAAAATTTCTTGGTTTCCATGTCATATAGTTTGTATCCTTTTTGCCCAGTCGGATATCCAACAAAGATGCAACACTTGGCACGAGGTTCAAATTTTTGAATGGGACAAACAGTGCAATTATTATCATAAGAAATATTGTTTGAAGATAATAAGGAAGAAGCTAATTTAAGACGAGATGGTGATGGATGTCCAAGACGCATATGCCATAGATTGGAAGGCTGTGAAATTTGATGACAGGTTGACATCCTTTGTAAGGGAGGCATGTAATAGAGACCACCATGTTGTTTACCCGAGCCAATCATCTTCCCCGTAGCCAAGTCCTGTAGAACACAAAAGGTGGGAAAAAAAATGGCACAACAGTTTAGGGCAGAGGTAAGTTTGCTTACAGAAATTAGATTTAAGCGAAAACTAGGAACACATAAAACATCATCTAAAGTGATGTTGGAATTAAAAGATACAGTGCCATTTGAAGTGATTGATGCTGTAGATCCTGTTGGTAAATTAACAATAGGTATGGATGATGATTGTGTTTTGGTGAGAAGTGTGGAATCAGAAGTGATATGATCGGTGGCTCCACTATCTAAAATCCATGACTTTGTAAATACAGAATTAATTGAAGTATTGGAAAATGGATACAGACCTGTCGCATTTGCATAAGTGTATTTATTACCAGCATCATGGTTTGAACTCATCATTGATGAAGACAAGAAAGCTGTTGAAGTTGCTCAATGAAAATTCTGTGCAAGACGTTGTCCAGATCAGAAACTTGGCTCTGATACCATGTAAAATAATGAAAATGTCTGAAAGTATAATGAAAGAAATGTGTAAAATGATGAAAGTGAGAGAAAATGTAATGGAGGAAAAATGTACATCTGTTTCATTAACCTTATGAGGTATATATACATGAAGATATAACACATAAAGTCTATCACCCACCTAATATTCACCTAACACTCACCTAACATTACATAAAGTCAAGAGTACACCTAACACTCACCTAACATTACATAAAGTCAAGAGTACACCTAACACTCACCTAATATTACATAAAGTCAAGAGTACAACAAACACTCATCTAACATTACATAAAGTCAAGAGTACACATAACACTCACCTAACATTACATAAAGTCAAATATACATTTAAGATTTACTAATACACACAAGTTTCACTAGTGAGTATATCGTTTACAACTCACGTTGATTGACCACTCAATTACACGACTCTTGCTATAACCCAATACTACCTACCTGCAAGCCTTTTATTAGCAAACCTTGCAGATGCTGCTCAGAGACTTATTGAATGCTATACTATCAACACACATACGCCAACTTCCATCCCTCTTTAGGACTAATAGAGCTGGGACAGCACACAGACTCATACTTTCACGAATCAAACCTCGAGGTGTAAGTTCATCCACTTGCCTTTGTAACTCAGCTTGTTGCATTGGATTCATTCGATAAACAGCCTTGTTCGGAAGTGCCGAACCAGGAACAAAATCAATGTGATATTGAACATTCCTCATTGGTGGTAAACCAATAAAAATCTCATCTGGTACCACATCTTTGAACTCCTCCAATAGTGGCATCAATAGTTCATGAAATAGTGCTTGTTGAGTGGCTGTGGCGTCTATAACAAAGATAACATAAATCTCATCCTGATTAGTCAAAATATGCTCTAGTTGTGAACCTGTAAGAAAAGAATTTCCAACCTCATTAGAACCTTTCAATTATGGTTTTAATGGTGCTAACATAATCCAAACACCATATTTGACAAAAGAATGTGTATTTTTAAAACTATCATGGGAAACGTTCCGATCATACTGCCATGGTCTTCCAAGTAACAAATGGCATGCATCCATTGGGGCAACATCACACCAGACTTCATTTTTGTAACTTTTGCCAAGGGAAAAAGAAACCAAGCATTTTTTTTTAACTTTCAAACCATTGCCTTTTTGAAACCATTGGATCTTGTAAGGATGAGGATGAGGCTCAGTTTTCAGGTTCAACTTAGTCACCATCTCTTCAGCCACCACATTAGTACAGAAGCACTATCAATGATCATGTTACAAACCTTTCCATGGCTAGTGCATTTTGTTTGAAAAATGTTATCTCGCATCCACGACTCTTCATTCTCTTGAATCACATTGAGACTTCTCCTAATCACCAAAGCTTTCCCTTCATCAACATATTCGGTGACTTTTTCAATTTCCCGTTTTTCTTGGCTCTTTTCCTCCTCTTCTACTTCAATAACATCTTTAATAATGGTTATTATCTTTCAATTAGGACATTCAGAAGCAATATGACCATACCCTTGGCATTTATAACACTTTCGGGTAGAATTGAAATTGCTTGACTTTTGCACCTTACCTCCATCTCCCTTGACTTTATTTTTGCTAGCAGTTACAGATTTGTTGGAACTAGAAGCAACACTTCCCTGGTTAGAAGAACTTGCATTAGAGGCTATTTTCAATGAATACTTCATTCGTTGCTGTTCAATGGTGATAGCAAGTTTTCTAACATCATTAAAAGTCCAAAATGGCTGCAATCTAATTGCATCAGCAAGCTCCCTTTTCAAACCACCCAAAAAACGTACAATAGTTTGCTCTTCCAGTTCATTGATATCATATCTAAGCATCAAATACTCAAACTCTCTTATATACACTTCAACATGCAAATTGTATTGTTTGAAATTATAGAACTTTGTGTAATTTTCCTGTCTATAATTTTCAGAAAGAAATCTCTTCTTTAATTCTTGTTTCATCTTTTTCCAAGTTCGAATAGGTCTTCTACCTTCTCTATTCCTTTCTCTCTTCAAATTTTCCCACCAAAGAGAAGTATAACCCTTCAGTTTAATAGCTACTAACTTTACCTTCATTTCCTCTGAAAACTCCTTAAATTTAAAAATTCTTTCAACAGTGTACAACCAATCTAAAAAGACATCACCTTGCATTTTTCCATCAAATTCTAGAACATCAACCTTTACATCTCCATCACGTGCTCTTGGCTGCCTTCTTTGCCTTGGGTTGTCATGATCTTCATCACTAGAATCATCATCAACGCCAAAAGGATTCTGATCTTCCACCTCCCTACGTGCTCCATGTTGGTTTCTTCTAGGCTGGGCGTTATTCATTCTCTCATGAAATTCATTCTCCCTCTACACACTTAATCTTTTAATCTCTTTGATTTTTTGATTGTTTGTGTGAGATTGATATTGTGTCTTGCTTCTACATCTACAAAAGGCAACAATTAGTGTTTGATTTAGCTTTGAAGATGTTTGGCAAGGGAAAACAAGTAGCTTCCAAGGGAAAGAAAGCTACTAGAGGTGAGTCTACCTAACAACCAAAGTTCATCATGTTGGGATTTATGCCGAAAAGCTTGTATTTGTAAACGGTTAAAGACTTAATAAGAATTATCCATTTTATCATTCTAGTTTAAAAGCGCTTTATATTCAGTAATACATTTATATTGTGCAAGAATATCGTAGATTGCAAGATTTAATCTCAGAATGAGTATACGAAGGTCATATACAGTAGGATTTCTTTTGAGACATGCAATCTAAAGAGTCTGTATAGAGCAAACAAAGCTGGGTACTTTGTTTGTGATTGATCTACTGCTGCGGTATATTCTGTAAAGTATGGTGGTCTTATCCTAAACCGCTCATGTAGTTGACATGAGAATAGAGACACCTTATATGATGAGATCATATAGGATTGAGCCACGATTGATATGAATCTCTCACCAAGATCCGTTAGTATATGAGATTCATATATATATATATATATATATATATATAAACGATGACTGTTTATAGGTGATCTTAATCCTGACTATCTTAGCGACTCCTTCAGGTTGGATCGTGGCTTTTGATTTACCATGAGTGAGGTCAATGTGAATCTCGACCAATACCTCCTGTAACATCCCGGATTTCGAATAATTGATTTTGAAAATGTGGATATAAAGATTTACGATTTGAGGGGTGCAAAGCGTAATTAAAAGTATGTTTATTTTTATGATTTTCAGGCGGACCAATTTGAACGGTAAAAAATGAGGCACGAAGAGAAGAGTGAAAACTGGGACAGTGAGTATCGTGACCACTCACCGCGACCTGAGATCGCGATGAGTCGCTCGCGGTGAAAAATGGTGATTCTTGGCAGTGAGCACCGCGACCAGTCACCGAGACTACAGATCGCGCTGACTAGCTCGCGGTGAAAATGTCAAATTCGGGCAGTGAGCAACGCGACCACCAGCGCGACCATGGTACCGCGATGAAGGCGGTGGCATTGCTCCAGTGAGCAACGCGACCTGGTAGCGCGACCACAGGTCGCGATGACGGTCGCGACGACCGAAAATTGATAAAAAAAAAAGAGGCGGTGAAGCAATCTAGAAACAGAAAAGAGAAAAGAGAGACAGAGGAAAGAAAGAAAAGAAAAGAAAAAGAGAAAAAAGAGAGAGAGAAAGAAGAAGAGAAGAAGAAGAAGAAGAAGAAGAAGAAGAAGAAGAAGAAGAAGAGGAAAAGAAGAAAAGAAAAGGAAGAAAAGAGAAGGAGAAAGGAAAGAAAAAGGAAAGAAAAAAGGGAAACTCTGAAGAAAAAAGTATAGGAACGGTATCCAAGTTGGTGTACACAATTAATTACAAAACATAGTTATATAACATATTTACATATTCCTGTATATGCATGCGAAACTAACTATATTATACAGAAATATGACTACCTAAACTGTGGTGACTCTGGATATCTGTCTGCAATCTCTCTCTCTCTCTCTTCAATCTTTTCTCTGCTCGGTATCTTTGTTACCTACGCGCGATAAACATCAACGCGCTAAGCAATAATGCCTAGTGGGTGTATACTAAAATAATTTGCAATATAATATAAAACAGTATATCTAAAACAATATATCGTAAATTCGAAAATTCAGAAATAAAACAATAATATGAAATTCAGGAATTCAGAAAGATAGAAATATAAAACAACAACTCTTAAATTCAACATTTTAGAAATCTGTATATATATATATATATATATATATATATATATATATATATATATATATATATATATATATATATATATATATAACAAACAATTCATTATATTTCAATTTCTGAAACTATATAACATAAAATAGTTCTAAATTCCAGGATTTCATTCGTAATAACATTTCTTGATTTTCCACATCGTTTTCAGTTCTCAATTGGGCCCCCTGATATACATAACAGGGTTTACAGGACTGGATTACGGGTTTTACAGTCGGATTTCCCATCTCATAAGAAATGGTATCCCTATATTCTCACAGTCAGTTTCCCATTTCACGAGGAAATGGTATCCGTATTTCACAGTCGGTTTCCCATTTCACGAGGAAAATGGTATCCGTATTTAACATCACAGGCATAATGAATCACGGTGCAGTACTGCTATATATTCACCCAATTGACATGTCAATCTCCTATATCCATATCCCTATATATATATATATATATATATATATATATATATATATATATATATATATATATCAAGGCCATAAAATCAAAATTCAGGGATTTCAGGTATTTTATTAACTTTTCAAACAACTTTCAGATAATCAAAAATTCTCTCAATCAATCCAAAATCAATATTCATTAACAATGATAAAACACAAAATTCATAATATATCAATTAACATCCAATACACGATCTGGAACTTGCAGCTATCGTATTTGCCTTAAAAATTTGGAGGCATTACTTATATGGTGAGAAGTGCTACATATACACAGATCACAAGAGTTTGAAATATTTGCCTACCCAGAGAGAGCTTAATCTGAGACAGAGGCGTTGGATGGAGTTGATTAAAGACTATGATTGTGTGATTGATTACCATCCAGGGAAGGCGAATGTAGTAGCAGATGCTCTGAGCAGAAAAGCACTGTTCGCTTTGAAAACTATGAATGTGCAACTACAGCTGAATCCAGATAATGTATTGATGGCTGAATTGAGATGTCGACCGAGTTTGATTCAGCAGATTGCAGAAAAACAAAAGTAGGATGATAGAATTCAGATGATATGTGGACAGATCCCAGAAGGAAAGCATCCGGACTTCTCAATCAGAACTAATAGTATTGTGTGTTTCAGAGACAGGATTTGTATTCCAGATGATGAAGAATTGAGAAAGATGATCCTGACAGAGGCACATAGTAGTCCATATTCGATGCACCCAGGTAGCACAAAAATGTATAGAGATTTGAGGACTCAGTATTGGTGGTCTGGTATGAAGAAAGATGTGGTGGAGTTTGTAGTGCATGACTTGTCAACAGGTGAAAGCTGAACACCAGGTTCCATCAGGATTGTTACAGCCAATAGCAATACCTGAATGGAAATAGGATCGCATCACAATAGACTTTGTTACAGGATTGCCACTCATCCGGAGTAAACATGATGCAATATGGGTGATAGTGGATCGACTGACGAAGTCAGCACATTTTCTACCTGTCAGAACTGACTATTCCTTAGATCGACTGGCAGAATTGTATATAAAGGGAATAGTCAGATTGCATGGAGTGCCTGCATCTATAATATCAGATAGAGACCTGAGGTTTACATCCAGATTCTGGAAGAAATTTCAAAAAGCCTTGGGTACTCGACTGAGTTTCAGTACAGCCTTCCATCCATAGACAGACGGACAATTAGAAAGAGTAATTCAGGTGCTTGAAGATATGCTCAGGAGTTGTGTAATTGATTTTGAAGGGAGTTGGGCTGATCATCTCCCATTGATTGAATTCGCCTACAACAACAGTTACCAGTCGAGCATAGCTATGACACCTTATGAGGCACTGTATGGAAGGAAATGCAGGACTCTAGTATGTTGGACAGAATTGGGTGAAGACAGGTTAGTAGGCCCAGACTTGATTAGACAAACTGAGGAGAAGGTAAAGATTATCAAGGACAGACTGAAAGTAGCATCTGACCGACAGAAATCATATGCAGACCTGAAAAGAAAGGAGATAGAACATGAAGTTGGTGAGAAAGTGTTTCTGAAAATATCTCCGTGGAAGAAAGTGATCAGATTTGGCAGAAAAGGGAAGTTGAGTCCTAGGTTTATTGGCCCATATGAGATCATTGAACGTGTGGGACCAGTAGCCTATAGACTTGCTTTACCTCCAGAATTAGAAAAGATTCATAATGTGTTCCACGTGTCAATGCTGAGGAGATACATATCTGATCCTTCTCACAGAATTCAGGCCGAAAGTATTGAAATTCGACCAGACTTGACATATGAAGAGGAACCAGTGCAAATTCTTGATCGGGAGATTAAAGAATTACGAAATAAAAGAGTTCCACTGGTGAAAGTCCTCTGGAGAAATCACAATGTAGACGAAGCTACCTAGGAGAGCGAGGAAACCATGAGACAACAGTATCCACAACTGTTCAATTGAGGTAAATTTCGAGGACGAAATTTCTTAAGAGGGGAAGAAGTGTAACATCCCGGATTTCGAATAATTGATTTTGAAAATGTGGATATAAAAATTTACGATTTGAGGGGTGCAAAGCGTCATTAAAAGTATATTTATTTTTATGATTTTCAGCCGGACCAATTTGAACTGTCGAAAACGAGGTACGAAGAGAAGAGTGAAAAATGGGACAGTGAGTATCGCGACCACTCACCGCGACCTGAGATCGCGATGAGTCGCTCGCGGTGAAAAATGGTGATTCTTGGCAGTGAGCACCGCGACTACAGATCGAGCTGACTAGCTCGCGGTGAAAATGTCAAATTCGGGCAGTGAGTAACGCGACCACCAACGCGACCATGGTACCGCGATGGGTGATCGCGATGAAGGCGGTGGCATTGCTTCAATGAGCAACGCGACCTGGTAGCACGACCATAGGTCGCGATGACGGTTGCGACGACCGAAAATTGATGAAAAAAAAAGAGGCGGTGAAGCAATCTAGAAACAGAAAAGAGAAGAGAGAGACAGAGGAAAGAAAGAAAAGAAAAGAAAAAGAGAAAGAAGAGAGAGAGAAAGAAAAAGAGAAGAAGAAGAAGAAGAAGAAGAAGAAGAAGAAAGAAGAAGAGGAAAAGAAGAAAAGAAAAGGAAGAAAAGAGAAGGAGAAATGAAAGAAAAAGGAAAGAGAAAAGGGGAACTCAGAAGGAAAAAGTATAGGAACGGTATCCAGGTTGGTGTACACACAACTTCAACACGATTTAATGAAATTGGTTTATGAATATTTACTGAAAATGATTTTGAATTAAGTAAAAGTGATTTATATTGAATTTCATGTTTTTAATTTTTGTATTTTGTTAATTGATATATTATGAATTTTGTGTTTTATCATTGTTAATGAATATTGATTTTGGATTGATTGAGAGAATTTTTGACTATCTGAAAGTTGTTTGAAAAGTGAATAAAATACCTGAAATCCCTGAATTTTGATTTTATGGCCCTGATATATATATATATATATATATATATATATATATATATATATATATATATATATAGGGATATGGATATAGGAGATTGACATGTCAATTGGGTAAATATATAGCAGTACTGTACCGTGATTCATGATGCCTGTGATGTTAAATACGGATACCATTTCCTCATAAAATGGAAAACCGACTGTGAGAATATAGGGATACCATTTCTTATGAGATGGGAAACCCGATTGTAAAACTCGTAATCCAGTCCTGTAAACCTTGTTATGTATATCAGGGGGCTCAATTGAGAACTGAAAACGATGTGGAAAATCAAGAAATGTTATTACGAATGAAATCCTGGAATTTAGAACTATTTTATGTTATATAGTTTCAGAAATTGAAATATAATGAATTGTTTGTTATATATATATATATACAGATTTCTGAAATGTTGAATTTAAGAGTTGTTGTTTTATATTTCTATCTTTCTGAATTCCTGAATTTCAGATTATTGTTTTATTTCTGAATTTTCAAATTTACGATATATTGTTTTAGATATACTGTTTTATATTATATTGCAAATTATTTTAGTGTACACCCACTAGACATTATTGCTTAGCACGTTGATGTTTATTGCGCGTAGGTAACGAAACTACCGAGCAGAGAAAAGATTGAAGAGAGAGAGATTGCAGACAGAAATCCAGAGTTACCACAGTTTGGGTAGTCATATTTCTGTATAATATAGTTAGTTTCGCATGCATGTACAGGAATATGTAAATATGTTATATAACTATGTTTTGTAATTAATTGTTTTCTGATTTCTGTTTTTGATTTTCAAAGGATTGTAACTAATGAATTGTAAACTGCTTTATATAAACTTATGTTCGGTGAGTCGCACTAAACGGCAGAGTGCGCATTTGATTGAAAGCGGATTTGAAGTGTGATTGTGAATTATATTTGATTTAAAAACAGATTTTGGGAAATTAGAAAAACAGAGAAAACTCTGCCGAAATTTTGAAAACTGGTTTGATGGGCTCACTCAAAAAGGTTTTTAAATTATAAATTAGATGGTTTTCAGATTATAAAGTGAATTAAGAAAGTTTTGAAAACTCGAGTAACACTCCCTGGGTCGGTCCGGACGGGATTGGGTCAGGGGGTGTTACACCTCCGTATATGGTTTGACTTATGGCTGGGAAGGTATGAACAAGATAGTGGAATCCACTCCTTCTTGATTGATGTAGATGAGTAGTTCCCTTAAGGGTTGATTCAGGGCTTAAATAATTATGAGATCTCTCATTTTTCCATGATTTAATACATGATTTAATTGTTCATTAGAGAATCAACGGTGCTTAAAAGAAAATATATATCTAGAGGGGTATAACAAACTTTATGACCCAGCTCTAGTTATAAACTACTTGTGGAGGATCACACTATATGTAAATAATTATATCCATGGACGCTGAGACTTCAGATTGTATAAACACGTCTACAGTTCTGAGAGTGCAGCCTCAGGTTTTTAGTGGAATAACTACGAGGTTAATAATCGTGAAATATTGATTAAAGAGTTTTAATTAATATTACTAAGTATTATTAGAGCTCAAAGCTGTGGGTCCATTAGATCCCCTTGCTAGCCATTATGGTTGTTGGTAACGAGGGTTTACGATAAATTAATTAGATGGTCTAATTAATAGTGTTACGAAAGTAACACGATTTAATAAAAAGAGAATAATTAAATAATATGATTATTTAATTAAATATTTATAAAATAATAGAATATTAATAATTATGAATTATTAATTCTATTTATTAAATAGGAGGTTACGGAATCAAACTGTGACAGAGATAAAAGAATTAAAATAATAGGATTATTTTAATAGTTTCATAGGTCACAAGTTCAAGTCTTTAGGGAGACCTAACACGCTCAAACGCGTGGGAATAAATCCCAAGTGTAGGATGTGTCGAAGTAATAAAATTTCCGTGAGTACGGAGTCGAATCCACAAGGAAGTGGTGGAACTAATTCTAAAAACTAGAGATTATAGGTAGTGCGGTAAACGTAAATGAAGGTTGTTGTTTTTGGGTTTTTAATTAAACTATAATTAACTACTAATACAATAAAATAAAGCAAGACGGGTTAAATGGAAGATAATGCTAGGTGGTTACACGGTTCCAATTCCAAATAAGGAAATATATTGACTATTATGAAGCACGTTATTAACATGATAAGACTTCTTCAACTAAGACCACACCACATTGTATTGCTCCCGCAATGGTATGATATGTGAATTCAATCAAATACACTTATTGGTCCTAGAGTGCAATTAATTGAAAACCATAGTTAATCTAATACAAAGGTTAATTAAGTAATTTCTTATCGAAACTAACCTAGTATTGATTCTTGAGTCAATTAAGCCCTATTGCAATTTCAATGATTTCTCATATAATATTACAATAAATACTGTTCACGCGTATACGATACTATTCATTGACTGTTCAAGGCGGCATTACTGTTTACGGTGGCATTACTGTTCATATATACGGTACTGTTTATTATATACTATTCTTGTGTACGGTACTATTCACAGGCGGGCTAAATCTTCAATTTAGTCCACCAAGGCTTCCTTGGTAAGCTCCTGCACCTCATACCAAGAATACATGTCCCGAATTGCCCGATTTTGTCTCAACTCATCGTGTATTCGTACTAATTCACAGGGCTCATCTAATAGCTGAAAAAACACATTAAACGTACTAAGAATACTCAAAAATACAATCAAAAGAAACGATCCAAGGGTCGTAAATATATAACAATAAATGACTGATCAAGACCAAAATAAATAGGATTTAGAATCCTATTTGACTTGGTTAAACTTAAACCCTAATGAGCTAATATATAAAGAAAAATTGACCTAACTATAAGTGAAAAACATAGAGAGAATTCGGCCATAGCAAGAGAAAAAAGAAAAAAGAAAAGTTTTTTCTGATTCTCCCTTATTTTGCAGGAGCGGCCGCCTAAGGAGGAAGGTGTTCTTTGTTCGTTTTTTACGTGACCTCCATCTCTTGCCGTGACGTGCCTACATACGTGTTGTCGGACCGCAGGTCATAGCTCAGAAGATCTGGTGGTAGATTGAAGAATCGAGAAAGCGAAATTAAGAAAAATGTAAGTAGTTTTAAAGATTCTTTTTTTTTTCTGCGTGTACACAAGAACTCGTTCCTGATTGAAAAAGGTTTTCAATAAAAGAAAATTTTTGAAACCCTATTCCGCATGTTATTTGATAATCAAAATTTTTTTTTCTTTTCCCTTCACATCAACCAAGAATGTGAGGAAAGGTATGAATATAACCTCTATAGAACTTTAGGCTCGTTTTACAGACATGACTGTCTTGGAGTAGACTAAATCCTGTGATTAGACTGGACTGGACTGGCTTGGCTTGGACTAGGACTAAGTCCTGACCTATATTTGGTACTGCATCAGATTAAGAACTGAACTATTAAAATAGTTCAGACCAGTGTTTGGTGCTGTTTCAGACTAATTTTCGGACTATTTATTTTTTGAAGAAACTATTTGTTTAATTTTGTAAAATTATAAATATAAAACATTATTGATAGTTTTTTTTATTTGATTATGTAACTTTCTCCTTAACTTTCAAATATCACTTTGTTCAAATTATTCAAATAGTATATAAACTAAACAAGTAATAATATAATATGCTGATAATTCTAAAGCCTCCAAGGATAGAAACAACAATTTCAACAATTTTTAACCTCGTTCTCTTTCCTATAAGTAAACCAAATAAGACTGCATAAGAGAAACAATTACAAGACAATTCAGAAATAAAGAAAATGATACAAGTTTGGTGATCATTCACTTTATCTTTTTCAAAACACACATTAATTATATATATATAAATAATATCATCTGTTTCGATACATTAAACAAGTAGTAGAAGAACTTCCATATTAACAAGAAGGAAGCTTAACCATAATAAGTGGTTGTTTACAAAAAGTGGGATGCAAAAGATACACAGGTATAGAGGAAATTACTTTACATTTTTTCATTCAGGAGAGAGTCGACATAAATCTGTTTCATCTCACCATCAAGTGACATGAATAAGGAAATATTTTGTGACTTCTCCAAACTGAACTTCAATGCCCTAATTTGTTCAAAAAGTGAAAGTCCCATATCCTTCAGTTCTTTGGCAATGTCGGATCTATCTTCATTCCCTTTGCGGAAAGCTTCTGCAACTATTTCCATCTTTTTTGCACTAACTTCAACTAGTTCCTTCAGGATAGACACAAGAGCACCATCATTACTGGATCTCCTTTTCCTTTTATCTTGAGTTGACTTAGAGTAGTTGCTCTCTTTGTTGATTGAAATGGGAGAAGCATCCTTGTAACATCCCGGATTTCGAATAATTAATTTTAAATATGTGGATATAAAATTTATGATATGAGGGGTGCAAAATGTAATTAAATGTATGTTTATTTTTATGATTTCCAGGTGGACCAGATGGAACGGTCCAGAAATAATGCATGAAAATTGAAAACTGAGGCAGTGAGTATCGCGACCTGGTCATCGTGACCACAGCTCGCGATGAAAAATGGTGATTCTTGGCAGTGAGCATCGCGACCAGTCACCGCGACCACAGATCGCGATGAACTGCTCGCGATGAAAAGATGAAAGTCGGGTAGTGAGCATGGCGACCACCATCGCGACCAAGATACCGCGACGTGTGCTCGCGATGAAGGCGGTGAAGTTGGTCCAGTGAGTATCGCGACCTGGTCGCGACGACCGAAAAAATATAAAAAAAAATTTGGCTTCTCGCAGAAGCCACAGAAAACAGAAAAAGAAAAGAGAGACCGAGAGAGAGAGAGAGAAAGAAAAGAAGAAGAAGAAGAAGAAGAGGAAGAAGAGAAGGAGAAGAGGAAGAAAAGAAGAAGAAAAAGAAAAGAAGAAGAAGAGAAGGGAAAGAAGAAGAAAAGAAAGAAAGAAAAGAGAAAGGGAAAGGAAAGAGGAGGAAGAAAGGAAAGAAAGGGGAAAAAGGAAAATCCAGAAGGAAAAAGGAGTAGAAGCTGAAAAACGGTACCCAGGTTGGTGTACACACGATTCCGAACTTATTTTGATAAAAAGTTTTGATTTAGTATGTAAAAAAAAATATAGTTATGGATTTTATATATTCGTATTGATTTGTGAATATACTCGTATTGCATTTTTATATATTGTTGAGTTATTTGTGCATTATTTTATTATTGTGGAAAGTTGAATAAAATCGTGTGTTTCAAAAATCTGATTTCCAGTTATTGTTTGACTTTCTTATTTATGGATTTTGATTTAAAATGGTCTTCGTTGATTTCTGAAGCCAAAGAATCGATTTGTTGTGAGTTTTAACGGCCCTGATATATGTATAGAGATATTTGGATATAGGAGATTGACATGTCAATTGGGTGAAATTTATGGCAGTACTGCACCGTGATGTATAATGTCTCTGATCATTGATTACGGATACCATTTCCTCGTGAAATGGGAAACCGACTGTTTACCACGGATACCATTTCCTGGAGAAATGGGAAACCGACTGTGAAAATACCCGGATACCATTTCCTCGTGAAATGGGAAACCGACTGTTTATATAGGGATACCATTTCATATGAGATGGAAAACCCGACTGTAAAACCCATAATCCAGTCCTGTACACCCTATTATGTGTATCACGGGCCAGATTTAGAATTTATGGATAGAAAGTGTTATGGAAATAAAGAAATGATATTGAACTGAATTCCAGAAATTTTTGACATATTTTATGTTTATATAGTTCAAAACGTTTGTTATATATTTTTATATATTTGAAAATTCTGTTTTTAAGCTTTACTGTTTACTTATAATTTTGCATTTCTGATTTATGAAATACTGGTTTAGATATCCTGTTTTATATTATATTACTATTTATTTTAAGTGTACACCCACTAGGCAACTTTGCTTAGCGCGTTAGTTTTGTTTCTAACACGTAGGTAATAAAGATACCGAGGACGGAAAGGACTGAAGAGGCACCAGCTGCAGGAAGAGCTCAGAGTCACAGTATCTTTGGGGTAGTTGTTATATAAGTATTTCTGTATATTATAATTAGATATGCGTGCATATACAGAGAATTTTGTAATTATGTTTTGTAATTATGTGTTGTAATTAATTATGTCATGTTTTCTGTTTCGCATTTTTTAAAAAAAGGATTGTAGTTATTGACTTGATTTATAACCTGTTTGAAAGTCGCACTAAACAGCAGAGTGCGCATTTGAATAGATTGCGATTTGAAGTGTTTTGTGAATTGTTTGTGATTTGAGTTTTATTTGAAAACAGGTTTTGGGAAATCAGAAAAATAGAGGGAACTCTGCCGAAAGTTTTATACGAAAGTTTATTTATTGGGCTCACTCGAAAAGAATTTTAAAATTTCAAACTATATGGTTTTCAGTTTATAAACAGAAATAAGAAAGTATTAAAAATCCGAGTAGCGCTCCCTGGGTCGATCCAGCCGGGTCGGGTCAGGGGGTGTTACAATCCTCATTAACATCATCACCTTCATCATTGCCAATGTCTTCCATCATCTCACTTGGGACCTTAGCTCCTTTCCCATTAGCACGGTCTTTGCCAAAAATATTAACAATTCTGTCAAATATAGGGTATGGTTTGTTCCTCCATTCAACTGCACTACTTTGGTGTTGTCAAAAAAATATTGACCACATGAGTATATAAAATAAATCACATATCCTAGAACACTATCCTAAAAAACAACAACACCACAATCACATAGCATTTGTATAGACATAAATGATAGAGGTGTACCTTCACATAGCTCTTTTATGCTTCATTACTATATACTTTAATACATTTCTTGACATCATTCCAAGCAAATCCACTAGTGTTCATCATGTCATAAATGGTGCTGTAATTCTTTTTCTACTTCTTTAGCTTTGATTCAAGGTGTGGATTTTCCTTTAAATTAGATCCAGGACAAATCTAATTCAGAGCCTTCTCTATTTGAGCCAAGCTACCAGCCTTGAAGTTCCCAGTGTCACAACGCTTGCCATTAGCCACAAAATCTTCGAGAACTGTCAAAAATGATTCCTCGTCAAATATTGTCCAAGCTGGCCTTTGCTTGCTTTTACCTTACATAACATTTTCACTAGTACCAATACTCTCCATTCCTTTAGCAAATAAGAGACAATTCAAATTGAGAAAATGAAAATCAAGCACATAATCAGAGTAGTAGCAAATCAAAGTATCACATCAATTATTGAAAATGCAAAGTACTTCAAACATACAAAAAGTCATAATAAATCAAGGCTCCAAAGTGCTGAAAACGAATAACCAAATTACAAAAATACAAACAAATAATTAAGTACTAGTGCCAATCCTAATTCCTATCCACTCATTATACATTTGCACTGCCAATTCATCCCTTCATGTAGTCCATTGGTTAGATGCTTCGATGGTGCCAATGGTACCATCATCATTCACAGTTGTATTGCCTTCAAATTCATGAGCTTCTTGTTCCATTGGATCTGAAGACATCTCCCTTCTAATGAAGTTATGTAGAAGATAACAAGCCGTAATTATACGACATTGGGTCTTTATAGGATAGAAAGATGAACTCCTTAATATCCCCCATCTAGCCTTTAACAACCCAAAATACTGCTCTATTACATTTCTTGTCTTTGCATGCTTCATATTAAAGTACTCTTGCAGATTTGTAGGTATATTTCCTTCCCATTCGAACAGATGATACCTTATTGATCTATAAGGTGCAAGAAAGCCATCACCGTTTGTGTAACCACCATCTATAAGGTAGTAGCAACCTAATAACCAAAAGTCGACATTCCTATCAGTGTAGATATGTACTGTTATAAATTAAAGACAACACATAAGTATTTGACATTGATTAATGACTTTACCCGTTGGCACTTTTAACCCATTTGGCCTAGTGATGGCATCACAAAGGACTCTAGAGTCGGATGCTGAACCCTCCCAACCAGGTAGGACAAATATGAATTCAAGATCACGTGAGCAAACAGCTAACACATTTGTTGCAATTTCACATTTTCTTGTTCGATATCTTGGTTTATCCCCCATAGGCACACAGACCTCCATTTAGTGCTCCCAAGCAATTCTAAAACAAAATTGTTAAATTAATTTGTAAATTTAAAAGATACAAAATAAAGTTGAAGCACACAATGAACTCACTTACCTTAAAATACCTCCATCTAGGATCTATGGAGTCCTCACTCACAGGTTCGGGGGCTTTTAGTAAGATACCATGTAATCTTAATACTGCTTGTAACACTGAATTAAAGTACCTACTAATAGTCTCTTCGTATCTTAGAAATTTATTTCCAATAATACGATTCTTAACATGATGAACAAGTATGTGTAAGAATATACACACTTGCTCATCCACGGTCACCAAACCATCATTTTTCAATCCATGGGTTTGAAGCAACTCACATAATATACCAAATGCTCCTATGTTCATTCTAAGTTCATTGACACACATTACATTATTTTCTGAAATATTTTTTAGAAAACACATCCTAGTCTCACTTCTACTCAAATAATAAAAGTTTCCTTCAC
This sequence comes from Xanthoceras sorbifolium, assembly GCA_003430845.1. Lineage (NCBI taxonomy): Eukaryota > Viridiplantae > Streptophyta > Magnoliopsida > Sapindales > Sapindaceae > Xanthoceras > Xanthoceras sorbifolium. Next base: position 12,360,998 of record CM010614.1, on the reverse strand, counting down.
GTCTTGCCATAAGTCTCCGGTTTCTCCTCTTTCTCAAAATGTGAATCACAATTGTGTAAACAATCTCTCTACATGCCACATCTCCAACAACAAAAACAACAAAATCTTTGTTCGATCCATATCTAATAATTCATAAAAGAATATAATCAATTACTATGTGTATAATAGTGAAAATCTTTAACAAAAGTACTCTGTGTCTCTCATAAACAAAGTATCAAAACGGTAAAATACACAATCCCACAAAAAAATAAATGAGAGGATTATTAAAGTGGTTGAAGTATAACTGGATGCTAATTCAATTCAAATAAACATGAAAATCCAACAAACTTGAAACTAAAGATTTGATACAACAAAATCTCCATCTAAATTGAATAACTATTTATTTATCAATAAAGAGATGATGATTTATCCAGCAGGCAGCAAGAACAGAACACTTTAAATAAAAGCAACTGATTTCCTCAATTCCCTCAATTGATTATCCAAAAATCAACAAAATGCCAGCGGACCATCAATTACTTTATTCCAAATCTATATGATACCATAATACATTATCTAAAAAAGAGTCAAACCAGGTATAAATCCTCACTTTGTGATATAAAATATTTAAACAATTTCGTGCAACCAACCAACATTTTCTTATATGATGGTCACATGTTGGACGTAGCAAGTATTGAAGATTCAATTTAACCAAAATGAAAAACTAAAGCTACATAAAAGACAATTAATTATAGTATAAGAAAGACAATTTTAGCTATAGACTATTGTAGCTTCCACCAACGAATTATCAATTACATGTTTAAAAAGAGCATGAGTACTGAGGAAAAGAAACAATTGGAAATTTGATCTGTCTTCTGGATCAGCAAAAAATTGACCTTGACTGGACTGAGACTACTGTATTCTGCTAGTGAAAAAAAAAAAGCCAAAAAAGAAAAAAAAAATATTCTCTAAGATTTATGGCCGTTAATAAGCTCAGTACTGGAAAAAAAAAACTTTTTCTTAATAAAATCCTGTCTAAAATTTGGAAAAAAAAAATTCTTTTCAGTGAGATCATTATTGAAACTTTAAGATCAAAAACAGTATAAAGCACCCAGAAACCACCCAGAAAATGAAGAACTGAGAAAAAGAAAGCAAATAGGTATATAATACAAAAAACAAAACAAGTGTTCAATAAATAAAACAACAATCAATTTAGAAGCAGTACAAGGAACAGTTAAGTGAAACACACATCACAAATGGACCAATCAATGCGATCGTTGAAATGAACTAAATATAAAGATTGAAAAAGAAAAGGAAAAAAAAGGAAGAAAAAAAAAACCTTTTGGGGAGGCTGTGGTCGTCGGCTGATTTGGACGTTGAAGAAGAAGAAGAAGATGAGTCGGGTTTACACAAGAGTTAGGCGCCTTCATCTGAGAGGAGATAGAGAGGACAATGGGGAGGATTAATAGGGAGGGGACTAAATTAGATCTAAGATTTAGACAGGTTAAGATAGTGAGGAACAGAACAATTTTTTTTATGGCCCGGGATAATTAGTCCCACTTTTTCTAGTCCAGTGAAGCAACAAACGTGAGACTAAAATTTAGTCCAGTCCAGTCCCATATACCAAATGTGACATTTGATTTTTGAAAACTGAGTTGATTTTAGGACTGTTGAAATCAATGATGATGTTCATAATTTCATACTAAAGAGAGGTTGGGAGAAGTATGTTGAGAAACCTCATGATGTTTGTGAAAACTTAGTGAGGCAATTTTATGCAAACTTGGATAGTGATGAATTTGGAGAAACCCTAGGAATGCTAGTTAGAGGGACTAGAGTTATAATGAGTGGTGAATTAATCAACTCATTCTATGGTTTATTTAATGAAGATTGTTGTCTAGAATCTATCCAAGTTACTTAGTAAGATGTTGCACTCACTTTGACTAGGGGTAAGTGAAGGCATTAATTTTATTCCCCATACCAAGTATACTCCATTTTACCGCTTTTTGAACAAATTTGTATGTTCAAATATTCACCCGGTATCCAATATTTTCGAAGTCAATTTTGCCTCCAGAAAATTGTTTTATGTTATTGGGACAAGGAAGCCCTTTAATGTTGGAAACTATATCTTTGGACTCATTATTAAATGTACTAATGAGAACAAATCCAAATTGAAATTTTTGGATTTGATTACTAAACTATGTTTAGAAGCGGGTGTTAGATTGAAGAGATCTGATTTAGTTGTGGAGAATTGTCAAATGTTTGACAAGGATTTTTTTAAGTTCCACTATCTCTCCAAGGAATATATGAATAGAAACACTCCACAAACTTCTGAAGCCACTCAAGTTGAGAGTGAGATACCTCCCTGGGCAACGCAACTAATGGATATGTTCAAGGATGGGAATGAAGCCATCTTGACAAGATTCGATGTACAAGATGAAAGGTTGCGTAGCATAGAGATGTATATGAGTGGATCTACCTCATATGCACGCACTAGTGGCGTGTTTTCCTCCTCCGATGGATGTGATGTCAACGTTGATGGTGATAACGTTGGAGGAGATAAGTAATGATCCGGATTCTTGATTTTTGAGAATGCCTTTACATGCTTTTGTACTTTTATTTAGATTTTATGAACTTTATTTCAATTTTCGTGAACTTATCTATTTGCCATGTAACATATAACCTTGTATTTGATCTTCATATTATCAATTATCTCTTATTTGTTACAAATATGAGTAAATTGATTCTCATTCAAGGTTGTATGAATCTATTTTTTTTTTCCATTTTCGTTGGTCCCTCTCATGTTTGTTTGTGCAAGTATCTTTAAATTCGTATTGACAATTAAAATACTTGAGTATTTATTGGTCTTTGTCTATCCCATGACAAAAAGGGGAAGTAATTTGAATACTAATTTGTTCGAATTATTTCTTCTAATCCCCATGATTAGGTTGCTATTATGACCGTTAACATAATTAGGGGGAGATCTTATTGAGAGAGAAATATTCTAATCATATTTGACTCGATGTGCTTAATTGATGCTTGTTCATATTATCTTTTGAATCGACAAATTGATTATTATGGTAATTGATATTAATAATTGAGTTATTTCAAATTGATATCATTATCGTTTCACTCACTAATGTTCCTGGGAAGAATATAGTTTTGTTTATTTGATTTAGATACAAAGTGAAGACTTTTAAAGACATTGACAAATGTTAGATTAGGTCTTTCTATGTAATTTTGAGTCTTATGAGCGAATATAAAAACAATCATTTGATTGTTTGGTGAGTATATAGTGTTTTGTCACGAAATAGCCAAATGAGGATATTGTAAGATTATTATTTTGTTGGCTGTGATTCCGTGAGCAAACATATTTTTATGCAATTCTTAGTTAGCTTTGTTAGAGTATGATTTGACGTAATAAAGATTCAAAGAAATCATGCGAAGACGGAAAGCTTCTGAGAATACTCAAGAACGTGCTTAAAAGTAAGTTTAAAAAAAAAACGATACTTTAATTCTTGAGATCAGATAAGATTTACACACACACTTATAACATGTTCATGCATTTGCATTTGAATGCTAACATGTTGGTTTTAATGTTTAATAAGTGTTTGAGTCTTATTGTTTTTATTTTGTCTAGTTTTAGATTTAATTTCATATATTTTGTATTTTCGAAAACCTGACCTTTGGATGCTTCAATGGGCATAACGTTTTATCTAGACATCCAATTGGTCTTCGGTTTTTTGGGAATGAAACTAGTCATCCATATCTTACCAACAATACAAAGAACGAAAAAATCCAATGTCGTTTGGTTAGAGTTCGCTTGGCTCAAAGTGGAGTCAAGTGTAGCTGGAATCAGCTGAAACAGGGGACTGGGACAGCGGCTCCACGCCTCAGGCGTGGGTGCACGTCATTGGCGTGGGTGCAGGGCAGCAGCCTCACGCCTTAGGCGTCGGTACAGGCCTTAGGCGTGCGGCACTGCCAAGCCCGAACCCAAAAAGGGATTTTATGTGTTTTATGTTTTGTTAAGTTCCGTCTTTCAACATGTGTATAACAATTCCTTGTCCATCAAGGATTATTTTATTGAGTTTGGAAGTAAGAGAATCTCCTAATTAATAAGTCTTTTATTTTTAGAAAAGATAATATCTTTTTTATAAGAAAACATTAATTACCTTCCTTGTTAATTTAGAAAGCCTAATTATTGTTTATTTCCTACTACAATTGAAATTAGGATTTCTAGTGTTTATTATAAATAGTGAACTTATGTTTTGATTTTTGCTAAGCCAAGTAGATCTTTTTTACTAAGCTTCACTTTTGTTCTCTTTTATTCTTCATTGAATTATTTTATTCCTCTCACATGTCTTTGTTGTTTTAATACTTCGTTGTTTCATGTTATTGTGAGAGAAGATAGTTTTTTATATAGACTATTATTCTTTGCATTAAGCGTAATTGCATAGTCTATTCGTAACATGTCTTTGATCATGCATGTTATTTGATTGTTCATGTTTAATTGAACACTTAGATCTGATCTCATAAATTAAAGAGTATCGTTTTTTTAAAACTTACCTTTAAGCACATTCTTAAGTCCTCTAAGAAGGTTTCCATCTTCGCATAATTTCTTTGAATCTTCATTATGCTTAAATCATACTCTAACAAAGCTAATTAAGAATTACATAAAAATGTGTTTGCTCATGGAATCACAACCAACAAAATAATAACCTTACAAATACTACAGAAAATGAGAAACAAAATCAATTGCACCAAGAATGAATTTTCAACTTATTTTTTACTTGAATGAACAGAGAGATACACAGTTTTTCTCATTTGTCCTAATAAAACAGCACTCTCTAAATTCGGACATTGCTTTCGGATACTATTTTTCAAGTTTAAAGTTGAAAAAGTATATCATGAATACAATCTCAAGATGAAGAATCGTATCTCAGATCTTGGAATCTCTTAAGTAAGCTTGATTTGTAATTCCCGACTTCTGCATCCTCAACGGATTCTGAGGTAGACTTTATAACTGATATAGCCCCAGCGAGGTGTAAAGCTCTGACAGCTTCATCTGCAATATGACGAGGGAAGTCAAGAAACAAAAAATTACAAAAGAAAATAATTGGTAACGAGAGGCATCCCTATTCTTGTAATCCACATTCAAAGCACAAAACCGATAAAAGATACTCAAGTTATGTGACACGTCAGTGCACTCCATAAGCTAATCTTAAAACTCAGAACATTTAACTCTCTAACAACATTAATTTAATCTAAATAGATTTACGTAGGGATCTGAAAAGAATTCTATGCTTTGTGTCATCGTTTTCTTAACACTCATATTAGTTATTACTCAGGAATTCTTCAATCCCTATTATATATTCTCAATAAAAAGTTTCTAGGGAGACAATGGTGAAGTTTCCACATAGCAGTGAAGCACTAACAATTTGAGGTTTACTCTGCAATGAAAACTTGAGCGAATGGATATTCATGATCACGTTTACGCCTAAGTAATTTGATGGGAATCAAAGGGTTGCAGAGAAACTTCTGATAAGGCTTACTTATATGTCATTTAAAGTGTGATTTTGGATGTCCCTCTTTTAAGCAATAAATTCATTTTATATGACAAGAGCAAAAATGTTTGTGCCATCCGGATCTCTTTAGCGTACACAACTTTGCTTTTCAACCATTATTTGACAATTCAAACAGACGAGGAATGGTTCTAAGTGAAAGGTACCAATGTGTGCACATTCACAAGAGCAGCTAATTTTGCTTTTATGTATTAATACATCAACCTATCTAATGCAAACATAACTAACCTGAGCGTGAAAGGGCAGCAAGGGCCTTCAGGGCTCCTTTTCGAGTACGGTCGTCTCTAGCAGCCTCCAACATATTTAAAAGCTCTTGAGCTCCACCTACCTCCACTATTTTCATCCTCCTTTCATCTGTGATCACAAAAGGAAAAGAAAATCTATACTTGAGATGCAGTCAGTAGACAATTTTCAATCATAGCTTAAAAGAAATTTTTTTACCGTCTGTTGCAAAACGAGCTAATCTAGATGCTCCCATTCTTTTAAACAACGGATCCTTGACTTTCAAAAGTGACACAGACTGTTGCATCACATTATCCCCTGAAAGAGCAAGCCATGATAATGAATTTCAACAACATAAGCCGGTAACACAACCGATTCAAAAAAACCATTTCACTCACCCATATAAGGAAAGAACTGATAACCAACAGCTGTAGCAGTCCCGACAAAGAACAGTTTCAATAACCATCCTATTTTCCTCTCAGCATCCTGTTCAATGGAGAGCTCATCTACATCTCAACAAGCTCACAAATCAGTCAACGAAGCATTGCCGACCAAAACTAACAATTCAAAGTCTCACTAAATTCATTCAAGGGTCATTCTATAAACGGCATTTCTGTTCATAATTTGAAAGAAAATCAGCATAAACTGGCACGGTTAATAAAAAATTGTTCGTTCTAGTATTTACTCACCAATCAAAGCATCAATAAAACAGAAAAAATAAAAAAAAATAAAGAAGAATCACCTCTTCCATTGAATGAAGCGAAATTTCGAGATTGCAAATTGACAGGTTTTCTTCTACACAGATGCTACACCCAGAAAAATAAATAAACCAGCAAAAAATCATAAAAGTGATGATCGTGAAAGCTAACAAAAATATACATTTGAAGTTGAAAAAGAGCAAATTTTTACAGAAGTAAGCTGCGACGCTAACGTGCGCATGATACTTGTATCGGTGCTATCGCGCTCGAGTTATCTTTGCAGCTGGTGTTCGTCCTTGGTGCCAGAACAGATCCGAAATCGAAGTAATAACACAGGTTGAGCAGCTACCGGATGTTGTTAGCGGCGGCGTGGCCCGAGGGGAGGCACGCAGAGTAGCTTCTTGAGAGAGAGAGAGAGAGAGAGAGAGAGAGTAGAAAAAAATGCCACCGATAAATTGCCTGAACGTGACCGGTGGATCAAAATTGAACTGGGCTGGGCTGATTTGGGCCTCTATATTGGATTGGAGTGGGCCCAGTCCAAATCCACCCACCAGAGCTCGTCTTCTTCGTTTGGTGCATGCCACCACGAACAATTCTCTCTGTTGTTGTGTTTGCTTTTTTTTTTTTTACAGCATTTTGATGAGATTTTATCACATATGAACCAACAACGCTGCCTTTATTTGTTGAACTACTGCAAGACTCTAAAAGCTGTCAATCACATCCACGCTTGTCTGCTGAAAACGGGTCTCTTCTCGGACCCTTTCATTTTCGGGAAACTCATCCTCCATTGCTCTGTCACCATTTCCGATTCTCTGGACTACGCGACCCGCCTCTTCCTTCACTACCCGAACCCAGATGTTTTCATGTACAACACAATCATTCGAGGCTTCTCCGAATCGCAACGGCCTCAAAATTCGATCACCACCTATATCGAAATGCGTAGAGAATCGTCGTTATTTGCAGCTCCCGACAGTTTCACTTTCGCGTTTCTTCTCAAAGCAGCCGCGAATTATGGGTCGTTGAGGACCGGTAAGCAGTTGCATTGTCAAGCTCTGGTTCACGGGCTTGCTGGGCATCTCTTTGTTGGGACGACATTGATAAGCATGTATGGAGAATGCGGCCGTGTGGAGTTTTCGATGAAGGTGTTCGATGAAATGCGTGAACCAAACGTCGTTGCCTGGAATGCGGCTGTCAGCGCGTGTTTTAGAGGCGGTGACTTGGAGAGCTGTGAGAGATTGTTTGATAGGATGCCGTTTAAGGATTCGACTTCGTGGAACTTGATGCTTGCGGGGTACGCGAAAGCAGGGGAGGTGGAGATGGCGAGGAAGGTGTTTTCGGAGATGGAAGTGAAAGACGACGTTTCGTGGAGTAGTATGATTACTGCACTTGCTCAAAATGGGTGCTTTGATGAGGTTTCTGGTGTTTTCATGGATTTGCGACGGTTGGGAATGAGACCAAATGAAGTGAGCTTGACAGGGGTGCTCTCCGCGTGTGCACAAGCTGGAGCGTTTGAGTTTGGGAGGGTTGTACACGGGTTTGTAGAGAAATCCGGGTTTAGTTGGATCATTTCAGTGAATAATACACTAATTGATATGTATTCTAAGTGTGGAAATCTGGACATGGCTCGTTTGGTACTTAAAAAAATGCCACAGAAGAAAAGCATTGTTTCGTGGACTTCTATGTTAGCGGGGCTGGCAATGCACGGGCATGGAGAAGAAGCGATACAACTTTTGCATGAGATGGAAGAGTCTGGAATAAAGCCTGATAGGATTACCTTCATTTCGGTTCTATATGCTTGTAGTCATGCTGGATTGATCGAACAAGGACACGAGTGTTTTTGGAAGATGAAGAACGTGTACAACATAGAACCATCCATTGAACATTATGGTTGTATGGTTGATCTATATGGTCGAGCTGGTGAGCTTCGAAAGGCATACGAATTCGTATGTCAAATGCCAATCCCGCCTAATGATATTATCTGGCGGACTCTTCTTGGGGCTTGCAGCATGCACGGGAATGTTGAGTTGGCCGAACAAGTGAAGGAAAGATTGTCCGAGCTAGACCCTACTGACTCCGGCGACCATGTATTATTGTCCAATGTTTATGCTATTGCTGGGAAATGGAACAATGTTGAAACCGTGAGAAGATCAATGACCTACCAGAGGATCAAGAAGATTGCTGGTTGGAGCATGATTGAAGTTGACAAGATCATGTATACTTTCGTTGCAGGCGAAAAACAAAACGATATAACGAAAGAAGCTTACAATAAGCTAAGAGAGATAATGTTGAGGCTAAGGGTCGAAGGAGGTTATGTTGCGGAGGTTGGGAGGGTATTGCATGACATAGAAGACGAAGAAAAAGAAGATTCAGTAACTAAACACAGTGAGAAGCTCGCGGTTGCTTTTGGGATGGCAAGATTGTGCAAGGGAAGAGTTATAAGAATAGTGAAGAATTTGAGGATTTGTAGGGACTGTCATACCGTGATGAAGCTGATATCTAAGGTTTATGAATCAGAGATTGTGGTAAGAGATAGAAGTCGCTTTCACAATTTCAAGGATGGTTCTTGCTCATGCCGAAATTACTGGTGAAAACATATCAATTCGAACTAATTGACATATCGCCAACTAAACGAAAGGAAATCCTCAGCTAATGTCCCTAAGGGGACGACCAAGTTAGTTAGAAAATCATGGATTTACCGCTTAAAGTCTCTTAATAATTGTATCCATTACGCATCATGAGTTGGGATCTGATAAAAAGGTTGGATGTTTACTTGTCTAACATTACTCTTTGTACTTTCATAAAACAAAGGGGAACTTCATTTTATTCACTACATTTTAATGAAATATCATTTTCTTACTTATATATTTTTTTTGATTCACGTGGTTCCTAACGTTTCCTAAATAAATTAAATTGGTATTTTGACCAACTATTTGACGGTCAACTATTACTATTTGACAGTTTTACCCCTAAACAATTAATAGAATTACAATTTGATCTTTCAATTAAAATATAATAAAAAAATAAATAGAAGAAATGAATAAATTAATATTAAATTAAATTATAAAAATTTAAAAATATTAAACTTGTTAAAAAAATAATCAAATTAAATTATGTTATTAAAAAAATTAATATTTAAAAAAAATAAAGAATAAAAAAAGGTTAAAAACTTCTAAAAAATATAAGAAAATAAATAAAATTGAGAATTAAATTTTATTCTTTAATATTTTAAATATTAATTTTTTTTAATAAAATAACTTAATTTGAATATTTTTTTAATAGGTTTTATATTTTTAAGTTTTTATAATTTAGTTTAATATTATTTTATTAATTTTTTCTATATAATTATTTTTATTATATTTTAATTAAAAAGTAAAATTGTAATTCCATTAATTGAATTCTTTAAGGGTAAAACTATCTTTTAGATAATTTTGTAACGGTTGACCATAAAAAAGTTGGTCAAAAGGATCAATTTGATATATTTAGGAAATGTTAGGGACCATACCAACCAAAAAAGAAAATGTAAGTAAAAAAATGATATTTCATCAAAAAGTAAGGACTAAATTGAAGTCGTCCCTAAAATAAAAAATGCAATTATTTTCCTTTTACTTGTATTTGTTCAATTACTTTTTTGTTCTTTTGCATGATTCTCATCTGAATTACTAGACACAAAAATGAAGGAAATAAAAGCAGAACACACATTGCACTTACTTGTAATTACTTGTCAACTGCTTATAAAACTAGTAGACATACCACATAAATGCACCTACTTTATTACATTATCATATTTAACTCTATACTGCTTGATTAAGCTTCCAACTTCATTACCTTATTTGCACGTTGAACCCAGTTGTAGGTTGAAGGAGGAGTTTCCTCACTTATTGCAATTCATGGACAACACGACTTATGTTCATTCGATCCTGTGGTGACTCCACAGAAATGCCACTTCAATTCTGAGTATAGAAATCAGACATTCTCTCGGCTGTTGTTCAATGCTAGCCTCATCCTATGGTTAGTGGCAACCATCTCTTCATTTATAAGCATTGGATCTACAATGTCCACAACCCGATTAAGGAGTGCCATTCTAGCAAAACTATGTTGATTAAAGTCTCCCTTGAACATAAAGTCTGTGGGTTTTTTCTTTATCAGAGTTTCCAGCAGCAAGATCCCAAAACTGTAGACATCCCCGTTTGTTGAAACTTCATTTCCAAGACCATACTCTGCAGTACACAAAATGGCCATGAGAGAGTATATGATTTTGAGAAGTGAACAAATATTACCATACTTATAAGTTAGCAAGTATTATAATTATCTGGCGCTGCATGTCCAATTTTTCCTTTTACTCCAACAGAACTGCTTTGATTAGGATTTGAGACTTTTGGACGAAACCTTTGCAAGTCCAAAATCTCCAACATGAAGGACCGGCTCTTGGCATTGGTGATGGAGATATTCAATTGCAGATACCACATCAATTGCAATGCTTATCCTTTGAAGAATGGTAAGACTTTTAATTTTGTTATGTTCTTCCTCTGATTCTACAGCTGGATGCAAACATTTCTCAAGGCTGCCATTTGCCATAAACTCATAAACTATAGCTTTGAAGTCGTTACCTTGAAAATCAATACTTGAGCAAAACGTTATGACCCTCACAAGATTCCTATGACGAATATTTCTAAATGCTTTACATTTGGCCATAAAACTCTTGGAAGCTTCTTGATGATGAAGGTTAAGTACTTTAACCGCAACGATAGTTGCATCTTGATCAAGAATTCCCTTATATACACTGAGCCAAAGCTGTCTGTACCAAGCAAGTGGGTTGGAGAAAACCTAGCAGTTGCTTGAGAAGCATTTCGTAAGACACCTTCAAAAGTGATTTTCCAGCATAGACTCAGAAGCTTGTTCTTCTCTTCTCTTTTTGAGCCAACAAAAAATGAAAGACGAAATCTTGAGTAATCCCAACAGAACACTTGCAGTTGAGATTAGAATCTTGAATAGCAAAGAGATCTTGTCCTTTTTTGGGTCATTATTGGGGCATTGGGGTAATTGCAATTTTGCAATGCCTCCACAAAGTCTACTATTATTTCCAACAATTGATATTGCACTTGCATTAGTGAAAATTCCTTTAATTGGTACTTCGCCCTCAAAATCATTGAAGGACAAGTTTAATTTATCCAAAGGAAGAGTCTCCAAGAATTTTAGAATTTGAGAAGTTGTTACGTGAGAGATCCAAGTGTCGGATGCCTCTCAAAGGACCCAATGATGGAGGAATAGATCCATGGAAAAATCTTGCCCTCCAAGTAAAGGTATGCTAAATTAGAACAAATGCCAATTTCATTCGAAATTTCACCAGATAACTTGTTGCTAGACACATCAAATTGTGATAGAACTTTTAGGTTTCCAATGGTTGAAGGTATGGATCCAATCAACTGGTTTTGAGCAAGGTTTAATGAAATTAACAAAAAAGGTATGTTGAAGACTTGTTCAGGTATAGTGCCACTGAGGTCATTCAAAGAAAGATTTAAAAGTGAAAGCTGTTTCAAATTTCCTAAACTAGAAGGGATGATTCCTGATAATTTGTTATTTTCCAAGCTCAGTTCTTCCAGTAAAGACAAGTTTCCTAGAGAGATAGGAATTTCCCCTGAGATTTGGTTGTCACTAAGATACATAAGATGTAGGTTTTGGAGTTTCCCAACTTCTGTTGGAAAAGTGCCTGTAAATGGGTTGTAATACATATCGAATCCCTTTAAGCTGACAAGATTCAAGATTAGCTATCCCAGGAGGAATACTTCCATACAATTGATTCTCAGTTGACTCTAAAAGTTGGAGTTTAGTAGAGAGATTAGCAATTGAATGAGGCAGTAGTCCTCTTATTTGGTTTCCTACTATACTTAAAATCTCCAAATTGCTACAGTTTACCAAAGAACTGATAAATTTTATCTCATCAGTCTCACCACTTCCTAAATTATTTTTTTGGAGATTTACTTTTACAAGTTGTTGCATGCCTCCAAAATCAATTGACTAAGATTTGAAAATATTGGAGATTAGGAAGAGTAAGACCTAAATTTGATGGTAGACTTCCATCAAGTTGATTGTCAGACACAGAGAAAATACGAACTGAAGAGAGATTATATAATGAAGGAGGGACTGTACCAATAAGGTTGTTACTAGCAAGTCCAAGAGCCAATAACTTTCTCAATCCATCCAATGAATTTAGAATGTTTCCTCCAAAAGCATTGTAAGACTTCCAAGCAGGTAAGGTTCCCAAGAAAAGGAGGGATGCCTCCTATCAAATTGTTTATCTATAGACGCAATTCTTTAAGGTTATGCAAGGAAACAAACTCTGGTGAAATTTTTCCTACTAATTTGTTACGTCCTATAGCTAAAATTATGAGTCTCGAGCAATGAGACAAGTTGGCCGGGATTTCTCCAATGATGGAGTTATTTTGCAAAATCAAAGATTTTAATCTAAATGAACGACCGAATTCAAGAGGGATTTCACCTTGGATACTGTTGTTCTAGAGTTTGAGCTCCTTTAGAAAGCTAAGGTTGCCAATATAAGGAGATAAAGAGCCAGAAAAACCTCTTGAACTTAGGTCTAAGGCAGTGACCCTTCTATGCCTACGACCACATGTGATACCCTCCCATTCACAGAAATGGCGAGAATTATTCCTAGAGCTGAGAACTCCTTGAGGGTCATAGACAATCTTTGACTTGAAGGCCGTCAATGCAACTTCATCTCTCTCATTTTGAGCCGAGTTTCTAGTTATGATGGTGGCGGTGAAGGAGGCGAAAGGAACAAGGAGAATTAACGTAATGCAAAATAGGAAAAGGGATTGAAAACAGAGTGAGTAGTAAAAGCTACCTGCACTCATTTTTGAAATAAGCAAATTGCCTCTCTGTTTACTGTGTGTGAGTTTAACTTACCTTTGCTTCTGCTATATATATATATATAATTCAAATGCATTAGTACTATGACTGTAACACTTTCCATAGACAAAGTTGAAAAACTCTAGCCATTGTGACAATAATCAACTGTGATAATTACGAGTTCGGAAAATCTCAGTTCAACAATGGATCCACTATTGAAGTGGTTGATCCATTTCAGTGAAAATGAAGTTATTGGCGGCAGACCCAAAGGAAATTGTTTTGGTCATGTTATAGTGGATGACTTTGACCCCATGGAGTCTTGATAATTCTTTCCATTTAATTAAATTAAGGACACGATAGTATTTTTCAGTTTTCTTGTGAGCTTTTATCGAAAATTTTAATTATTATTTATTATATATTTTACTTAGTCTGATAATATTTTAAATTCTAATCGCCGTAGTACAAGTATATTAAAAAAAAAAAAACTTTAGAAAGTGAAACTGTTATTACTGCCAAGGTTATGACAATTGATTTAAAATATTAATTAAAAGATTATATCTTCAGTTTACCTACCTTTATTTAATATATAGTGAACTAAATAATTCACTAATGCCTATGTAGTCTTAAATTAAGTAATAATGTAAACTTTAATGAAATTGCAATGCCGTGTGTGATTTTCTATCGTTAAAAAGTTGAATTATATTAGTTGGTGGTGGTATATTTAATATTGAATATTAAATTACCTTTTTTTAAGAGTAATTATAATAACTTCCCGTGTATATAGGCATAATTGTATAAAAATATGAGAATAATTGATAATAACAATAACTCCCCTTTAACCAGTTGACTAACCATTGACCACAGTTAGTCACTAACGGTCAAAAAGGTCAAATTGTCATTTTAGAAAAAAATTAAAAAAAAAAGAAAATTTAAAAAATGTATCAGATGAGATCTGGTCCATTGCCAAAAAAAAAAAATCAACTTTTTTTTTCAAATTTTTTTATTTATCAGATCTTTTTCTTCTTTTTTCAATTTTTTTTTTTTTTATCATTTTTTTTCCTTTTCCTCCATTTTCTTCTTCTTCTTTTAATTTTTTTTTTTTTCGAATTCTTCTTCTCTTATTTTTTATTTTTGTTGTTTCTCCTCTTTCTTCTTCTTCTTCTTCTTCTTTGCTTTTTTTTTTTTTCAAATTTCTTTATTCTTCTTTTTCTTCTTCTTTTTTTCTTTTTCCAATTTTTTTTTATTTTTGTTCTTCATCTTCTTTCTTCTTCCTCCTCCTCTACTTCTTCTTCTTCTTTTTTCAAATTTTTTTTTGTTCTTCCTCTTCTTTCTTCTTCTTCTTCTTCTTCTTTTTTTTTTCTTTTTTTCTAGAATTTTTTTTTTTTGCTTCTTCTTCTTTTCCTTTCTTTTTTCTTTTTCAGAATTTTTTTTTTTTGGTTATTCCTCTTCTTTCTTCTTCTTCTTCTTCTTCTTTTTTCCAGATTTTTTTTTAAAAATTTTTAGAAAGACAATTTTACCCCTTTGACTGTTAGTGACTAACTGTGGTCAACAATTAGTCAACCGATCAAAGGGGAGTTATTGTTATTATCAATTATTCTCATATTTTTGTGCAATTATGCCTATATATACGGGGAGTTATTGCAATTATCCCTTTTTTTGATAGTGGTGTTAGGTTTTGTAGAAAACTTTAAACTACTTTTTTTGGTCTCACAGTGATGTATACAATAACAAGTGCAGCCCCTCATTTTTATCATAATTTCCGTTTCTTATTTTATATTACATTTAATGACTAACTGTTTATAATAATCAAGGTTATAGAAAGTGTTAGGTGCTAGTCGGGCAGCGACCCACCACCTAGTGTCTAGAACACTTAAGCGGGGATTAAGCGATTTGTCGAAAGTCGGCCGATCGGCAGACCGGAGGCAGATCAGAGTAATTTTCAAGTTAAAAAAAAGAAGTGAAGAAGAAGAAGAAGAAGTGAAGAAGAACAAAAACGGCGACAAAAACGGAGAAGAAGTGAAGAAGAAGAATAAGCTGCTGTTGTGGAGGAAAAAAACATAGAAGAAAAAAGAATGTTGCCACTGTCTGCCAAAAGAAGAAAGGGAAAAAAAATAAAATAAAACAACTCTCAAACGACGCCGTTTTGGGGGGTTTAACTTAAACCTCAAAACGGCGTCATTTGGGGGTGAATGTTTAAAAAAAAAGAAAAAAGCTAAACCCAAAATAACGTCGTTTGGGGTTTAGGTTTACAATTTTTTTTTCTCTTCTTTTTCTTTTTTTCTTCTTCTTTCTCCGCCGCTGCTGCCATCTTCTTTCTTTTTCTTTCTTCTTCTTTTCATCCTCCGCTGCACGCTGCATTTTTCTTCTTCTTCTTTCTTCGCCAACGTCGCTCTACTGCTTAATGGATCGCTTTGGACTAAATCGCAGCGCCTCGCTGCCACTTAATCGGCGTTAAGCGCTGCTTTATTTGTGACACTGATAATAATATATTTTAATGTGTATGTGCAACTGCCCAATGTAGCTCGGTAATAAGGGTGTTAATTCAGCATGATAATTGTTATGTCTTAAATTACACCAGGCCCAAACTGGCCTAAAAAGGTGAAAATAATCGAAAAAAGGGCCAAACAGATGAAAGAAGCTAATGGATTGCTGTAAAGCAAAATGGGCCCCAACCCAATAACCATGAAGGAAAAACCTCTATACAAACGACAAATGAGTCAAGTACCACTCCTCGCTAGCTATCTGGTTGTAGAATGAAACGGTGCTCAGCTCGCAGGACACGCAGCTCAAAGCCCCAATCAAAGAAAGAGTCCCTAAGATATAGGAATTGCATTCGGTTAACTAGCAGACTTCCTTTATCTTAGCAATTCTATTCAGTTAAAATCACGACTGTTAGGGATGAAATTTCATCCATAATTTATGTAATTAGATTCCATGTAAAATAGGATGACTCCAGCCCCTTCACACTATAAAAGGGATGAATTATCACTGTTACAAAAGTTATAAATTTTTACAAAAGAAACACATACAAAAGCGAGCTCCGTAATTATACCCAGGGAGCTCAACTTGAATATCAAGAATAGTAGATGTAGGCATTCTTATAAGCCGAACAATTCTAAACAACTTCGAGTTTATCCTTTTATCTCTCTTAATCCCTCAAATCACACATAATCTCCTTTAATTTTCATTGAACAAATTTGTATGTCTACAGTTTGGCACTAGAAAGAGGGCCCCATTTAAGGATTCAAACCTCCGTTTTCAGTAATAAACAACCCTCATTTTGTTTTTGAACTTTTGTTATTTCAGGCACAACTTTTTAGATCGATGGCGAGAGGCGTAGGAACTCGTTCCAGAACCACATAAGGTAGAGACGTACCTCCAGTTGGAGGACCTTCGGAGATGTTACATTAACCTCCAGTCCCACCAGTCGTACCAAATGCACCCGTGGTGCCAGGCGCGCTTGTCATGACAAACGCTGCGCCCATTGCACTAACTGCTCAACTGCCCGTTACAAATACGCCGACAAATCAGCTTCACCCTCGAATGAAGCCTCGGAGCCACAATCAGACTGGCCCATCCAGTCCTTCAGAACTTAGCAAAATGATAGAGAAGCAGGCCGAATTAGAGAGGATAGTGGCAGAGATATCCCGCGGCTACCATCTCTTGCTGCAGAACCACCTTCTCCTCGAGCAGATTGTGGAGAGTACCTCGCCGCCATGTCCAGTTGGAGGTGACACAAACCGTCTTATCTATCACACCCACGGGTAGAATCCCTTGCGAAACGACATTTAGAGGGGTGGAATATCTTTTTACTCGGGCAACATGGCTAGGGGAGCTAGAACGGGGCGTGATGAGCAACGATATTGGACCTCCTTGCACCGGCCCAGTAATCCACGTGAACGTTAGTGGAAAAAATGTACATTGAACTTAATAGGAATTGGCGAGGTGCCATCGCTCCTGGTAAGTCTCAACAGCTCAAGCAACGCTCAGAAGCACGGGACCAACGGCCTGGCAAGAACAAGAAAGCCCACTGCGCGGTGTTGACAGCCGAAATTCCCCTAGAAAGGGTTGTTGAAATGCAGCTCAATAGGAGGGGATCTCCAGATGAGGCAGCACGAAGGTCACCCAGTCAACGGAGCCGACCTTATGGCGGTGATAGCGCCGTCTCTGGTGCATCAGTAATGACCTTTCCAGCCCATGGGTACCAGACTTTGTTGCGACGGGTGGATCAGTTATAACAACAACGAGGTAGAACAGAGCTACCGACAGGTACATCGAGAAAAGTCCATTCAGCTGGGAGATTAACAACGAACCATTGCCAAAGCGCTTCAAGATGCCTAACGTCTCCATTTACCAGGCATCCAGTGACCCGTTGGATCATTTGGACTCCTACAACGTACAGATGAGCCTTCTCACTACCAATAGCAAGGTCAAGTGCCGGTACGTCCCAGCCACTTTAGAAGAAATCCAGAGAAAATGGTTGAGGAAGCTTCCTACGGGCATCATATTCAGCTGGAACCAATGCTAGGAGCTTTTCCTGAACCAGTAGTAGGTGCTAAAGAAGTAGCTCGCTCCTTCCTGTCACTTGGTAACAATCTTTTAAAAGTGGGACGAGCATCTGAAGGTTACATAGCTCGCTTCTAGAAAGAAGTCAGCTGCATGGAGAGCGCCACCAATGAAAGCGTACTTACTGCAATTTCCGTCGGCCTGTGAGAAGACAACGAACTTTACCGCAGCATATACAACAAATTGGTGAAAATGCTCAGGGATTTCTACAAGTGGTTCAACACCCACATTCGCATGAAAGAGGACTTCGGACCTAAGAAACACTCCAAGAAAGACCGAAGCAGGAGTCCGTGAAACAGGAGCAAGCGGAAAAAAAAAAAAATAGAAGAGGCGACGACAACTATATCCATAATCGGAATAAGGGCTCGTATAGGGATGATGCCTCAGCAAGTCAGGTAGCCAAGAAATCCAGGAACGATGAAGATGTACGAAGAGGTGGAGGTCGCTACAAGGACTATGCGTAACTGTCAGATTCCCAGGATAAAATCTTCAGCACAGAGAGGAATATGGAAGAATTTAGGAGGCTGCCTGCCTTAAGAATGCCAGCACGAGCTAGGAGTCTGGACAGATTTTGCATATACCATAATAAAACGGGGCATCGTACGGTCGATTATTTCGAGCTCAAAGACACAATCGAGGACTTGGTCCGACACGGACGACTCCAAGACTATGTAGTATACCCCAAAGACCGTACGCGACAGCAGCAGCCCGCTGTGAAAGTTGTCCACATTATACATAGAGGCCCGCACCCCGCAAAGACGTCAAATAGGTCATTAGCATGCCATGTGAGAGATGCCTATCACCTCGTAGCCGAAGCACCTACAACCAATAAAGGGCTTGCAAAGCGAAACAAAACGGAGGATATAACTTTCACAAGCATCGACATGAGAGGTGTGCACTGGCCGCCTAACGACGCCATTTTAATAAAAGCAACCATCGGGGGGATGGCAGTATATCGGACTATGGTTGACAATAGCAGCTCGGTGAACATCCTGTACAAGGTCGTGCTCAAAGGAATGAGCCTGAACTAGAGTCACCTACAACTCGCAAGAGAACTGCTGTACGGCTTCACGAGAGACTCCGTCATCCCCTAGGGTTGATCGTTCTACCTCTCACCTTGGGAGAACCAGACTGCTATACAACTTCCATGGAACCTTCCTTGTCATTGATCGCGCAACAGCCTACAATACAATTCTAGGGAGACCGGCTCTCAACGACCTAGAAATGGTCACCTCTACCAAACACTTGACCCTTAGATTAACAACCCCAACAGGAATTAGAAATGTCCGCGACGAACAGGAGGTGGCCAGGGCATGCTACAAAGAGGCAATCAAAATAGGGGCATTAGGAGCGAAGACGAGGGTCAGAGTCAACAAATTACAAATAGGAGCACAAGCTAGGGCTCCCTTATCCCCTCCGACTTTGAAACTTAACGACAGCATCGATTTTAGAGTCATCGATGAACACGAAGCCACCGATTTCGTTGAAGAACTATATTAAGTACGAATATATGAATTAAGGCCTGAAAGGACGTTAAAATTAGGGGCAAATTTGACTCCAACCGAGAAAGGAAAGCTGTTCGCTTTCCTAACAGGGAACCTCAATGTCTTTGCATGGATACACAGTGACATGGTGGGAATTAGCCCCGAGGTAATGGCACACAGATTTAATACAGACCGACCTTCAAACCAGTCAGACAGAAAAAGAGAGCTATGAATGTTGAGAGGTATGCAGCCTTTAAGGAGGAAGTGGACAAACTCCTGACCAATGTATTCATCAGAGAGATCTATTATCTCAGCTGGCTAGCTAACCCGGTGCTGGTACAGAAGAAAAATAACAAATGGAGAACTTGTGTAGATTTCACCGATCTCAACAGGGCATGCCCAAAAGATAGTTTCCCTCTGCCAAGGATCGATCAACTGGTTGACTCGACTGCCAGACACGAGCTACTAAGCTTTATGGACGCATACTCAGGCTATAACCAGATTCCCATGTTTCCAGTAGATGAGGAGCATACCTCGTTCATCACGGATTGGGGGCTTTACTGCTACAAAGTAATGCCATTCGGCTTGAAAAACACAGGGGTAACATACAAGCGGTTAGTCAACATGATGTTTGCTGACCATATAGGGAAGACGAAGGAAGTATACGTGGACGACATGCTTGTAAAGTCAATCAAAGCAACTGGTCACGTTAAGCACCTAGAAGAGATGTTCCAAGTGCTAAAACGGTACCAAATGAAACTTAATCCCCTAAGGTGCGCTTTTGGGGTGGTGTCCGGAAAGTTCTTGGGCTTTATGGTGAACTAGAGAGGAATAGAAGTGAACCCCAAAAAAATAAGGGCCCTGCGCGAGATGTAGTCACTTATGAAGCCGAAGCACGTTTAAAGTCTTAATAGACAGGTCGCGGCCCTTAGCAGGTTCATCTTGAAATCAACGGACAAATGTGTCCCTTTCTTCTGCGTCCTGAGGGGGAATAAGAAATTCGAATGGATAAAGGAATGCGAGCTAGCCTTCCAGAAACTGAAGGAATGTATAGGGCGGGCCCTATTGCTATCAAAACCTCAAGACAGGGATAAACTTATCATCTACCTAGTAGTAACTCAGCACAACATAAGCGCGGTCTTGATTCGAGAGGCTATTACGTAAGTAAGAGGCTACAAGAAGCAGAAAGCAGGTACCCACTAATGGAGAAACTCGCATACTGTCTAATAGTGGCCTCAAGGAAGTTACGCTCGACATTTCATGAAGGTTGTTGAAGTAAGCGATAGTGCTAGAGCAATACGACCTGGAATACAAACCTCGCACGGAAATCAAAGACCAAGCCCTCACGAACTTTGTAGCAAAGTTCACAGACTTGGAAGAAAGATCTCTACGGAAAGGGCCTCAATAAGAAAATTCCCTTCCTACGGTAGGCAAGCAAGAAGAACCCAAATCCTCACCATGGGAACTATACGTTGACGGGTCCTCATGTGAAGGAAAGGTTGGAGTTGAGATTCTATTGATAAGCCCTTAGGGACACAAAATCCACTGTGCCTTACGTTTCGGATTCACCTGTATCCAATAACAAAGCAAAATATGAGGCCTTCATCGCGGGGTTACGTCTGGCCAGAGAACTATAGCTACGAGCAATTAAGATATATGACGACTCACAGCTGATTGTGAATCAAGTAAAACAGGAATTCCAAGCTCGCGGCACAAACATGATAGCCTACTTACAAAAGGCAAGCGAGCTTCTGGGAATGTTCCAGTGGCATGAAATCCAGTAGATTTTGCGAGCTTAAAACGCACATACAGATGCATTAGCTCATTTGGCGACCACCAAGGATACAGATCTACTTCAACGCGGTGCCAGTTGAACATTTGCCTGAACCCAGCATAACAACCAAAGACATGGTTATGATAGTCAGAACCGCGTCAAATTCATGGATGAACCCCCTTGTTAATTATCTTTCCAACGGAACACTACTACCTAACAAGAGTGAAGTTCGTTGCCTGTGAATACTAGTAGTAAGATATGTCATATACGAAGATATGCTGTTCAAATGAGGTTTCTCCACGCCTTTGCTGCGGTGCATAGACGTAGAAGACGCTATCCCGGTCCTCCATGACATCTATGCGGGAGTGTGTGGTAACAACTGCTGGGAGTTCTCCTTAGCCAATGAAGCTCTACGACAAGGCTTCTACTTCATAAAGAGAATGTATCAAGTGCCAGCGATTCGCCAACGTATCCCGAGCACCTCCGGCCCGCTATATTCAATGGTCAGCCCCTGGCCATTCCTCATATGAGGGATGGACTAGATTGGATAGCTGTCGACAGCCCACGAAAACTGCAAGCACGCATTGGTGGCAGTAGACTACTTCACAAAGTGGGCAGAAGCGAAGGCCCTCAGTGAAATCTCAATAGCCAAGATCGAAAACTTTCTATGGAAAAACATCGTATGCAGATTTGGTGTCCCTCAACAAATCATCATAGATAATGGCACGAAATTTAAAAGTCACAGATTCAGAACACTCTGCGAAGAACTGGCTATGACAAAAAGTTTCTCCGCAGTTGACCACCTGTAGGTGAACAGGCAAGTAGAGGTCGTTAACAAAATCATCAAGCACACCTTGAAAGCAAAACTTAGGGGCTAAAGGAATCTTAGGCTGAAGAAATACCTAAGGTGTTGTGTTCGTAAAGAACTATCGCGAGAAGCACTATAGGAGAAACCCCATTCTTCATGGTATATGGAACAGAAGCTATGATTCAGGCCGAATCTATCGCCAGCACTCACAGAAGGGACGCGTTCGATGCTGAGCCAAACGAAGGTTTACTTACAAATAACCTCGACCTCATCGAGGAAAGAAGGGAATCATCTCATCTATAAAAAGGCGTTTACTAACAAAGGGTAGCTAGGTACTACAACAGGAAAGTCAAAGTGCAATACTTCGAAAAAGGGGACCTCGTATTATGATTGCTCCTGTCTGGAGCCCGCAACCCGTAACCCACAAGAAGGAGCCCTAGGTCCAAACTGGGAAGGACCCTACATTATAGATGATGACCAAGAAAACAGTGTCTACTTTCTCGTAAACATCAAAGAGCTAGGGTCCCACGTGCTTGGAATGCAGAACACTTGTGAAAATATTATCAGTGATAGTTGTACCTTTACCTATTTATAAAGATGCCCCTTTTTGCAAGCTCTCACGTTATATTGCATTAACCTTCGACCTTCGGGGGGCTAGGACAATATACATGCGACATCTTCAAAACGGAAAAAGCAAAACAAACCCACTTTAATTAAACTGAGTATATATATTGGCAAAACTTGCCAACCTAGTTGCCCATGAGCGACCCAACTAGCAAGGTCAATAGACATAGTTAAGGTAATAGACCTAGAGCTGTAGACATTGGCAGTACCTGCCTACCTGGGAGCTAACGAGTTCTTAAACTAACGGAGCCAATAAAGACACTCAAGGTGGAATCCATCACGAACCTATGTATAAGACACAACTCACCTACCTGAGAAGCTCGTCAGTGTTCAAACAAGTGATGTTAATACTTATGGACCTGGGTATGAGACTGACACAACTTGCCTACTTGAGAAGTTCAGTTAGCTCTCAAACTAGCGATGTTAGTGCTCAACGACCCCTCCTCTAGGAGCTTCACAAAGAAGAGCCGAAGTCGACAATCTACAAGGTACTTCCAAGCTCACACTTGACCGTAAAGAGGTGTAACAACTCAACATTGAGCGAGACATTCAAAAGGTCGCAGAGTCGCATACCCCTAGCTCAGAAGACGAAGAAACTGAGTCTAATGAGCATGATGTCCAAGAACCAGCTCACAAGTAACCTCGTCATCAGCAACAACAATAACAACTCTAGTAGTAGTGGAAGAAGAAGAAAAAGTAGCAGCAGCAACAATAACAACAACCACAACAGTAGCCAACCCAATAGCAGGAGGGAGAAATGGGAAGGCTGCAAGTGGTGAAGTGCCATATAGGCAAGAGAGGAGCTAATGCCTCTCATTCCGCTGTCCCTGCGAAAAAAATGAAGGTGGGGGAATCTAGCCAGGGCGGCTAATCCCCATTTCCTAAAGGACCTCCACCATGTCTTTGACCACCTCCTCCAGTCATTAGGATTATGCTCAATAGTAAGAGTGTAATAGTGTAATTGACAATCTTTTCATATGAATAAAGTGATTTATGATATAACGAATATTATAGCAATTATATAAATTGTTAAAAGTAAATAATCATAAGGTCAAGAGACTTTGAGAAACAAAAGAATTGTTCGTACATTTGGATATGTATGAGGTAGACACAATTTTTTAGTTAGTCTCGAATACGCATTCACAACTTAAGATATAAGGTTGGGCGCCTTTATCTTATTAAAGTTGTAGATTCTTTTGTTAGCATTTAAGTGAGATCAAATGTGATATGATGAGTCTAAAATCATCGAAGTGTCTTTAGACAAAAGAATCTAGTGCACTAGGTGCATTGAATAAGATCACTGTAGAAAACTTTATTCGCAACCGTTAGTGGATAAAAGTATTCAACTGAGACAACCGGAGAGTCTATCTGAATCCTGAGATAAATGATGAACTTATGGTTGCACGCGTTATCATTTGAGCTGTCAATGAGTACGATTATATCACATAGTCTATCCTCAATGGTTTGGTGGTATTCACACACACACACACACACACATATATATATATATATATATATATATATATATATCGATAGAGGACATCATTAATAGAAATAGACATTGTGACTGCATTTAGCAAATGTTAGTAGAATACCTATCATATGGATGTTTTGAGGTATTGAATATTTAAATCTTTACTTAAAGTTTTCAATAGTGGTTATTGAAACATGACTTCTGGACAAGCCAAAATATCCAAGTTTGAAAACATGGTTATATGAGTAAATATAGTAACTTGGAGAGCTATAGACGATATATGAGCTTTTAGGTGATTACTAGTATTTTTCACGAGAATACATTTTCTCCATTTAGGTTGTTTAGAGTACGAAATAGTATGCTCACTTATTCTATCTTTATTTAAGAGTTCAATTTTAGTTCTTTAGTGGAATGAACTAAAATTAATGGATCGGACCTAAGTGAATCATTTGTTGATTGTGATTAGGTTGTGTCTATTGGAGCTTAAATTTAGATAGCCCGCTAAGATCCCCAATTCACTAGTTATATACTACGGGATCTTTTATTTGATCAATCTTATAGAATTATTTTTGGAATTCTTTCCAAAAGTTTTGAGAGGTGTGTTCTTGTGTTCGATCAAGACACGCGGTAACTCGTCAAAATACCTGGGATGGGCGGCCAAGGGTGTGTGATCCCTTGGGCGGCCCTAAGGGATGTTTTTAATATCCCGTAAATATATTGATAATATAATAGCACATTTATTTAAATGGGCTGTCAAATTATATTAAATATATTTATTTAAAGGCATGTGGATTTGTTTCTTTTTGTAAGAATGGGTTTAGTTCACATGTGGACTTTTTGTAGATGTCCAATGAGATTAATAAAATGGAAAAATAAAATTTGGCCCATACCAAAAGGGGTGGGCAGAAATGGCTAGATAAATTAGCCAATTATTTTGTTTAATTTTATTATTTAATTAAATGGTAATTAGTTAATTATTTATTTATTTAATTAATTGTTTAATTAAAAGTCAAATTACTTTTCTACTTAGGAATTGGATTCCTAGTTTCATGCTATTTGGTAATAGCATGATAAGTATCAAAAACCTTACTTGATGAGGAGATAAATAAAATGAATTATTTATCAAATCAAATTAGGAAGTTTTTAATATTTATCAAAATTCTAAAGTTGACTATTAGTCACTTTTAGGAAGTTTTGATAAGTCACTAATTCTCAATTATCCTTTAAGAAAGTTATTGGATAATAATTTCAAGAGATGAAATAGGATTGAACTCTTGATTTGATGGTTTTTGGGTGAAACACAAATCCTCCTTAAGGGAGGATTCGGCCACCCTATATATACCACCATGGAGGGTTCGGCCAATATAAGTTCCAGAGGGGGCAAGTTTGAGTTTTTTGTGAGCTTAGAGAAGTCAAGAAAAAAAAACTCACCATCTCTAGAAAAAAAGTATGAGAATTCGCCTGAGAGAAAAGAGAGAAAGAACAACGTGTTCTTCGTTTTCTCATTAGGGTTTTGAGTGACTAACGAAACATCTCTAGAAAAAAAGTATGAGAATTCGCCTGAGAGAAATGAGAGAAAGAACAACGTGTTCTTCGTTTTCTCATCAGGGTTTTGAGTGACTAACGAAAAAGAAAAGTTTTTTGTTTCTTATCCTCAGGTACACAATTCAAAGAAAAGGAGCCCACACTCCAAGGTAATCCACATTCATGAAGGATTGGAAGATCATGCTGTTCATAATCGACGCAATATCAAGCCTCACGTAATTCAAAAGGTATGTTACCTTTTATTATATATTTAATTAAATATGGGTTAAGATCTCTTTTGGAAAAAAATTTTAAAACGTACCAATGCAAAGATATTTATTTTTTGCGCCTTTTGCTACGCCGTACTCGCCATTTCCTACACCAGCTCTCCCCGCAGTGAGCAAAAGTAAGGGGAAAGAGATCTTTCTTGGGGCCCAGCTTGCCATGGTAGAGCAGCCTACCGATGAAGGTCATATGTCCAGCCCCACGAGGTGATCCAGCTAGATGCCTCTGAGGTAGCCCCGTCTTCTACGGATTAGCCCCTTGGTCCTGTCACTAGGGAGTTCTTTCAGCCGGCTCTGACCCTTTATGAGGACTTCCTCACAAATGGTCTAAGTCAGCGTATCGAGGAAGACTAAGGGGTGGACTTTCGCCATGTTCTACTCCGTTAAACCCTCACGGTAAATATCACCTCGTTAAAGTGATTTCTTGGTGAGTCTTTATTTTTTTTCTCATAACGGCCTCTTATTTTATTTCTATTTTTTTTTAATCCGCTTGTCTTGCGCATAAGGACTTGCTCGAGACTGAGAGGAGTGAGGCGGAGAAGAAGAGGCTTCATGAGGAGCTCGAGGCTACTAGAAGGGAGGCCCATGCCTATAAGGGACCTCACTGCTAGAGTGGAGCTCGAGAAGGAGCTGGCCGAGAAGGCCAATAGATGTCAGGCCCTCAAGAAGGAGATGGAGCTGGAGATGAAAGCGTCCGCAGACAAGCACAAAAATCAACTCTGTGTGCTGAAGGACGAAATTGAAAGGGCTAAGGCCGACCTCCAACACTCCTATGAGCTGCCCAAAAGGCAAAGAGGCAAGCTTGCCAGGAAGGATGGGGAGCTCGCCGAGAAGGATAAAATCTTATAGGAGCAAAATGAGGAGATACAAGATGAAGCTCACAGAGACATCCTTTACAACCTTTGGCTCAGATACCCCGACCTCGATCTCAACTTCTTTGGCCCATCTATTGGCGAGTGGATCGAGAATTTCAAGGCCATACGAGCTGCGATGGAGGCAGACGATGATGGGCAATAGTTCGCTAATGATGTCGTTGGAGATCCTTCTGAAGGAGGAAATAGGGCATAGGAAAATATTGCGACCTATGAGTCTGCGGATCCCGCAGCTATCCTTAGAGAACAAGTCTGAAGGGAGTTTTAGAAAATATTTTGATTATCTTATAACATGCGGAATTAGGTTTCAAAATTTTTTCTTATATTGAAAACCTTTTTCAATTAGGAACGAGTTCCTGTATATACGCAGAAAAAGAATTTAGTAACTACATACCTTTTCTTGATTTTCTTTTTCTAATTCTTCGATCTACCACCAGATCTTCCGAGCTATGAGTCGCGGTCTGACAATGTGTGTGTGGGCACGTCACGACAAGAGATGGAGGTCACGTGAAAAAAAGGTCAGCCGAATCCTGCAAAAGAGGGGAGAGTAAAAAAAAACTTTTTTTTTTCTTTTTCTCTCTTTGGTGGCCGAACTCTCTTTCTTTTTCACTTGTGTGCTAGGTTAGGTTTTTTCCTAACTATATAACACTTATATAGTAGTCATTTAGGGTTTTAGTTTGACCAAGTCAAAATAGGATTCTAAATCCTATTTATTTTTGGTCACCCTAAAGACTTGAACCTATGACCTTTTGGACTATTAAAATAATCTAATTATTTTAATTATTTTATCCTAGTCATTATTTAATCACATAACCTCATATTTAATAAATAGAATTAATAATTT
The DNA here is from genome assembly GCA_003430845.1 of Xanthoceras sorbifolium. Taxonomy (NCBI): domain Eukaryota; kingdom Viridiplantae; phylum Streptophyta; class Magnoliopsida; order Sapindales; family Sapindaceae; genus Xanthoceras; species Xanthoceras sorbifolium. Next base: position 12,333,405 of record CM010614.1, on the reverse strand, counting down.
ATATTATTTTATTAAATATTTAATTAATTAAATAATTACATTATTTAATTATTCTCTTTTATTTAAATCGCATTAATTTCGTAACACTATTAATTGGACCATCCAATTAATCTACCGTGATTTTCGTTACTAACAACCATAAGGGCTAGCAAGGGGACCTAATGGACCCACAGTTTTGAGCTCCAATAATACTTAGTAATATTAATTAAAACTCTTTAATTAATATTTCACGATTATTAACCTCGGAGTTATTCCACTAAAAACCCGAGGCTGCACTCTCAAAACTGTAGACGTGTTTGTACAATCTAAAGTCTCAGTGTCCATTGATATAGCTAATTGCATATAGTGTGATTCTCCACAAATAGTTCATAACTAGATCTGGGTCAAAAAGTCCGTTATACCCCTCTAGAAATATCTTTTCCTTTAAGTACCATTGATTCTCTAATGAACAATTAAATCCTGTCTTCCTCACGGAAGAAGGAGAGCATTCATAATCGTTCAAGCCCCGAATCAACCCTTAAGGGAACTACTCATCTATTTCAATCAAGAAGGAGTGGATTCCACTATTGTGTACAAACCTTTCCAGCCACAAGCCAAACCGCAGCTCTAAGATACGGAGGTATTGGTCGAGATTCTCATTAACCTCACTCATGGTAAATCAAAAGCCACGATCTAACCTAAAGGAGTCGATAAGACACTCAGGATTAAGATCACCTATAAATAGCCATCGTTTATCAATTATATATGAATCTCATCTACTAACGGATCTTGGTGAGAGATTCATATAAATTGTGGCCCAGTCCTATATGATCTCATTATATAAGGTGCCTCCATTCTCATGTCAACTACATGAGCGGTCTAGGATAAGACCACTGTACTTTACAGAATGGACCGCAACAGTAGATCAATCACAAACAAAGTACCTAGCTTTGTTCGCTCTCTATGGACTCTTTAGATTGCACGTCTCAAAATGAATCCTCTCTGTATATGACCATCATATACTCATTTTGAGATTATATCTTGCAATCTAGGATGTTCTTGCACAATACGAATGTATTACTGAATATAAAACATTTTATGAACTTGAATGATAATCTGAATAATTCTTATTATTTTCTTTAACCATTTACAATTACAAGCTTTAGGGCATAAATCCCAACAATCTCCCACTTGCACTAAAGCAAATGGGACATGTCTCGTAATCCTAGACCCTCTAGGTGACCTTTAAACACTGTAGCCGTCAAGGACTTTGTAAATGGATCAGCCAGGTTATCTTGCGATGCAATCTTCGTCACGACCACGTCTCCTCGCTGTACTATCTCTCTGATGAGATGATATTTTCTCTCTATATGCTTCCCTCTTTTGTGGCTTCTTGGTTCTTTGGAATTGGCCACAGCTCTACTATTATCACAATAAAGTGTCATGGGCTTATCCATATCTGGAACAACTTCCAGATCACTCAAGAACTTTCGGAGCCAAACAACCTCCTTAGCTGCTTCACAAGCTGCTACATACTCGGCTTCTATGGTGGAATCAGCAATGCAAGATTGCTTGATACTCCTCCAAATTATGGCTCCACCACCAAGGGTGAATACTGACCCAGACGTGGATTTCCTTGAATCCTTGTCTGACTGAAAGTCAGAATCTGTATATCCCAATTGGAATCAAATTCTGATGGGAATATACAAGCATATAGTTTCTCGTTCTCCGAAAATACTTGAGAATATGCTTAACAGCAACCTAATGATCCAATCCTGGGTTGAACTGAAATCTACTGGCTACTCCCACTGCGAAGCAGATGTCAGGTCTTGTGCATAGCATAGCATACATAAGACTGCCTCCTGTAGACGCATAGGGAATTTATCTCATATCCTCAATTTCTTGAGGTGTCTTAGGACACTGTTCCTTAGACAAATGAACTCCATGTCTTGAAGGTAAACTACCTTTCTTGGAGTTCTACATGGAGAATCGCACAAGTATCTTGTCGATATACGATGCTTGAGACAATACTAACAGTTTGTTCTTACGATCCTTTATCAATTGGATCCCAAGGACATAACTTGCCTCTCCCAAATCTTTCATTTGGAATTGGTTAGCAAGCCAACCCTTTACCTCTGACAATGTTCCTACGTCATTCCCAATGAGTAAGATGTCATCTACGTAAAGGACCAGGAAAACTACTTTCTTATTAATGATGCGTTTGTACACACAAGGCTCATCAATGTTCTGCTCAAAGCCATAGGTTTTGATTGCAGTATCAAACCTAATGTTCCAAGATCTAGACAACTGCTTAAGTCCATGAATGGACCTTTGCAGTTTGCAAACCTTTTGCTTTTGATCTTGGTATACGAATCCTTTTGGTTGTATCATATAGATGCTCTCGTCTAGATTACAATTCAAGAATGCAGTCTTGATGTCCATTTGCCAAATTTCGTAATCGAAATAGGCAGCTATAAATAAGAGAGAAAGAATAGACTTAAACATAGCTATTGGTGAGAAGGTTTCATCATAATCAATGCCTTTCTTTTGGGTGTAACCCTTAGCCATTAGCCTTTCCTTGAAGGTCTCTACCTTCCCGTCTACTTCTCTCTTACTCTTGTAGATCCACTTACATCCTATAGGTTTTATCCTATCTGGTAAGTCTACAATTTCCCAAACTGAGTTGGAGTACATGGACTCCATCTCGAGATTCATAACTTTAAGTCATTCCTCTTTGTCAGAATCTTTCATTGCATGTCTAAATATCAATGGATCATCCACACTATCATTAGAAACGACACCCTGTATCTCTCCAATGCCTAAGTAGCGATCAGGTTGTCGAACAACCCTTCCACTTACGTCTCGGTAGTAGTGTATCCTGACTAGGAATTATCTGACTATCAGATGTTTGTGGAATTATAACATCGTCTACAACTCTTGTTGACTGAACACTGGTCGTACCAGGTTCTAGCTCCTTTAACACAATCTTACTATGAGGTTTATGATTACTCATATAATCCTTCCTCAAGAAACGTTGCATTTGTCGATACAAACACTTTGTTTTCTTGTGGATTATAAAAGAATCCACCTCGTGTTTCCTTTGGGTACCCTACAAATAAACATATTTGTGAATGAGGTTCCAGCTTTCCACTCCTATTCTTCAGTACATGTACTGGACATCCCCATATGCAAAAATGTCGTAAACTAGCTTTACGACCATTCCATAACTCTAGGGGAGTCTTAGGAACAGATTTGGATGAAACTACATTCAGTATGTAAGTCACTGTTTGTAGTGCATATCCCCAAAAAGAATATGGTAATGATGAGAAACTAATCATAGATCTCACCATTTCCATCAAGGTCTTATTTCTCCTCTCCGCAACACTATTATACTGTGGTGTACCTGGAGTTGTGAGTTGGGATACTATCCCATGCTCAACCATGTAGTCTTCAAACTCTTGGTCGAGATACTCATCCCCACGATCCGATCGTAATGATTTGATTGTTTTGCCTAATTGATTTTCAACTTCAGCTCCGAATTCTTTGAACCTTTCAAAGGTTTCGGACTTGCGTTGCATTAGGTAAACATACGCGTATCTAGAGTAGTCGTCAATAAATGTGACATAATACTCATAACCACCTCTAGCTCTAACACTCATAGGTCCGCAGACATCTGAATGTATAAGCTCAAGTGGTTGCGTGGCTCTAATCTCTTTTCCTATAAAAGGTCTCTTGGTCATCTTACCCTCCAGACAAGATTCATAGACAGGTAAGGTACCGATCTCTAACTGACTTAAAGATCCGTTTTTAACTAGTCTGTCTACCCTATCAAGGTTTATATGTCCAAGTCTTAAATGCCACAGATACGTGTCATCTGCTGGAGAAATCTTTTGTCGCTTTGTTTTAGGTTTTTCAACTTTAAACAATTCAGTATTAAGCAGTGTTGTATGAATTAACGGCCTTAAAACATACAAATTATTTTCTATCGTACCAGAACATATATTCAAACCATTTCTTGAAACAATAACTCATTTATCATTAAAAGAAATATAATGGAATTGTTCAAGCAATCTGGAAACAGAAATCAAATTCCTTGTAAATCCAGGAATGTAATAAACATTATTCAACGAAAGAAAATTATTATAAAATTTTAGTCTAACTACTCCCACTGCTCTAGCTGATACGACGTCCCCTCCTCCAATTGCTGCCAATCCTCAGTCCACTGTAAAGAAGAACAAACATGATTAGTGGCCCCTGAATCAACTATCCAAGGTGAAGAGTCATCTTCCACTAAACAAGATTCTAGAATAAGTAAATCGGATTTACCTCTTTCTTTCTTCTTGGTTGCGAGCTCCTCGAGGTACTTCGGACAGTTTCTCTTCCAATGACCAACCTTGTCACAATGGAAACATTTTCCTTTGGACTTGTCAGTCTTGGGCTTAGTGCTCTGCTTCTTCTTTGAAGTGGGTTTCTTTTTCGGCTGTACCTTGGATTTCTCGGCAGACCTTTTCCTCTTCTTTGTACCTGAAGAAGATTGCTCAGCAACATTTGCTTTGCCGGTCTTGCCCTTATGGTCCCTTTTCATGGACTGATAAGTGGCGAGCTCATTCAGCAATTGGGTGAGAGTGAACTTCAACTTGTTCATCTCATAATTGCTTCTGAACTGATCAAAACTCTTCGGAAGAGTTGTCATGATTATGCTCACCTGAGAAGCCTCATCAATAGTCCCACCATTGACTTCAGCGGTATTGAAATAGGACATCATCTTAAGGACATGCTCCCTAACAGATGTACCCTCCTTCATAAAGTCGAGCATAGCAGAACGAACAGCTTTCGTGTCACTTTTGCTTTGAGGGTTATCCAAACATGGCCTGCAATGACTCAATTATTTCAAATGCAGAAGTCATTGACTCGTGCTTCGTCGTAAGCACCTTGGTCATGCCAGCCAGCAAAAAAGTGCGGGCCTTTTCATCAGCCGAAACCCACTTGTCGTAGGCTTCTTTAACGGCCCTATGCACGTTAGGAGCGGGCTGCGGAGGACATTCCTCCGTGAGAACAAATTTAACGTCTTTGCAGACCATGATTGCGTTCATATTATGTTTCCACTTTGTATAGTTATCTCCGGTTAATTTATCGTTTGCAAGGATGGAAATTAAAGCAGAAGACATTGTTGAAATTTAAAGAAATAAATCTTAAATTAATATCATTTAATTCATACATTCATATCAAATGCTATAGTTCGGCATAAAATTAAACATGATGCATGAGCATATTTTAATGAACTAAAAAATCCTTAAAATTAGTTTCTATTCCAAGATAATCCAACATCCCATAAGTAAGTGCCTAGGTAGGCTAGGTCAAATCCTTGCATGTTAGATCGAGACATTCTCAATTGGATAATACACCAGAATAACTCTTTATTCTTATATTATCCAACCATCGCTTTGATTTAGTCAGGAACAATAAATTAACAACTTAATTAAGTCCTTTACGAGTGTGACCCATCGTTTCAGAATTCATGAACTTAATAAATTGATGTTTGGTGTTTTAATAAATTGATCAAGTCCATATCAAAATTTATTAAAGAAGAAAAAAAAGATCCACAAAATGTCCAAGTTACCAAATATGATTAAGTTTAACAACATAAAGGATAAAGAATATTTTTTATTCATCAAGCCAAAATTTTTAACTATATTCAAATCCCACATTGAAAGAGCACAAGATTTGAACCATCTTTGCTTATATATATATATATATATATATATATATATATATATATATATATATATATATGCACACTTTTTGTAACATCCCAAATTTCAAGTAATTAATTTTGAATATATGGATAAAATAAGTATGTGCTGAGGGGTATAAAACATAATTAAAAGTATGTTTATTATTATGGTTTTCAGGTGGACCAGATGGAACGGTCCAGAAGTTATACATGAAGAAAAATGAGTGAAAAACTGGGGCAGAGTGTATCGCGACCCCTCATCGCGACCACAGGTCGCGATGAGCTGCTCGCGACGAAACATGACATTTTGGGCAGTGAGCAACGCGACCTGGTCATCGCGACCACAGATCGCGATGACTGGCTCGCGATGAAGAAGTGAAATCTTGGCAGTGAGCATTGCGACCACCATCGCGACCAGGGTACCGCGATGGATGATCGCGATGAAGGCGGTGGAAATTGCTCCAGTGAGTACCGCGACCACAGGTCGGTTCGCCTAAACTGGGCTATGCCACGTTTGCCCCGCGAAGTCCGACGGTCACTCACAAGGTACTGTCCGCTTTGGGTCGTCCGGGGTTGCCCCGCCACAACGCCCTCACGGTTTTGCTTCGCCTCCCCCAAATCAGGATTTGAACCAGTCACTTATCCTTAAGTACTAATCCTTATCAAGTTGGGTACATTTAATTACCTTTGCACCCCCTCAAATAGTAAAAATTTTATTTTCACATATTTCATATATATCAAAAATTCATTACCCGAAATCCGGGATGTTACATCGCGACGATCAAAATTTTATAAAAAAAAAAATAAGAGACGTGAAGTCTCCAGAAAAACAGAAAAGAGAGAAAATAGAGAGAAAGAGAGACCGAGGGAGACCGAGAAAGAAGAAGAAGAAGAAGAAGAAGAAGAAAAGAAAAAGAGAAGGGAAAGGAGAAGAAAGAAGAGAAAGAAAAGAGGAGGAAGAAAAGAAAGGAAGGAAAAAGGAAAACTCAAAAGAAAAAGGGCATAGAACCGGTAAAACAGAAACCAGGTTGGTGTACACTTGTTTCTGTAACTATTTTTTATATGTGTTTTGATTTAGTAATTTTGGAAATATATTTCTGGATCTTAAATACTCGTATTGATTCTATATATTCGTATTTCATTTGTGTATATTGTTGAAATTATTTGGGCAATATTCTGAGAATATGAAATTTTGAATCTAAGTGTATATTTCCACAACCTGAGTTACAACTATCGTTTTATGACTATTGTTGGTTTCCTAATTATTGATTTTGATTGAAACTCATATTTGTTGATTTTCGAATTAAATGAATTGAGTGTGAAAGATTTTCTGTTATTCCCAGGCTTTGATAGAATGAACTGGTGAATCATATCTGAAACTGATTTTGAGTTACAAAAATTGTGATTATAGCGAATTTAATGATTTTGATTTTCTGTATTATATTATTTTATGTATTTATATTTCCGTATATATTCTTTGATATATTATGAATCTTTTGTTTTATAACTGTTAAGGAATATTAAATTTTGGATAGATTGAGAAAATTTTGATTATCTGAAAGATGTTTAAAAATTAAATAAAATATTTGTAATATCTGAACTTTGATTTTGGCCCTGATATATGTATAGGGATATATGGATATAGGAGATTGACATGTCAATTGGGTATATTAGCAGTACTGCACCGATATTTCTGTATTGATATCACTCTATGGATTATTAGCAGTCACCGTTGTGGCCAATCCTTGAGTGAAGCCGTTTCCGACGGGTAGTTCCAGTTGGTTCCGATGTCGGAAATAACACCTGTATAGGGATACCATTTCAGCGAGCAGTTCCCGTTGGTTCCGATGCTGAAATGGGAAACCCGACTGTATATATATATTCGGCGGGCAGTTCCTGTTGGTTCTGATGCCGAATAACCCATAATCCAGTCTTGCGAACCCTGTTATATGTATCAAGGGCCCAACTGAGAATTGATAGTTAGAAAATGTTATAAAAAAAAATAATAATAAAGAAATGATATTGAAACTGAAATTCAGAAACTTTTGAATGTATATATAAATATATTTCTGCCATTCTGTATTTAAGTTTTATGGTTTAGTTATATATGTAATCTGAATTTCTGAGTTTAACATTTAGTGTTTTCAATTATATTATAATGTGTTTTATATATATATATTTATTTCTAAATTTTGACTTAAAGCTTTATTGCATATTTATATATATATATATATATATATATATATATATATATATATATATATATCTTTCTAAATTTCTGAATTTACAACCCAGTGTTTTATATGATATTGAAATTTATTTTAGTGTACACCCACTAAGCTATATGCTTAGCGCGTTGATGTTTATCACGCGTAGGTAACCAGGATATTGGGGAAGCAAAAATTGAAGAAGAGGGAGTTGCAGGCAGATCTTCAGAGTCACAGTCACCACATTTTGGGTAGATATATATCTTCCTGTATAAAGTAATTAGTTATACATGCATATACAGAATACTTGTAATTGAGTTATATAAGTATGTTCCGTAATTATGTGTTGTAATTAATTATTTTATGATTTTCTGTTTTCAATTTCAAAGGACTGTAACTACACAATTTATAAATTGTTTTATTTTACAAACTGTTTGAAAGTCGCACTAAACGGCAGAGTGCGCATTTGAATGAAATGAGATTTGAAGTGTTGTTGTGGAAATGTATTTGATTTGAGTTGTTTGAAAACAGGTTTTGGGAAATCAGAAAAACAGAGGGAACTCTGCCGAAATTTTGAGAAATAAAATTTGATGGGCTCACTAGAAACATATTTTTAAATAACAAATTGATATGATTTTCACTGGTTTGAAATATACAAAGTGAATGTAGAAAGTTTTGAAAACCCGGTAGCGCTCCCTGGGTCGATCCAGTCGGGTCGGGTCAGGGGGTGTTACACTTTTAAAATTTTTATTCCCTACTAAAATGATCCAAGCCGAATTACTTTCGGTTTAATTATTTATAAAATTTTCCTAATCTTAAATTTTTTTTTTTAAAACCTTTGCTCTAAAAAAAAAAAAACAAAATTTTTTTTAGGGGGCCGGTTCCGGTTATGGAACCGGCGGTCCATAAAACCGGAGGAGGAACTGTTCTGGTTGGGCTAAAAAAGGAACCGGAATCGGCGGTTCCAAAATCGGAACCGCTGGTTCCGGAACCGTGGCCATGACTACTTAGGGCCGCCCAAGGGATCACACACCCTTGGCCGCCTATCCCAGGTATTTTGATGAGTTACCGCGTGTCTCGATCGAACACAAGAACGCACCTCTCAAAACTTTTGGAAAGAATTCCAAAATCAATTCTATAAGATAGATCAAATAAATGATCCGGTAGTCTATAACTACTGATCCATTCAAGTTCGTGTGGATTGAGAATCTTGGTGAGCTATCTAAATTTAAGCTTTGATAAACACAACCTAATCACAATCAACAAATGATTCACTTAGGTCCGATCCATTAATTTTAGTTCGTTCCACTAAAGAGCTAAAATTGAACTCTTAAATAAAGATAGAATAAGTGAGCGTACTAATTCGTACCCTAGACAACCTAAATGGAGAAAATATATCTTTGTGAAAAATACCAGTAATCGCCAAGAGCTCATAAACCGTCTATAGCTATCCAAGTTACCATATTTACTCATATGACCATGTTTTCGAACTTGGATATTTTGACTTGTCCAGAAGTCATGTTTCAATATCCAGTATTGAAAACTTTACATAAAGATTTAAATATCTAATACCTCAAAACATTCATATGCTAGTATTCTACTAACATTTACTAAATGCAGTCACGATGTCCATTTCTATAAATAATGTCCTCTATCAATATACACTTGAATGCCACAAAACCATCGAGGATAGATTATGCGATATAATTGTACTCATTGATAGCTCAAGTGATAACGCATGCAACCATAAGTCCATCATTTATCTCATGATTGAGATAGACTCTCCGATTGTCTCAGTAGAACACTTTTATCCACCGACGGTTGCGGATAAAGTTTTCTACAGTAATCCTATTCAATGCACCCAGTGCACTAAATTCTTTTGTCCAAAGACACTTCGATGATTTTAGACCCATCATATCACATTGGATCCCGCTCAAATGCTAACAAAAGAATCTACAACTTTAATAAGATAAAGGTGCCCGACCTTATATCTTAAGTTGTGAATGTTTATTCAAGACTACTTAAAGAATTGTGTCTACCTCAAACATATCCAGATGTATGAACAATTCTTTGGTTTCTTATAGTCTTTTAAGCTTATGATTATTTACTTTTGATAATTAATATAATTGCTATAAGATTTGTTAAAACAGAAATCATTTTTATTTATATGAGATTGATTGTCAAATACACTATTACACTCTTGCTATTGAGCATAATCCTAACAATCTCCCATTTGCGCTATAGCAAGTGTGTCATATCTCTCATTCCCATGTTCTCTAGGTGCCCATAAAAACTCTTCTGTGGTAGAGCTTTTTTGAAGGGATCTGTTAGATTTTCAGCCTGATGTAATCTTGGCAACCGTCACGTCTCCTCTATGCATAATCTCCCTTAGTAGATGATACTTTCTCTCAATGTGTTTTCCTCTTTTATGACTTCTTGGTTCTTTCGAATTAGCCACTGCACCACTATTGTTATAGTAGATGTGATCTACTTATTCGCACTGGGAACCACTTCCAAGTCAATCAAGAATTGATTGAGCCATACAACCTTTTTGGCAACTTCGCATGCGGCAACATACTCAGCTTCCATAATGGAATCAGAAATACAAGATTGCTTGATGCTCCTCCATATGACTGCTTCCTCCTCTTAGGGTAAACACGGATCCTGATATAGATCTCCTAGAGTCAGAATCTGATTGAAAATCGAAATCTGTATACCCAACGGGAATTAAATCCCCTTCAGAGTATACGAGCATATGATCTCTCGTTCTCCTAATATACTTGAAAATATACTTGACTGCCGTCCTACTCTTGAATTGCTCTTCATGTGTGTTCTTAGGAGCTTGCTCCTTAGAAAGCTTGATTCCATGCCTGAAAGGTAACAGATCTTTCTTGGAATCCTGCATGGAAAACCTAGATAAGAATTTATCTATGTATGAAGCTTGTGATAATGCAATCGTTCTATTCTTTCTATCCCTAACAACTTGGATGCCAAGAATATAACTTGCTTCTCCTAAGTCCTTTATATCAAATTATTTTGTTAACCATTCTTTAACTGATGTCAATACACCTACATCGTTTCTGATGAGCAGTATATCATCAATATAAAGAACGAGAAAAACCAACTTGTCACCTTTGATTCTCTTGTATACATAAGGTTCACCAAGGTTCTGAATAAATCCAAAACCTTTTATAGCTTGATCGAACCTTATGTTCTAGGATCTGGATGCTTGCTTTAATCCATAAATGGACCGTTACAACTTGCATGCCCTTTGTTCTTAGCCTTTTTCAATGAATCCTTCTGGTTGTATCATATAAATGCTTTCATCAAGACTTCCGTTAAGGAAAGCTGTCTTGACGTCCATTTGCCAAATCTCTAAGTCTAGAGATGCTGCAATGGATAAGAGTATTCTAATAGATTTAAGCATGGCTATAGGAGAGAAGGTTTCTTCGTAATCGATAACTAGTCTAGAGATGCTGCAATGGATAAGAGTATTCTAATAGATTTAAGCATGGCTACAGGAGAGAAGGTTTCTTCGTAATCGATAACTTCTTTCTGTGTATAACCTTTAGCTACCAATCTAGCTTTAAAGGTTTCCACCTTACCATCCATATCTCTTGTATACCCACTTGCACCCTATGGGTTTTATCCCTTTTGGCAAGTCTACAAAATACGTTTCCAGACTTTGTTTATGAACATAGATTCAATTTCGGATTGTATTGCCTTTTGCTATTGACGACAATCAACATCCTCCATAGCTTTCTTGTACGTGTAGGGATCATCGTCGTCCGGGAGATTCTTGACAGATTCTCCTAGACCGATTTATCTATCGGGTTGTCTAATAACCCTCTCACTGCGACGAGGAATGGTAGGTTGTTGATCTTGTGATGGTTCAGAATTTACAATTGGGCTTGGTCTTGAAATCTCATGTGGAATTGTATCTCCTGAAAGCTCATTCATGACAATTCTACTTTTAGGTAATAATTTATTCATATAGTCATTTTCCAGAAATTTTGGCGTTCGTCAAAATGAATACCTTAAGATATGTAGAACTATAGAAGTAATATCATTTCGTTCATTTTGGATAGCCCACGAATATGCATGTTTTTGAATGGGACTCCATCTTTTCTGTCTTTCCTTTCAACACGTGTGCAGGACGTCCAAATATCCTTAAGTGTTGTAAACTCGGCTTTCACTCAGTCCACAACTCATGTGGTGTTTAGGAACTGACTTAGATGGTACATCATTTTAGAATGTACATTGCAGTTTGTAGCGCATATCCCCAAAAATTAGGAAGCGTTGAATAACTCAACATCGATCTAACCATATCTAAAAGAGTCCTATTTCTCCTTTCTTCCATCCCATTATGTTGAGGCGTTCCTGGTGCAAAAATCTGAGAAATTATTCCACTATCAGTAAGATATTACTAAAACTCTCCTGATAGATATTCTCCACCACTGATCAGATCTCAAGTTGATTCTCTACTTCAGCTTTAAATGCTTTGAACATGTCGAAAGCATTAGTCTCATGAGATACACATAGCCAAATCTCGAGTAATCATCGATGAAAGTGATGAAGTGCTCATATCCGCCTCTAGCTTGAATGCTCATAGGACCACATACATCAGTGTGTATCATTCCTAAACATTCAGTGGCTCGTGTACCTTTGGCAGTGAACGGCCTTTTGGTCATTTTACCTTCTAGATAAGATTCACAAGTTGCTAGATCATCAACCTTTAAGTCACTCAAAGGTCCGTCACTTGCCAATCTTTTAATCCTATCAAGATTAATATGACCTGGGTGTAAATGCCATAGGTAGGTTTCATCTTTTGATAGTTTTACTCTTTTATAATTAGATTCAGTTGATTCAGTGTCCAATATATGAGAGATGTTTTTATGTAAATGGAACAAGTCATTTTCCAATGTACATTTGCAAATAAATTTGTTATTCTTACGAATAATAAAATCTTTATTAAAAGTATCCGAATAATCAAATTTATTTAATCAAGAAACTGAAATCAAAATTTCTCTTGAATTGAGGTACATAATACACGTCTATCAAATCCAAATGCCTATTAGAATCTAATTCTAATATCTCCCACTACACTAGAGACACCAACGCTCCATTGCCTAAGTACAAGATGAACTCAACTTCATTTAGTCTTTTCTTTTCCTGAAACCTTTTTCACCATAAAAGGAATCACTTCCCTTTGATCTTGGTTACTTTCTTCGTCTCCTACTTGATAGGTCCAAGTTTCTTTTTCTTTTGTTGTTCCTTAACCTTTTTAGGGGTTTCAATAGTAGCAAACTTTCCAACCAACTGAATCTCTTGACCCTTGCCTTTCACAAGGATCTTCTCACTGCTTTAAACATCTTGCATCAGGTCCTACAAGGTGTACTCCTTTTCGTTCAATGTGTAGTTCAACTTGAACTCATAAAAGGAATCTGATAGTGAATTAACAATTAAGTTAATTTTGGTCTCACTATCTATCTCAGCACTATTGAGTTCAGCAATGTTGAGATGTGTTATAGCTTGTCCAGACTTCATCCTAAAATTCATAAAAACAGTCACTGCCTTTCTCTTAATCATCCTGGACCTCATAATAAAACATCTCCTCTAGAGACATCATAATATCTGCAGCTGTCCTCATCAGAGGACTCCCACTGCTTATACTCGTCTCTTTGCAGCTCATTAGATTCATTATTAGGAACAAGTGGTTTAGAAATAGACATAATGAATCTATGTTTTTCAGCTTGCATGTAATAGCCCAATTTTCCTTTTCCATGTGATATAATTATTCATATTCAAGGTTTTATCTTTTAGGAGTTTGTAACGCCCCTAATTTTTCGTAAATAGAATAAATATCCTTGGATTATTATTAATTATTATTGAGCATGCAAAAGTTAAGTGTGGACTTTTTTGGGAATAATTATTTAGATGAAATGTGATTAATTTTAAATTGGTTGCCATTTTAGGAATTTAAAGAGTCAAGGAGGGAGCAAATTGTAATTGGTAAGATATATATATATATATATAGATAACTTAGTGGAGAAGCTCCACTTACTTATCAAAAACAAAATTGGAAAAAAAAAAACAAACAGAGACAGAGATCGGCGTGAGAGGAAGAGAAAAGAAAGAAACAAAAAAGAGAAAGAAGGGAGAAGCAAGGCTGAGAGAGAAGGAGAAGAAGAAGAAGAAGAAGAAAAGAAGAAGAAGAAGAAGAGAAGAAGAAGAAGAAGAAGAAGGAGGAAGGAAGAGGAAGAAGAAAAGGAAAAAAAAAGTGTTGGGAAATTATCCAGGTTTGGTGTACACTAGTTTTTGTATGTTAATTTTTCCAAAATATTTTGGAATTAGCAAATTTTATTGATTTCGAATTGTTTGAACTATGTTGATTCGAATTTACAGTTTGAAATTGATTTAGTTTTGATTTGATTTAATTTACGTATTCTTGAAATATGCTTTAAATTCGAAAACAAGAAAAAAATTGATTTTATGCATTGATTTTAATATGGTTTGATTTTATTAGTAATATGTGAAATATAATTGAAAGTGGTTTTGAATATATATATATATATATATATATATATATATATATATATATTGTTTGTGATAAATTAATGAAACGATTTTGGGGCAATTTGATTCGATATTGATTTGTGAAATAAGTTTGAATATAATTTTGAGTCTCTTTTATATGATTATTGATGACATATTTGGATTTTGTAAATGTGTGTATTGATTTGAATTTGATCGAAAATTGAATTTGATTATAAATGAATATTTGTGAATTTGTATTTTGAAATTGAAATTTCGAAATCGAAATTGAATGATTTGAAAGTTGAATTTGACGATTTTGAAAGAAAAACAGAATGAATTGACATTGAATTTGAGAAATCATATTGTAAAATGGCCCTAATATATGTATAGGGAATTATGGATATAGAAGGTTGACATGTCAATTGGGTGCACTTAGCAGTACTGCACTGAGATTCCTGATGATATAAGGATACCATTTCATTCTAAAGTGGGAAACTCAACTGTGTAAATACGGATACCATTTCATTTTGAGATGGGAAACCGACTGTGAAAATATGGATATCATTTCATTTTGAAATGGGAAACCGACTATGTATATAGGGATACCATTTCATTTTGAGATGGGAAACCCGACTGTATAAACCCATAATCCAGTTCTATGAAACCCTGTTATATGTATCAGAGGCCCAGTTAATAAATGAGAAATGTAGTTACTGAAAATTATGAAATGAATGCAATGAATTTTCATTGAGATTTCATTCTAGAAACTTTTGAAAATGTTTTAATTATGATTAAATCTCAGTTTAATTCCATAATTGTCAGATTATGTTTATTTAATTCCGTATAATATTAAGTATTTCTGAAATTTTAGTTCAATGAATTTATATTATATTAAAAATATTTTAGTGTACACCCATTAAGCTATATGCTTAGCGCATTAATGTTTATCATGCGTAGGAAATAGAGAAAGCAGCGAACAAAAAGAGTGAAGAGTTGGTCACTGTAGACAGGGTCCAAAGTCACCTCACTCCTGGGTAGCTATTTACATCCTTATGTATATTAATTTATTAATGCATGTATGTATATAAAAGAATGTAAAATTTTTTAATGTATAAGTTTTGTAAATATTTGTTTTATAGTTTATGTGGTTTTGAAGTTATAGTTATAGTTTTGTAAATATAAATTATGTATTGTTTCATTGGAAAATGTTTGGAAAGTCGTACTATATGGCAGAGTGCGCATTTGATTGAGAAATGAATTTTGAAGTGTTGGTATTATGTGTTTGATTTTTGTTGAAAACAGGATTTTTGAAAAATCAGAAAAATAGAGGAAACTCTGGCAAACTTTTTGAAATATTTGATGGGTTCACTGTAAAAAGGATTTTAAAATGCAAGTTATTTAGGTTTTTCAAAGATTTCAATTTATGAACATAGTTTATAAAAGTTTGAAAACCGGGTAGCGCTCCTTGGGTCGATCCAGGCGAGTCGGGTCAAGGGGTGTTACAGAGTTTATTAGGGATGGGATCATGATTTCTTTATTTAACAAAAACTTATATTAAGTAAACTATCATTTAGTACTTTCGAATATTTGTCTTGAATTAACAATTAATAATTCAATCGTAAAATTCAACGGTGATCCAACACCTATAAACGACATGCCTCCTTTGGGAGTTCGCAACATTTACTAGTTGGACTAGGTACCACCTAATTGTTAACATAATAACCAGCGTTTTCAATTTTAGCCTTGCGATTATTAATGACAAGAACTCTTGGTAGGATATCAATAAAATCGCATTGAGTGTGTCACCAAGGTTTTGACCTTCAATATATTCTCGCACGAAAAATCCCTCCTTTGAGAGTAGATATCGCTTGAGTCAATTGTCTAGTCTATCCTTGTAAGGAAGTATCTTGCTAAATTTCATTTATGGATATCCCTTGGGGGGTTATCAATAAAACATAAAGCTTAACTAACCCTGGAGGCCATAGGTGTTCTAAACTCCTTCTCCTACTCAATTGTTGAAGGCGTGTGATGGAATTCCAAAGAATGATTACCAAGTTATCTAGATGTCAATTTAGATACCTAAATCATTCAATGCATGTTCATACCAAAAGATATATATGAGTGGCACTTCTATTCTACATGATATGTTATCAAACAATGAATAAACATTGTAATATTTATGCAAAAAATAAATAGCCACAATTTTGGTCCATCTTAGAAAAGCAAGTAAATTACATTGTTTGGATAACCTTAAACCCTAACCCTAACTTCTCGAACACGTCTTATTGCGGCCGTCCATCCACGATCGCGACAAGGTGTTGCGGCCCACAGGTGAAGGCGCTTAGCCTTACGAGGCCTGTGCGGGTGCTGCCTCGCGAGAGGCACGCGTGCCAGTACCCAGCTTTCCTTGGCTGCGTGCGCGCACAACCCTTACTGGGCCGTGCGCCTTGCCCTTCCTTGGGTGGGCCATGCGCACGCACAACCCTTTGGAAGGGCCGCGCGCGAGCTTGCTGCAAGCGAGCCTAACGCGCGCTTGCTGGCTTGCGCGCACGGGTGCTTCCGGTCTCCATTGTTTTCATTTTTCTGCTTCAAATTCTTCAATTCTTCGTGTTTTCGAATCTCGAATGAATTGCAGTATTTTTTACATAAAATAAAAAAAAAACTTCTGACAACTATCAAGAAGGAAATTATGGCGATAATAGGCCACCCTTCTTGTTACAACTCCAAATAAAAAATACATTGAAATTCTATGACCAAAATCGAGCAATAACAGTTCACTTTATATAATCCATACATTCTAATGTAATATATAAAGAATTCCTAGAGTGCCATCTCTTTCTAAAAACATGCATATTTATCCATACACAATAAAAAGAAAAATTCACATACATATGTTTAATTAACTATAGGTACAATCAGGCTCTGATACTAATTGTAGGAAAAACGATGAGTACGGCGCAGCGGAAGGCGCAAAAAAATTATTTTTGTATTGGTACGTTTTAAATTTTTTTCCAAAAGAGATCTTAACCCATAGTTAATTAAATATATAACAAAAGGTAACATACCTTTTGAATTATGTGAGGCTTGATGTTGCGTCGATTATGAACCGCAAGATCTTCTAATCCTTCACTGAATATGGATTACCTTGGAGTGTGGGCTCCCTTTCTTTGAATTGAGTACCTGAGGATGAGAAACAAAAAACTTTTCTTTTGCGCTCGTCACTCAAAACCCTCCTGAGAAAACGAAGAACACGTTGTTCTTTTTCACTTTTCTCTCGGGCGAATTCTCACACTTTTTTTCTAGAGATTGTGAGTTTTTTTCTTGACTTCTCAAAACTCACAAAAAACTCAAAACTTGCATCCAAGCATTAGTTGGTCGAACTCTCCACGGTGGTTTATATAGGGGGCCGAATCCTCCCACTAAGGAGGATTTTTGTGTTTCACCCAAAAACCATCAAACTAAGAGTTCAATACTATTTCATCTCTTGAAACTATTATCCAATAATTATTAAAGGATAATTGAGAATTAGAATGACTTATCAAAAACTTCCTAAAAGTGACTAATAGTCAACTTTAGAGTTTTGATAAATATTAAAAATGTAACACTCTCTGACCCAATCTGCTCAGTTCGAAGTCAGGGAGCGCTACCATATACTGAAATCTTTGCTTTACTTTTATAAAACCACAACTTAAAATTTTATTAAAGTTTTTAAAAATGGTCCGAATAAATTTCTAAAAATTTCGCCAGAGTTTCCTTTATTTTTCTGACTTTCCAAAACCTGTTTTCAATAAACTCATAAAATGAACACTTCGAATTTATCATATCACTTTTGCGCACTCTTCCAAATTAGTGCGACTTTCCAAACATTTCATACAAACTATTTAATCAAAATCGATTCAAAAGTGATAAAATCCATAGTTCCGCAAAACCTAAACATTTATAGAAAATATGTAAAAACAACACAACTTTTACAAATATTTACAAAATTATTCTGTATATGCATGCTAATCAAAAACATATAAATGAAATATAAAAACTACCCAATAGCTCATGAATGATGTGACGCTGGTCTCTGTTACTACAGATTCACCTCTTCACTTCATTTTCAACCCTGAAATCTTCTTTACCTAGGCGCGATAAAAATCAACGTGCTAAGTATATTGCTTAATGGGTGTACACAAAACTTGACAAATATACTATAATAATATTTTTAATCAAATAATCAGAAATATAGATAACAATTAGATGTTCAAATATGGGGCTCAATTCAAATCAAATACTTTTAAACAACATATCAATTTCATAATTTCACTAATAATCTCAAGTCACTTTTCAAATTAAATCACGTTTCAATTCAAACCACATTTCTATTTTCATATTGGGCTCCTGACATACATAACATAATTTCAGGACTGGATTACGGGTTGTTCAGCACTGGAACCCAACGGGGACTGCTAGCTGAATTATATACATTCGGGTTTCCCATTTTAGCATGAAATGGTATCCTTATACATGTATCATTTCCGATATCAGACCCTACGGGGACTGCCTGACAGAAATATTTTCACTCTAGGACCGTCCACAACGGTGGCTACACATAATCCAAAGAGTGGTATCATGATCATTAAAATCTCATAAATCTCAATACAGTACTGCTAAGTGAACCCAATTGACATGCCAATCTCCTATATCCATATCTATGTTCATATATATCAGAGCCAAATCACTTTTCGAAAACAATACAATTTATTCCGTTCAGAATTATCAAATTAAATCCAAATCATATCCATATCTATAAACATATTTCCAGAATCCGAATCGCAACAATATTCATTTAAAAGCAAAATAAAAAATCATTTACGAATATATTTCTGAATCTAGAAATCGCATCAAATCCATTTAAAAACCACATGCAAATATAACTCATAAATCCATAGAAAATTCAAATGCCGCGAAATTGCTTTTCGATACAAATCGCAAAACAATATATACCAAGTCGCTTTTAACCACATTTTCCGTAATAATATTATAATCAAATCATATCGAAAATCAATTCAGAATATTTTTCGTAAACAATATTACGGATTCAAATTATATTTCAAATAAAAGCAATCCAAATAATCACAAAATCAATTTCAAACAACAAATCATAATCAATATAACTCAAATAAACTAAAAACAATATAATATAACTATTCGGAAATATTCTGGAAAATCTAAAAATTCGAAAATTAATGTACACCGAACCTGGATAATTTCCCAATATATTTTCCTACTCTGCTTCTCTTTCCTTCTTCTTCTTC
Source organism: Xanthoceras sorbifolium (assembly GCA_003430845.1). NCBI lineage: Eukaryota > Viridiplantae > Streptophyta > Magnoliopsida > Sapindales > Sapindaceae > Xanthoceras > Xanthoceras sorbifolium. The sequence continues at coordinate 12,313,645 of CM010614.1, read as the reverse complement.
TCCTTCTTCTTCTTCCTTTCTTTTTCTTTTCTTCTTCTTTCTCACGGCAAGTTGGAAATGTTTCTGGTTTGTTTTTTTTTTGCTAGTTTGTATTGCTAGTGCTTTGTTTTTTGTTTGACTTGCTTTTATTCCTTGTTTTTGTTTCTTTTTTTTTTTTTTATTTGGACAAGTGGAATGCCACATTCCACTTGTCATTTATATATATATATATATATATATATATATATATATATATATATATATATATTCTTAAGATCATGGTAATCTCCACTAACCATTATATATATATTATAAATATTTTCTTAATTACAAATTGCTCCCTTAAACTTCTTAAAATTCTACAATGGCACAAATTCACAATTAATCACATGTGATTTACCAATCATCCTTAAATTATCAAACTGACCCACCAATCATATTCTATCTCAATAATATTTCAAAAATATTTCACACTTATCCAATCATCAGATTGACTTTACCAATATTCAATTGGACCCATTATCATCCAAATGCACCATGAAAATAATCTCTCTAATGGAAGTTAAATCGGTTAAAAATCACCATTCGTTTCTACACCGTTTACCAAATATATATATTTTCCACCTAGTTAAATCACATACTTGATTGTTGTATGCTTAATAATAATTAATAATAATGCTTTTCATATTTATGAAAAATTAGGGGCGTTACGATTCTTCCCCTCTTAAGAAATTTAGTCCGCAAAATTTTACCTTATATGAACAATTGCGGATATTGTTATTTTATTACTTCCTCACTCTTCCAGGTAGCTTCTTCAGTATTGTGGTTCCTCCAGATAACCTTTACCAACGAAATCCTTTTGTTCCGTAATTCTCTGATTTCTCTGTCCAGGATCTTCACTAGTTCCTCTTCATAAGTTAGGTTTGGTTGAATCTCAATAATCTCAGTGGATACTCTGTGAGAAGGATCAGATCTCTATCTTCTCAGCATGGACACATGGAATACATTATGAATCTTCTCTAGTTCTGGTGGTAAAGCCAGTCTGTAGGCTACTGGTCCCACACGTTCAATGATCTCATATGGGCCAATAAACCTAGGACTTAACTTCCCTTTTCTGTCAAATCTGAGTACTTTCTTCCATGGAGATACGTTTAAAAACACTTTTTCACCGACTTCATTTTCTATATCTCTTCTTTTCAGGTCTGCATATGATTTCTGTCGGTCAGATGCTGTTTTCAGTCTATCTTTGATAATCTTCACCTTCTCCTTAGTTTGTTTAATCAAGTCTGGGCTTACTAATCGGTCTTCACCCAACTCTGTTCCAACACACAGGTGTCCTACATTTTCTTCCGTACAATGCTTCATAAAGTGCCATCCCTATGCTCGTCTGGTGACTGTTATTATAAGCAAATTCAATTAGTGGAAGGTGATTGATCCAGCTTCCTTCAAAATCAATCACACAACTCCTGATCATATCTTCATGCACTTGAATAACTCTCTCTGACTGACCATCAGTCTGTGGATGAAAAGCTGTACTGAAGCTTAATCGAGTACCCAAAGCTTCCTAAAATTTCTTTCAAAATCTGGATGTAAAATTCTGGTCTCTATCTGATATTATTGATGCAGGCACTCCATGCAATCTCACTATTTCTCTAATGTACAGCTCTGCCAATCTATCCAATGAATAGTCTGTTTTGACAGGTAGGAAGTGGGCTGATTTAGTCAATCGGTCCACTATCACCTAAATTGCATCATGTTTACTCCGGGTGAGAGGTAACCCTGTGACAAAATCCATAGTGATGCGGTCCCATTTCCATTCAGGTATAGATATGGGCTGTAGCAAACCTGATGAAACCTGGTGTTCTGCTTTCACCTGTTGGCATGTCATATATCTATTCACAAAGTCTACCACATCTTTCTTCATACCAGACCACCAGTACTGAGTCTTCATATCTCTGTACATCTTACTGCTACCTAGGTGTACTGAATATGGACTACTGTGTGCCTCAGTCAGGATAATCTTTTTCAATTCTTCATCATTTAGAACACATATCCTGTCTCTGAAACACAAAATACTATCACTTCTGACTGTAAAATCAGGATAATTCCTCTCTGGGATCTGTCTACATATCATCTGAAATTGCTCATCCTGATTCTGTTTTTCTGCTATCTGCTGAATTAAATTTGGCTTGCATCTCAACTCAGCTACCAAGGCATTGTCTGTATTCAACTGTAACTGGACATTCATAGCTTTTAGGGCAAATAATGCTTTTATGCTCAGAGCATCTGCTACCACATTAGCTTTCCCTAGATGGTAGTCAATCACACAGTCATAGTCTTTAATCAATTTCATCCATCGTCTTTATCTCAGATTGAGCTCTCTCTGAGTAGGCAGATACTTCAAACTCTTGTGATCTGTATATATGTAACATTTTTCAGCATACAGATAATGCTTCCATATTTTCAAGGTAAAGACAGTGGCTGCAAGTTCCAGATCATGTATAGGATAGTTCTGTTCATGAATTTTCAGCTGTCTGGACGCATATGCAACCACTTTGCCTTCCTGTATCAATACACAACCCAGACCATTGTGTGAGGCATCACTGTATATCACAAAGTCTTTACCTAAAACCGGCTGAATCATGAATGGAGCCTCTACTAGCATTGTCTTTAGTCTGTCAAATACTACCTGGCACCTGTCATTCCATTCAAATCTAACATTTTTGTACAGTAGCTTGGTCAACGGACTTGTTATGGATGAGAATCCCTTCACAAACCATCGATAATAACCTGCCAAGCCTAAGAAACTTCTGATCTCTGTTACATTCTTTGGAGGCTTCCAATCCATAATTGCTTCAATTTTTTTGGGATCTGCCTTAATGCCCTCTGCTGACACAATATGGCCCACAAATGTAATCTTAGCCAACCAGAACTCACATTTACTCAGTATACCATAGAGTTGTTTCTCCCTCAGAATCTGCAATACCACTCTGAGGTGTCTGTCATGGTTCTCTGTTATCTGTGAGTATACCAGGATATCATCAATGAACACAACCACAAACTGATCCAGGTACGGTCGGAATATCTGGTTCATTAGATCCATAAAGGCTGCAGGTGCATTTGTCAGCCCAAATGGCATCACTATAAACTCATAGTGCCCATACCGTGTTCTGAATGCTGTTTTCGGTATATCAGAATCTTTTACCCTCAGTTGATAATACCCTGATCTGAGATCAATCTTCGAGAAGACAGTAGCTCCTCTCAGTTGATCAAATAAGTCATCAATTCTAGGCAACGGATATTTATTCTTCACAATAAGTTTATTCAGCTGCCTATAATCGATGCACAATCTCAGTGACCCATCCTTTTTTTTCACAAATAGCACTGGAGCTCTCCACGGGGATACACTGGGTCTGATGAATCCTCTATTCAGCAATTCTTGTAACTGTATCTTCAGTTATTTAAGCTCTGCTGGTGCCATTCTATAAGGAGCTATTGATACTGGTGCAGTACCTGGTACCACGTCAATCACAAACTCAACCTCTCTCTGAGGTGGCAAACCAGGAAGCTCCTCTGGAAATACATCTAAGAAATCACACACAGTGGGTATATTCTGAATTTTAGAATCAACCTTTTTGGAATCAACCACCTGTGCCAAATAAGCCTCACAACCCTTTCTGATCAGTTTACAGGCTGTAGTGGCTGAAATGACATTGGAGAGATAATCATTCCTTTCACCCACTATTATGACTTCTGTGCCATCATTAGTTCGGAGTATCACCCGTCTTAATCTGCAATCGATAACTACCTGGTGTCTAGATAACCAATCCATGCCTAAGATAACATCAAACTCACGGAATGGCAACTCCATCAAATCACCTGAAAATTCATACTCCTGAATATGAATAGGACAATTTCTATATACTCTATTCACTACCACATTGTGGCCTATTGAATTACTAACAACCACCTCATACTCTGTAGGTTCAGTTTTTAAATTCTGTTGTTTCAACAATACATCATAAACATATGAATGGGTGGATCCTGGGTCTATTAATACAATTGTGGTAGTATCAAAAATAGAAATCATACCAGCAATTACATCTAGTTCATCTATGTCCTCTTGAGCCCTGATTGCATAGGCTTGTGCTGGAGTACAAGTCTCCTGTCTGCTGGTGGACTCTGGTACTCCCCTGTGACTACTCTCTTTGGCCCTTGACGGAGTGGGCCTCCTCTCTCGGGATGCAGCTGGAACTGATCTCTCTGATTGCTGAGTAGGTGTGGATGTGGTCCGGTTTTTCAGGCAATCTCTATAAAAATGGTCATGGGACCCACATTTGTAGCATGCTCCTGTGACTCGCCAGCATTCTCCTGAATGATTCTTTTGGCAATGTACACATGGCGCTAAGGTTGGTCCCCCTAGCTGTGCTTCCAGGTGTACTGGCAACTGAAGCAGCTGGCTGTTCTGATCTGACTCTGGATCCCTGCCTCTGCTGAGATATCTGACCTGAAATCTAAGGTCCTCTGAATCTCTTACTCGGTGGCTAATAAGAACTAGACTGTCCAGGGACCTCACCTCTGTTGGCTTCTGTCTTTTCTAACCTGTTCATCTTTTTCGACCCTTTCTACATCAAGAGCTGCTGCCACCAGTCTGTTAAAATTTTTCATCCTTAATGCTGCAAGATGAACTCGTATGTAATTATTCAGGCCATCTTCGAATCGTCTATATTTTTCTACCTCTGTGGCCACCATCTTATGTGCATACTTACTCAGTCTGACAAACTCTCTCGTATTCTGTGACCGTCATCTGTCTCTACTTCAAATTGATGAACTCTCTTTTCAAATTATCTGTATAGATTCGGCCAATATACTTCTCTCTGAACTCCCTCAGGAAGAATTCCCAAGTTCTGGCTTCTGGCAGAACTGTTTGCCTAACTAAGTTCCACCACTGGTATGCATCTCTCTGTAACACTGACACTGCACACTCCAAGCTCTCCGTAGGGGTGTAATGCATCTGCTCAAATATTCTTTATGTCCGCTCTAACCAATCCTCGTTACTCGAAAATACATATTAGCTGGAAGATGGAAAGTTCATTCTGATTTTCCGGTCAGCGGACGCATCATCATCTTTCTTGCCATAAAAGTCTGTGGGTCTGTACTTGGACAACCGCTCTATGGCTGATCTCCGTGGCGCTGCTCTTGCCACATTCTATAAAAGTTCTATCACCTGCTGTAGTACTGTAGGCTGACCCTAAATTTCTGGCCCAGCCACTCTGGGACCCACTGATTCTCCAGAACCTCCCCCAACCACGCGGGCAGGACTACCAGGTCTGCTTCTATTTCCACTTCCAAAATGTTCCATATCTTCTTTCTTTCTTTCACCCTATATAAGACAGAAGAAACATTCTGCAGGTTAGAGTCACATCCTCCAATATATATATATATATATATATATATATATATATATATATATATATTATACAATGCATCCATATACAATGAATGACTCTTTGGTCCAGATCGCCTGAACCTTGCTCTGATACCAAAAACTGTAACACCCCCTGACCCAATCCACTCAGTCTGAATCAGGAAGCGCTATCATATATTGAAATCTTTGCTTTACTTTTATAAAATCACAACTTAAAATTTTATTAAAGTTTTTGAAAATGGTCCGAATAAATTTCTGAAAATTTCGCCAGAATTTCCTCTGTTTTTCTAACTTTCCAAAACCTGTTTTCAATAAATTCATAAAATGAACACTTCGAATTTATTATATCACTTTTGCGCACTCTTCCAAATTAGTGCGACTTTCTAAACATTTCATACAAACTATTTAATCAAAATCGATTTAAAAGTGATAAAATTCATAGTTCCGCAAAACCTAAACATTTATAGAAAATATGTAAAAACAACACAACTTTTACAAATATTTACAAAATTCTTCTGTATATGTATGCTAATAAAAAACATATAAATGAAACATAAAAACTACCCAATAGCTCAGGAATGATGTGACGCTGGTCTCTATTACTATAGATTCACCTCTTCACTTTTTTTTCAACCCTGGAATCTTCTTTACCTACGCGCGATAAAAATCAACGCGCTAAGCGTATTGCTTAGTGGGTGTACACAACACTTGACAAATATACTATAATAATATTTTTAATCGAATAATCAGAAATATAGATAACAATTAAATGTTCAAATATGGGGCTCAATTCAAATCAAATACTTTTAAATAACATATCAATTTCATAATTTTACTAATAATCTCAAGTCACTTTTCAAATTAAATCACGTCTCAATTCAAACAACATTTCTATTTTCATATTGAGCTCCTAACATACATAACATAATTTCAGGACTGGATTACGGGTTGTTCAGCACTGGAACCCAACGGGGACTGCTAGCTGAATTATATACATTCGGGTTTCCCATTTTAGCATGAAATGGTATCCTTATACATGTATCATTTCCGATATCGGACCCTATGGGGACTGCCTGACAGAAATGTCTTCACTCTAGGACCGTCCACAATGGTGGCTACACATAATCCAAAGAGTGGTATCATGATCATCAAAATCTCATAAATCTCAATGCAGTACTGCTAAGTGAACCCAATTGACATGTTAATTTCCTATATCCATATCTATGTTCATATATATCATAGCCAAATCACTTTTCGAAAACAATACAATTTATTCCGTTCAGAATTATCGAATTAAATCCAAATCATATCTATATCTATAAACATATTTCCAGAATCAGAATCGCAACAATATTCATTTAAAAGCAAAATACAAAATCATTTCCGAATATATTTCTGAATCTAAAAATCGCATCAAATCCATTTAAAAACCACATGCAAATATAACTCATAAATCCATAGAAAATCCAAATGCCACGAAATTGCTTTTCGATACAAATCGCAAAACAATATATACTAAGTCGCTTTTAACCACATTTTCCGTAATAATACTATAATCAAATCATATCGAAAATCAATTCAGAATATTTTTCGTAAACAATATTACGGATCCAAATTATATTTCAAATAAACGTAATCCAAATCATCACAAAATCAATTTCAAACAACAAATCATAATCAATATAACTCAAATAAACTAAAAACAATATAATATAACTAGTCGGAAATATTCTGGAAAATCTAAAAATTCGAAAAATAGTATACACCGAACCTGGATAATTTCCCAATATGTTTTTCCTACTCTTCTTCTCTTTCTTTCTTCTTCTTCCTTTCTTTTTCTTTTCTTCTTCTTTCTAACGCCATGTTTGAAATTTTTCTGGTTTTTTTTTTTTTTTTGCTAGTTTGTATTGCTAGTGCTTTTTTTTTTGTTTGACTTGCTTTTATTCCTTATTTTTGTTTTTTTTTTATTTGGACAAGTGGAATGCCACATTCCACTTGTCATTTTATATATATATATATATATATATATATATATATATATATATATATTCTTAAGATCATGGCAATCTCCACTAACCATTATATATATATATATATATATATATATATATATATTATAAATATCTCCTCAATTACAAATTGCTCCCTTAAGCTTCTTAAAATCCTACAATGGTACAAATTCACAATTAATCACATGTGATTTACCAATCATCCTTAAATTATCAAACTGACCCACCAATCACATTTCATCTCAATAATATTTCAAAAATATTTCACACTTATCCAATCATCAGATTGACTTCACCAATATTCAATTGGACCCATTATCATCCAAATGCACCATGAAAATAATATATCTAATGGAAGTTAAATCGATTAAAAATCACCATTCGTTTGTACACCGTTTACCAATATATATACTTTCCACCAAGTTAAATCACATACTTGACTGTTGTATGCTTAATAATAACTAATAATAATACTTTTCATATTTATGAAAAATTAAGGGCGTTACAAAAAAACTTTCTAATTTGATTTGATAAATAACTCCTTTTATTTATCTCCTTATCAAATAAGGTTTTTAATACTTATCATACTATTACAAATAGCATGAAAACTAGAAATCCAATTCCTAGTAGAAAAATGTTTTGACTTTTAATTAAACAATTAATTAATTAATTAACTAATTACCATTTAATTAAATAATAAATTAAAACAAAATAATTGGCTAAATAATTTAGCCATTGCCGCCCACCCTATTGGCATGGGCCAAATTTTGTTTTTGTATTTTATTAATCTCATTGGACCTCCACAAAAAGTCCACATGTGAACTAGACCCATTCTTATAAAAAGAAACAAGTCCAGATGCCTTTAAATAAATATATTTAATATAATTTAACAGCCCCATTTTTATTAAATGTGCTAATTATATTATCAATATATTTATGGGATGTTAAAAACATCCCTTAGGGCCGCCCAAGGGGTCACACACCCTTGGTCGCCCATCCCAGGTATTTTGATGAGTTACCGCGTGTCTCGATCAAACATAAGAACGCACCTTTCAAAACTTTTGGAAAGAATTCCAAAATCAATTCTATAAGATAGATCAAATAAATGATCCGGTAGTCTATAACTAGTGATCCATTCAAGTTCATGTGGATTGGGGATCTTGGCGAGCTATCTAAATTTAAGCTCCAATAGAGACAACCTAATCAGAATCAATAAATGATTCACTTAGGTCCGATCCATTAATTTTAATTCATTTCACTAAAGAGCTAATATTGAACTCTTAAATAAAGATAGAATAAGTGAGGGTACTAATTCGTACCCTAGACAACCTAAATGGAGAAAATGTATACTCGTAAAAAATACCAGTAATCGCCAAGAGCTCATAAACCATCTATAGCTCTCCAAGTTACCATATTTACTCATATGACTATGTTTTCGAACTTGGATATTTTGACTTGTCCAGAAGTCATGTTTCAATATCCAATATTGAAAAGTTTATGTAAAGATTTAAATATCTCATACCTCAAAACATCCATATGATGGTATTCTACTAACATTTACTAAATGCAGTCACGATATCTATTTCTATAAATAATGTTCTCTATCGATATACACGTGATACCACCAAACCATTAAGGATAGACTATGCAATATAATCGTACTCATTGATAGCTCAAGTGATAACACATGCAACCTTAAGTCCATCATTTATCTCAGGATTGAGATAGACTCTCCGATTGTCTCAGTAGAACACTTTTATCCACAGACGGTTGCGGATAAAGTTTTCTACAGTGATCCTATTCAATGCACCCAGTGCACTAGATTCTTTTGTCCAAAGAAACTTCGATGATTTTAGACCCATCATATCACATTTGATCCCGCTCAAATGCTAACAAAAGAATCTACAACTTTAACAAGATAAAGGTGCCCAACCTTATATCTTAAGTTGTGAATGTTTATTTGAGATTAACTAAAGAATTGTGTCTACCTCATACATATCCAGATGTATGAACAATTCTTTTATTTCTCACAGTCTCTTGACCTTATGATTATTTACTTTTGACAATTAATATAATTGCTATTAAATTTGTTAAAAAAGAAATCATTTTTATTTATATGAAATCGATTGTCAAATACACTATTACACTCTTACTATTGAGCATAATCCTAACGCATGAGGTACGAAAAAGAATGCCAAATTTATGATAAAAAGGGAAGATAACTCGAAACTCTCCTCCTTGGTCACTTTGAAGACACTTGAGTTTGGTTCCAAACAGCAATTCTGCTGAGTTTTTGAAAATGAGAAAGGCATCCTTAACTTGACACTTTGTTTTGAGAGGGTAGATCTAAGAGAAATGAGTATGTTGGTCTATAAAATGGACATAATATCTGAAACCATGCAAGGAAAGAATAGGGGACAGGTCCCCAAACATCTGAATGAACTAATTCTAGCGAAGCTGAAGTGAAAGTTGTGGAGTTTGGGAATGGCAGCTGATTTGCCCTACCACAATGGCAAGTATCACAAAAATCAAATACTTTGATAGGTTGTTTGACATGTTTGATTGACTTTAAAACTTGATGCAATATCCTAGATAAAGGAAGACCAAGTTTTCTATGCCACACATTAACATCACAATCAGATATAACACAACCATTTTGCAAAGAAGCAGTATGAACAGATGCAGCTTGAGTATTATTAACAGGATTTTTACACAACAAAGAGTTTGTACAACTATCAGCTGAAGGTAAGGAAACATTATCAAGCTGATTCAAGCTATTTTGACAGACATCATTCGAAGAACAAAGGTCTGAAAAACATATTGGTTTTTAATTGTTTTGTGAGCATTGTGAAGATTATCATCCCTAATTAAGGAATTAAGCTTAATGGAAGAGTTTTGGAGCTAAAAGTATCAAAATTGGAGAATTGGAAGATTTGTGGTGCCAAGCTTTCATGTTTCGGGGGCTGCCAAATATTTCACAAGATGAACTGGGTTACGAGCAACATATGTGTGAAAGGCTCTAGATGTCTATTTTCCAATACAGTTTGTGATTTGGAGTTTTCTATAGGAAGTTATGCTCGTTTTCAAAACAGTGCATAGTCAACCTGAAAACCGCGACAAGAACCGCGTGCGCAGCAAGAAGTCGCAGCTAAGATGATTGCTTCAACAAAACTGTGACCTAAAGCTACGGCAGCAGATTATGGTAGTAGATTTCAGGCATAGAGTTTATCAAAGTTTGACACGAATTCTTATTCAGCTCGTTTTCAACTTATAAAACCATATCTTATCATCATAACTAGGGGGAATGAAGAGGAGGGCTCCCAAGCCACCAAAGGGGACCATTCTCTCACCAAATCTCCTTACCCACCATACACAAATTCTTCCATACACCATTGAAACCATCTTCCATCCATCATAGATCAAGAAACAATCAATGAGAAGATTGAGAAGCTCTTGGATGATCACTATGAGTTCTTTCTTTCTTAATTATGTTTTTATTGTTTACTTTTCTATGATGTGTAACTAATCCGTAATTAGGGAATCGATGTGAAGAATATTAATTTGCTCATGTTAAAGACTATTATTTTCATTTTATTCATGGTTTTGTATTATTCATGATTTAATTGTTTATTGTTGATAAACTAGGATAATCGTTGTTACGTGCTAGTTCTGAGTTTCATTAGATTATAAATAATAATTATTTGAGATTTCGAGAATTGAGATAATCGTTGTTACGTGCCATTTATAAGTTACATATCTCAAATGAATAATTGATGCCTGATTTGTATGTTTATCATCAAATTGTATGTTAATTCTTAAGGTTCTTAGATCTTAATGGGTTCCTTGTATTAATTGCTGAATTCATGACCTAATGGTAGTGGTGATTAATAATGTAGGAACACTTAGTTAAATAATTTGAAAGGTAATGACTATACATGAATTAAGAACGAATCCTGAACCTGAATAGATACTTTCATTCTATAGTTGATGCATGAGTGGATATGTTTGGATCATCGATGACCTAGTTTCTTTTCCCATTCTTTCACAAACTCAAACTTTTTTCCTTAGTATTTTAATTTAGTTTAAATTGCTTTTTCAGAATTCAAAACAAACTCAAAGATTTTTAAATTTCAGTTTAATTAAAATAGAATTAGAGTAGTAGTTAAATTATCAATCTCTGTGGGATCGGTCCTTGTATTTGCCGAAGTACTAACATATTGATTCATGCACTTGCGAGGTATAAAATAAGTACATTAGTTACCATTGCCAATAGCCAGCCTTTCTTATCCCTTGTACTCATTCTTCATGGACAGATTGTTGAGGTCTGCAGTAATATGGTTTGTAGCACCACTATCAATGTACTAAGTTGGATCAGTTACGGTTAAAGATGAGGCAATATAAGTCGGGTTGTTAGAGTGAGCTAGATTGCCTTGAAAGCCACCATTGCCTGAATTAAAATTTCCTTGATTGCCTGACCAAAGTTGTTGAAGTCACCTTGGTACTGATTCTGAAATCCACCTCCTTGATTTTTTTCTAAGTTGCTGGCCTGGAAAGCCTTGATAACCACCTCCTTGAGTGTTGCCTCCTCCTTGATTCACAGAGTTTGGTTTGTTTAAATCAGTCATAGCAAATGGCTAAAAAATGACCAGTCCTGCCACACAATTGACAGACATTTCCTCTTCCTCTACCATTTCCTCTGCCACAGCCTCTTCTTCCTCTATTAAACTGCTGATTTCCTTATCTAGACTAAGTGAAATTAGTATAAGCATTTGCCATTGCAAGTGAGGCAGAAGAAGATTGTTGTTTTAACCTTACCTCATAACTCACAAGTAGAAATTGAGCTTCCTAAATTTACATTGTAGCTTGTTGAAAGGTGATTGTAACTATAACTGCATCATACTCATTTCCTAGACCTTGAAGAACATATAACAAGATATCTCTATTTGACATAAGTTGTCCAGCTGCAGCTGAGCTACCCAAGAAACCTCTCATTTTTAGAATATAGTCAGAGATTGACAATGAGCCTTTCTTAGTTGCTTAGATTTGTGCTCGAATTTGCATAATCTTTGCAAGTGAATGCTGCGAGTACATTTGCTCAAGCAAATTCCAAACTTCGCGTGAAGTAACACATTGTGTTACCTATCCTAACACATAAGGAGTGAGTGTAGAACTAAGCTAGCATACAAGCAACTGGTCGGTTTTCTTCCATTGAAGAAACGCAGCACTAACAGACTTTACAATTTCACTAGTCTCAGATGAGGTTTCAACATACTTCACGGGACTAGTGGATTCACGAAGAATGAAGTCCTCTAAGTCGAAAGCTCTAATAGCAAGTAATACTTGTGATTTCCACAAAGTGTAGTTATCATTGTCTAGTTTCAGAGGTAAGTTGAAGTTGAGATGGCTAGGAAATGATGCGTTTTGTACCTGTACTGTGGCTGATAAGGTATTCGAATAATTGTTATTATTGATGCTTGAAGAAGCTGCCATTGTTGGATCTTAAAAAAGCTCTGATACCATGTGAAATCTAACAGGAATCAAAGAGAAATGTTTTGCGTGAAAAGTCACGTTTTTTATATTTTTTTTGATAATCTGATAGTTTTGGTACAGAAAACTATATATACACAATATTACAAGCCATAACAGAATTCCTGATTTTCAGGAATTCTATAACATATTTTGCTGAGCCAGAAGATGACATGGCTTAGGTTGTTAGTGACTGGAACACATTAGCAAGTCAACAACTAATCTTACCCTGCTGAACCTCTGCTTGTACACCATTAGACTTAATTGAGTAAGCTGGAACTTGTGACTCAAGCATCAAGTCTGATGCATTAAACTCATTACATGCAAGTTGCATATTGAGGCTACAAACTGATGCTTCAGGCTTAGGATGTGCTACTTGTTTATGCTTGCAATCATCCTGAGATATATGCTCAACATATGTCAACTGTTTATAAACATAACCATATAATTGTTCTTACTTTTATTACATTACCACATTTAACTCTCTACTGCTTCATTAAGCTATCAACGTTTTTGCCTTCTTTGCACGTTGAGCCCATTTGTAGGTTGAAGGAGGAGCTTCTTCGCCGATTGCAATTCATGGACAACACGGCTTATGTTCATTCGATCATGTGGTGACTCCACAGAACATGCCACTCCAATTCTGACCATTGAAATCAGACATTCCTCTTGGTTGTTGTACAATGCTTGCCTCATCCTATGGTTAGTATCAATAATCTCTTCATTCATAAGCATTGGATCCGCTATGTCCATCACCCGATCAAGCAATGCCATTCTAGCAAAACTACGTAGATTAAAGTCTCCCTTGAACATAACGTCTGTGGGTTTTATCCTTGTCACAGTTTCTAGCAGCAAGATCCCAAAACTATACACATCCCCATTTGTTGAAATTTCATTTCCAATACCATACTATGCATAACACAACATGACGAATAAAAAGCATATGAATTTTGAGAAGTGAAAAAATATTACTATACTTATAAGTTATATAGTTACCTGGAGCTGCATATCCAATTATTCCTTTTACTCCAATAGAACTGCTTTGATTGACATTTGGGACTTTTGGACGAAACCTTGCAAGTCCGAAATCTCCAATATAAGCATCATATCATTGTCTAAAAGAACATTACTTGGTTTGAGATCGCAATGAAGGACTAGCTCTTAACAGTAGTGAAGGAGATATTTAATTGCAGATGCCATATCAGTTGCAATGCTTATTCTTTGAAGAATGGTAAGACTTTGAATTTTTTTTTTTTTTTTTTGTTCTTCCTCTGATTCTAGAGTTGGATGCAACCACTTCTCAAGACTCCTATTTGCCACGAACTCATAAACTATAGCTTTGAAGTCGTTACCTTGAAAATCAATACTTGAGCAAGAAGTTTTAACCTTCACATGATTCCTATGACGTATATTTCTCAATGCTTTACACTCGGCCATAAAACTCTTGGATGCCCCTTGATGCTGAAGGTTAAGTATTTTGACCGCAACGATAGCTCCATCCTGATCAAGAATTCCTTTATACACTGAACCAATGCTGCCTGTACCAACGAAATGGGTTGGAGAAAACCCATCAGTTCCTTTGAGGAGCATTTCGTAAGACACTTTCAAAAGTGATTTTTCCAGCAAAGACTCAAAAACTTGTTCTTTTCCTCTCTTTTTGAGCCAACAAAAAATGAAAGACGAAATCATCATTAATCCCAACAAAGCACTAGCAGTTGAGATTAGAATATTGAGTAGTGAAGAGATCTTGTCTTGTTTTTGGGTCATTATTGAGGCATTTAGGCAATTGCAGTTTCGCTATACCTCCACAACGTTTTATATCATTTCCAACAATTTATATTGCACTAGCATCAGTGAAAATTCCTTTCATTGGTACTTTGCCCTCAAAATCATTGAAGGACAAGTTTAATTTCTCCAAAGGAAGAATCTCCAAGAATTTTGGAATTTGACCAGAGAAGTTGTTACGTGAGATATCCAAGTGTCAGATGCCTCTCAAAGGACCCAATGATGGAGGAATAGATCCATGGAAAAACATTGCCCTCCAAGTAAAGGTATTCTAAATTAGAACAAAGACTAATTTCATTCGGAATTTCACTAGATAAATTATTGTTAGACATATCAAATTCTGATAAAATTTTTAGATTTCCGATGATTAAACGTATGGATCCAATCAAATGGTTTTGAGCGAGATTTAGTGAAATTGACAAAAAAAATATATTGAAGATTTGTTCAGGTATAGTTCAACTGAGATCATTTTGAGAAAGATTTAAAAGTGAAGGTTGTTTCAAATTTCCCAAACTAGAAGGGATGACTCCTGATAATTTGTTATTTTGCAAGTTCAGTTTTATCAGTAAAGACAAGTTTCTTAGAGAGATAGGAATATCCCTAGAGAGTTGGTTGTTACCAAGAGACATAACATGCAGGTTTTGGAGTTTACCAATTTCTATTGGAATAGTGCCTGTAAATTGGTTTTTAAACATATCCAATATGTTTAAGCTAACAAGATTAGCTATCACGGGAGAAATTCTTCCATACAATTAATCTCAGCTAACTCTAAATATTGTAATTTAGTAGAGAGATTAGCAATGGAATTTGGTAATACTCCTCTTATCCGGTTTGCTGCTATACTTAAAGTCCCCAAATTGCTACAATTTGTCAAAGAATTGATAAATTTCATCTCATCAATCTCACCACTTCCTAAATTATTTGTGTGGACCATAACTTTTACAATATGTTGCATGCCTCAAAAATCAATTGACAATTTCCCAAATAAATTGTTTACTGACATATCAACTAGTTCGACTTTTGAAGCATTGGATAAAGATATTGGAATGGATCCGCAAAACAAGTTGAATGATATTAGAAAGCTTTGAAGATTAGGAAGAGTAAGACCTAAATTTGATGGAAAAACTCCATGAAGTTGATTCTAAGACACTAAGAAAGTACTAAGTAAAAAAAGATTGTATAATGAAGGAAGGACTATACCCATGAGGTTGTTTGCACTAAGTGAAAGAAACCATAACTTTCTCAATCGACCCAATGAATCTGGAATATTCTATTGGGATTTATGCCCTAAAGCTTGTATTTGTGAACGGTTTAAGACATAATAAGAATTAAGATTTTATCATTTGAGTTTAAAAGGGTTTTATATTCATTAATGCATTCATATTGTGCAATAACATCTAAAATTGCAAGATCTAATCTCAGAATGAGTATATGAAACTCATATATAGTAGGATTCATTTTAAGATATGCAATCTAAATAGTTCGTAAAGAGCAAACAAAGCTAAGTACTTGGATTGTGGTTGATCTACTGCTGCGGTCCATTCTGTAATGTACGGTGGTATTATTCTAGACCGCTCATGTAGTTGACGTGAGAATAGAGGTACCTTATATGATGAATTCATATAGGACTGGGCCACGGTTTATATGAATCTCTCACCAAGATCCGTTAGTAGATGAGATTCATATATATCGATAAACGATGGCTATTTATAGGTGATCTTAATCCTGAGCGTCTTATCGACTCCTTCATATTGGATCGTGGCTTTTGATTTATCATGAGTGAAGTAGATGTGAATTCTCAACCAATACCTCCGTATTTTAGAGTTGCAGTTTGGCTTGTAGCTAAGAAGGTATGAACACGATAGTGGAATCCTATCCTTCTTGATTGAAATAGATGAGTAGTTCCCTTAAGGGTTGATTCAGGGCTTGGACAATTATGAGATCTCTCATTCTTCCGTGAGAAAGACAAGATTTAATAGTTCATTAGAGAATCAACGGTTCTTAAAGGAAAAGATATAACTAGAGGGGTATAACGGACATTATGATCCAGCTCTAATTATGGATTACTTGTGGAGGATCATACTATATGCAAATAGTTATATCAATGGACACTGAGACTTCAAATTGTATAAACACTTCTACAGTTCTGATAGTGCAATCTCGAATGTTTAGTGGAATAACTCTGAGGTTAAGAATCGTGAAATATTAATTAAAGAGTTTAATTAATATTACTAAGTATTATTGGAGCTCAAAACTGTGGGTCCATTAAGTCCCCTTCCTAGCCCTTATGATTGTTGATAACGAGGATCATGGTAAATTAATTGGATGGTCCAATTAATAGTATCACGAAAGTAACACAATTTATTTAAAGAAAATAATTAAATAATGTGATTATTTAATTAAATATTTAATAAATTAAAAGAATATTAATAATTATGAATTTAATAATTATATTTATTAAATAGGAGGTTACAAGATCAAACTGTGACAAGGACAAAAAGATTAAAATAATTTGATTATTTTAATTGTCTCACAGGTCACAGATTCAAGTCTTTAGGGAGACCAAAAACAAAAGGATTTAAAATCCTATTTAACTTGGTCAAAGTTAAACCCTAAGAGCCTAGTATATAAGAGTTATTTTACTCGAAAAATTTGACCTAACCCTAAGTGAAAAAGAAAGAGCAATTTGGCCAAATAGAAGAGAAAGAAAGAAAAGAAAAAATAATTTTTTTTTTCTAACCTCTCCTTTTGCAGGGTGCGGCCGACTAGGGAAGAAGAAGAAGTCTTCTATGTTCTTTTTTGTATGACCTCCATCTCTTACCATGACATGCCCACACAGGTGTTGGCAGACCGTGGGTCATAACTCGAAAGATCGAAAGATCTGGTTGTGAATCAAAGAGTCAGGAAAACGAAAGCCATGAAAAAAGGTAATGTAGTTTAGTAAATTCTTTTTCTGCATATATACAGAAACGCGTTCTTGATTGAAAATCCTTTTCAATAAAATAAAATTTGTAAAACCTATTCCGCACATTTATTTGATAAATCATTAATTTTTCTTCCTTCAATTGGTATCAGAGCCATTGGTTCTGAAGTTGTTGTGTATATGTATAAAAGAAAAAACTACATTTTTTTTTCTCGTTTTTCCTTTAGAATCTTGATTCTTGATATATTATTTGTGTAGGCGAAAATTTAGATCTATATGTTTTTATTATTATATGATTTGATTCTATTTTAATAAAACATAGATGATCGTTAATTATATGGTGATGTGCGTTTAGGTTGTTTTTGTTTTTGGTTGTAGCCAATTGTTTATGGCCTTTTTTTTGTTTTTTGTATTATGTTCTTCTTCTTTTTTCTTTAATCGATCTGCGGTACAAGATGGTTATGGATGCGGATGATACAAAGAAGAAAAAAAAAAAGGGCAGAACAACCCCTGCGTACAACGGCGAACAACCCACAAACGCGCGCTAGGTTGTTTCCGTGGTTTTTTTGGATAATTGTTTGCTAGTTTTTTTGGAAAAATATTGTCGAATATTTTCTGAAAAAAGTACAGAAAATTAGGCCCAAAAATTGTGGGCGAACAACCCACAAATGCGCACCTTGCGTGCACGCGGCTTCGCTGTTGGCAACCATGATTTCACATATGTTATGGCTATTTAGGACTTCGTCTGGACCTTGGATGCATGTTAAGGTAACACGTGGACCTTTGGAAAATATGTTGACTACCAAAGGAAATCAAGTTTTACTTGATTAGAGACCAAAGACAAGAAGAATTCAACTTGAAGAATGACACTTGAAGGCCAAGGAATGCCTTGGATAGCAAATGTAATTAGAGTTGTTTAAGTTAGATAATTCATATTACTCAGTCATCTATATATGCTTTAATTACTTTTCATGTGATGAATTATGTGCATGTTGAAGTATTATCATACATATAAATGTCATCTAGATTATGTGTGCCTACACTTGTATTTTAATATGTCATACATAATTACCATATTTAAATGTTTTATTTTTAATGTGATTAAAATAGCAAACGTTTTCATACTTGGCAATTAAATAATGGAATTAGTTTTTAGGTGTAAAAACTTGGTAATTTCCATTAAATGACTAATCAACAAATTAAAGTGTTTAATTAAAATGATTAGTTAGGTGCTTTGGTTAATTAAGATTAATAAGATTAATTAATTAATTAAAATAGAACCAAATAAATGGGATTAGTTTTTAGTAGTAAAAACTTAGTAAATCTCATTATTAATTAATCTATCAATTAAATTTTTTAATTAGATTAGTTAGGTCCATTTAATTATTAGGTTTAATTTGATTAAACACCTAAGTAATAATTGGACCAAAATAAAGTGATTTAGTTTTAATAGTTAAAACTTGGTAATCTCACATAATATTTCTAATTTATTTAAATAGTTTATATATATTAGAAATTAAATAATAGATTATATTTTAAAAGTTAAATAATCTATTATAACTAGTAACCTAGATTTTATATTAGCTGTAGAATCTAAGTAAAGACTAAAATATAAAGTTTTTGAAACTCTTAGTTTATTGGAAACCCTAAACTATAAATAGTGAGTGGGAGAGGGATATATGACATTATATCCCGCAGTCTCCATTGTTAGTTCAATACCGTGAGATTCGAGTGGCGCCTCATGAAGGCTTTGCTTTCGTCCTCCCTACGGAGGGTGTCCATAAAAGTCAATACTAAGGTTGACTTCCTAACGGATAGGTTTTCAGAATGTATTTTTGGATTGACCTAGCCTACCTAGGCAACTCTCAAGTTAAGTTCATGAATTCTAAAACAGTGGATCACACTTATAAATGACCTAATTAAATTGTCAATTTAATGTCCTCACTAAACCAAAGCGATGGTTGGATAATATAAGAATAAAGAGTTATTTTGGTGTCTTATCCGATTGAGAATATCTCGATCTAACATGCAATGATTTGACCTAGCTTACCTAGGCATTTACTTGTGATATGGTGGATTATAGCGGCATAGAAAATAATTTTAGGGATTTTTTAGTTCATTATAACATGTTCATGCATCATGTTTAATTTTATATTGAACTATAGCATTTGATATGAATGCATGAAATGAATAATATTAATTTAGGTTTATGTCTTTATATTTCAGCTATGTCTTCTGCTTTAATTTTCATCCTTGCAAACGAAAAATTAACCGGAGATAACTATACAAAGTGAAAACATAATATGAATGCAATCATGGTCTACAAAGACGTTAAATTTGTACTCACAGAGGAATATCCTCCGTAGCCCGCTACTAACGCACCAAGGCCCGTTAAAGAAGCCTAAGAGAAGTGGGTTTCGGCTGATGAAAAGGCCCGCACATTTTTGCTGGCCAGTATTACCGAAGTGCTTATGACAAAGCACGAGTCAATGACTTCTACATTTGGGATAATGGAGTCATTGCGGCCATGTTTGGACAACCCTCAGAGCAAAAGTGACACGAAGCTGCTCGTTCTGCTATGCTCGATTTTATGAAAGAGGGTACATCTGTTAGGGAACATGTCCTTAAGATGATGTCCTATTTCAACACCGCTAAAGTCAATGGTGGGACTATTGACGAGGCCTCCGAAGTGAGCATGATCATGACAACTCTTTCAAAGAGTTTTGATCAGTTCAGAAGCAATTACGATATGAACAAGTTGAAGTTCACTCTCACTCAATTGTTAAATGAGCTCTCTACCTATCAGTCCATGAAAAATGAAACATAGGGGTAAGACCGGCGAAGCAAATGTTGCTGAGCCATCTTCTTCTGGTACTAAGAAGAGGAAGAGGTCTACTGGGAAAGTCAAGGCACAGCCGAAAAAGAAACCCGCATAAAAGAAGAAGTAGAGCACCAAGACTGACAAGTCCAAAGAAAAATGTTTCCATTGTAACAAGGTTGGCCATTGGAAGAGAAACTGTCCGAAATACCTCGAGAAGCTTGCACCTAAGAAGAAAGTGAAAGGTAAATCTAATTTACTTTTCATAGAATCTTGTTTAGTGGAAGATGATTCTTCACCTTGGATAGTAGATTCAGGGGCCACTAATCATATTTGTTCTTCTTTACAGTGGACTGAGAAGTGGCAGCAGCTGGAGGAGGGGTCCTTCACCATGCATGTTGGAACAGGATGTCATTTTAGCACGAGCAGTGGGAGTAGTTAGACTATAATTTAATAATTGCTTTCTTTAGTTGGACAATGTGTTTTACATTCTTGGATTTACAAGGAATTTGATTTCTGTATCCAGATTACTATAACATTTATATTCAATTTCTTTTAATGATAAATTGGTTATTATTTTGAGAAATGGATTGAATATTTATTCTATTACGATAGAAAATAATCTGTATATTTTAAGACCGTTAATTTATACATCATTGTTTAATACTGAACTGTTTAAGATTGAAAAACCTAAAACAAAGTGACAAAAAGTTTCTCCAAATGATGACACGTATCTGTGGCATCTAAGACTTGGACATATAAACCTTGATAGGATAAACAAACTGTAAAAAAAGGATCTTTAAGTCAGTTAGAGATTGACACCTTACCTGTTTGTGAATCTTGTGTGGAGGGTAAAATGACCAAGAAACCTTTTACAGGAAAAGGGGTTGGAGCCATACAACTACTAGAGCTCATACACTCAGACATTTGTGAACCTATAAGTGCTAGAGTAATAGGTGATTATGAGTATTATGCCATACTCATTGATGACTACTCAAGATACGGGTATGTTTACCTAATGCAACATAAGTCGAAAATTTTTGAAAAGTTTAAAGAATTCCGAGCTGAAATTGAAAATCAATTAGACAAAATAATCAAAGCTCTACGATCGGATCGTTGGGGTGAGTATCTCGACCAAGAGTTTGAAGACTACATGGTTGAGCATGGGATAGTATCCCAACTCACAGCTTCAGGTACACCACAACATAATTGTGTTGTGGAGAGGAGAAACAGGACCCTGATGGAAATGGTGAGATCAATGATTAGTTTCTCATCATTACCAAATTCTTTTTGGGGATATGTACTACAAACGGCGGCTTACATATTGAACGTAATTCCATCCAAGTCTGTTCCTAAGACTCCCCTAGAGTTGTGGAATGGTTGTAAAGCTAGTTTACGATATTTTTGCATATGGGAGTGTCCAGAAAATGTACTGAATAGCATAAGTAGAAAGCTGGAACCTCGTTCACAAGTATGCCTATTTGTAGGGTATCCAAAGCTCGAGGAGGATTCTTTTATAATCTACAAGAAAACTAAGTGTTTATATTGACAAACGCAATGTTTCTTTAGGAAGATTATATAAGTAATCATAAACCTCGAAGTAAGATTGTGTTAAGAAGCTAGAACCTGGTACGATCAGTGCTCAGTCAACAAGAGTTGTTGACAATGTTATTATTCCACAAATATCTGACAGTCAGATGATTTCTAGTCAGAATATACTACCACCTAGACGTAGTCGGAGGGTTGTTCGACAACTTGATCACTATTTAGGTATTGGAAGGGCACAGGATGTCATTTTCGATGATAGTGTGGATGATCTATTGACATTTAGACATGCAATGGAAGATTCTGACAAAGAGGAATGGCTTAAAGCCATGAATCTCGAGATGGAGTCCATGTACTCCAACTCAGTTTAGGAACTTGTAGACTTACCAAATAAGGTAAAACGCATAGGTTGTAAGTGGATCTACAAGAGAAATAGAGGAGTAGACTGAAAGGTAAAGACCTTCAAGGCAAGGCTAGTGGCTAAGGGTTATACCCAAAAGGAAGGTATTGATTATGTCGCTAGTAGCTATGTTTAAGTGTATTAAGATACTCTTATCCATAGCTGCCTATTTCGATTATGAAATCTGGCAAATAGACGTCAAGACTATAGCCAGAGGGATTCATATCCCAAGATCAAGAGCAAAAGGTTTGCAAGCTGCAAAAGTCCATTTATGGACTTAAGCAAGCATATAGATCTTAGAACATTAGGTTTGATAGTGCTATTAAAACCTATGGCTTAGAGCACAATGTTGATGAGCCTTGTGTATACAAGCGCATCATTGACAAGAAAGTAGTATTCCTGGTCCTTTACGTAGATGATATCCTACTCATTGGGAATGATGTAGGAACATTATTCGAAGTAAAGGGTTAGCTTTCTAACCAATTCCAAATGAAAAATTTGGGAGAGGCAAGTTATGTTCTAAGTATCCAATTAATAAGGGATCGCAAAAACAAACTGTTAGCACTGTCTCAAGCATCGTATATCGACAAGATACTTATGCGATTTTTGATGCAGAACTCCAAGAAAGGTAGTCTACCTTCGAGGCATAGAGTTCATCTGTCTAAGGAACAACGTCCTAAGACACCTCAAGAAATTGAAGATATGAGACAAATTTCCTATGCGTCCGCAGTAGGTAATCTTATGTATGCTATGCTATGCACGAGACCCAACATCTACTTCGTAGTGGGAGTAGCCAGTAGATGTCAGTCCAACCTAGGATTGGATCATTGGGTTGTTGTTAAGCATATTCTCAAGTATCTTCAGAGAACCAGAAACTATATGCTAGTATATTCCCAACCGGATTTGATCCCGTTAAGATATACAGATTTTGACTTTCAGTCAGACAAGGATTCTAGGAAATCCACGTCTGGGTTAGTATTCACCCTTGGTGGTGGAGCCATAGTATGAAGGAGTATCAAGCAATCTTGTATTGTTTATTCCACTATGGAAGCCGAATATGTAGTGGCTTGTGAATCAGCTAAAGAGGTTGTTTGGCTTCGAAAATTATAAGTGCTCTAAAAGTTGTTCTAGATATGGATAAGCCCATGACACTTTATTGTGATAATAGTGAAGCTATGGCTAATTCCAAAGAACCAAGAAGCCATAAGAAATGGAAGCATATAGAAAGGAAATATCATCTCATCAGAGAGATAGTGTAGAGAGGAGACGTGATCATGACGAAGAGATGGCTAATCTATTTAAGAAGACCTTGACGGCTAAAGTGTTTAAAGGTCACCTAGAGGGTCTAGGATTACGAGACATGTCCTATCTGCTTTAATACAAGTGGGAGATTGTTGGGATTTATACCCTAAAGCTTGTATTTATGAACAATTTAAGACGTAATAAGAATTAAGATTTTATCATTCTAGTTTAAAAGAGTTTTATATTCATTAATATATTCATATTGTGCAATAATATCGAAGATTGTAATATGTGATCTCAGAATGAGTATATGAAAGTCATATACAGTAGGATTCATTTTGAGATATGCAATCTAAAGAGTCCGTAGAGAGCAAACAAAGCTGGGTACTTTGTTTATGGTTGATCTACTACTGCGGTCCATTCTGTAATGTTCGATGGTCTTATTCTAAACTGCTCATATAGTTGACATGAAAATGGAGGCACCTTATATGATGAGTTCATATAGGACCCGGCCACGATTTATATGAATATCTCACCAAGATTCGTTAGTAGATGAGATTCATATATATCTATAAATGATGGCTATTTATAGGTGATCTTAATCCTGAGTGTCTTATCTACTCCTTCAGGTTGGATCGTGGCTTTTGATTTACCATGAGTGAGGTCGATGTGAATTCTCGACCAATACCTCCGTATTTTGGAGTTGCGGTTTGGCTAGGGATTGGGAATGTATGAACACGATAGTGGAATCCACTCTTTCTTGATTGAAGTAGATGAGCAGTTCCCTTAAGGGTTGATTCAGGACTTGGACAATTATGAGATCTTTCCTTGTTCCGTGAGGAAGACAAGATTTAACAGTTCATTAGATAATCAAATGTTCTTAAAGGAAAAGATATAACTAGAGGGGTATGACGGACATTATGACCCAGCTCTAGTTATGGACTACTTGTGGAGGATCATACTATATGCAAATAGCTATATCAATGGACATTGAGACTTCAAATTATATAAACACGTCTACAGTTCTGAGAGTGCAGCCTCGAATTTTTAGTGGAATAACTCCGAGGTTAATAATCGTGAAATATTAATTAAAGAGTTTAATTAATATTACTAAGTATTATTGGAGCTCAAAACTATGGGTCCATTAAGTTCCCTTGCCAGCCCTTATGATTGTTGGTAACGAGGATTACGGTAAATTAATTGAATTGTCAAATTAATAGTATCACGAAAGTAACACAATTTATTTAAAGAAAATAATTAAATAATGTGATTATTTAATAAATTAAAAGAATATTAATAATTATGAATTATTAAATTCTATTTATTAAATAGGAGGTTACAGGATCAAACTGTGACAGGGACAAAAAGATTAAAATAATTTGATTATTTTAATTGTCTCACAGGTCACAGGTTCAAGTCTCTAGGGAGACCAAAAACAAAAGAATTTAGAATCCTATTTGACTTGGTCAAACTTAAACCCTAAGAGCCTAGTATATAAGAGTTATTTTACTAGAAAAATTTGACCTAACCCTCAATAAAAAAAAGAAAGAGCAATTCGGCCAAACAGGAGAGAAAGACAGAAAAGAAAAAAAAAGTTTTTTTTAGAAGAAATCTTCTTCATTCTTTTTCGTGTAACCTCTATCTCTTACCATTACGTGCTCATACACGCGTTGGCAGACCGCAGGTCATAACTCGAAAGATCTGATGGTGAATCAAAGAGTTAGGAAAACGAAAGCGACGAAAAAGATAATGTAATTTAGTAAAAAAAATTTCTGCGTATACACAGGAACTCGTTCCTGATTGATAACCGTTTTCGATAAAAGAAAATTTTTGAAACCTATTCCACACGTTTATTTAATAAATCATTAATTTTTCTCCCTTCATATTCCCCCAAAATGCATTGTAAGATATAGATATAACTTCCAAGGAGGTAAGGTTTCCAAGAAAATGAGGGATGCCTCCTGTC
The DNA here is from genome assembly GCA_003430845.1 of Xanthoceras sorbifolium. Taxonomy (NCBI): domain Eukaryota; kingdom Viridiplantae; phylum Streptophyta; class Magnoliopsida; order Sapindales; family Sapindaceae; genus Xanthoceras; species Xanthoceras sorbifolium. Next base: position 12,288,024 of record CM010614.1, on the reverse strand, counting down.
AAATTATTTTTGTGTAGACCCAATTCTTTGAGCTTGTGTGTAACATCCCTAATTTCGCATAAATATGAAAAATATATCCAATTCATATGGAGTATGTGAATGTGATAATTATGATTTGAGGGGTGAAAAGTATATTATTTTCATGATGCATTTGGAGAATAATGGGTCTAATTGAATATTGGTGAAGTTAATTTGGTAATTGGATAAGTGTGGAATATTTTTGAAATAATTATTGAGATGGAATGTGATTAAATTTATATTGGTGGTCACTTTATAATTTTGATAAATCAAGGGACAGAATGGTAATTATTAAAAAATTAGGGCAAAATAGTAATTATTGAAAATTTATATGATGACAAGTGTTGGAGTTGGAATGAATGAGGAAGTCAAACAAAACATTTTGTTTGAATAAAAGTGAGGAGAGTGAGGCGGTCCAGATAAGAGAGAAAAGAAGAAGAAAAAAAAAAGAGAAAAAGAAAGAGGAGCGGCGGGAGAGAAGAGAGAAGAAGAGAGAGAAAGAAGAGAGAGAAAGGAAAGAGAAGAAGAAGGAGAAGAAGAGTAGGAAAGAGAAATTGTCCAGAAATTATCCAAGTTCGGTGTACACTAGTTTTCGAATTTTAAGTTTTTCAGAATATTTCGAATTTATCGAATTTTATTGATTTCGAATTGTTTGAATTATTTTGATTATAATTCACACTTTAGAATATGATTTACTTCTGATTTACGTATGATTCGTATTTGAAATTGATTTTGAATATATATATATATATATATATATATATATATATATTTTGTGATGAATTAATTTTCAATATATATATATATATATATATTGTTTGTGATAAATTGATTTTGAATATATATATATATATATAGTTTGTGAAAAATATCAAAAAATGATTTTAGGGCATTTTAATTTAATATTGGTTTGTGAAATATATTCGAATATGATTTTGAATTGATTCGATGTGAATATTGGTTTCAGAAATATATTTGAATATACTTTCGGATTGATTTGATGTGATTATTGATTTGAGAAATATATTCGTATATGATTTTGTATATTTATTTTATATGATTATTAATGAAATTTGGATTTCAAAAATATGTTTATTGATTTGAAATATTCGAAAGTTAAATTTCAATATAATAAAGTGATTTGTAAAATTATATTTCGGAATCAAATTTCAATATCGAATTTCAATGATTTGAAAATAGAGTTGATATTGGATTTGAGAAAACGTTTTGTGAAATGGCTCTGATGTGTATAAACATACATATGGATATAAGAAGTTGACATGTCAATTGGGTTTCTGGCTGAACAGTATTGTGTCGATATACCACCCTTTGGATAGTACAGGCCCAAAGTGCCGGTCCTAGGGTTCTGAAATTTGTTATGGAACATTTATAGCAGGTAATTCCGTTGGTGTTCCATTCTGATATGATGTTCGGCGGGTAGCCCCGTTTTTGTGTCCGATGCCGAACAACCCGTAATCCAGTCCGATAACGTATGTTATGTATGTCAGGAGCCCAGTCTGAAAACTGATTTGTTAAATGATAACATTTGAGAAATTATGAAGAATTTGCCTGTTGATTGATTTTGGATATTATACTTGTTGAATTTATGATTTGATTTGATATGAGCCCCATATATTGTTTATATATTTGTTATTTATATTTTCAATAAACAGATAGAATTATTTGATATAGTATATTTGTAAATACAATTATGTGTACATCCACTAAGTAATATGCTTAGCGTGTTGAGTTTTCTCACACGTAAGTAACAGAGGTTCCAAGGGAGATAAAGATAAAGAAGAGTAGAGACTGCAGAAAGAGAAGCCAGAGTCACATCGGTCCTAAATATATTTTAATAGTCTTTTTGTAATAAGTATATATGTTTTGATAGAGCATGCATATACAGAAAATGTTTGTATGTATTTAAAGAACTCCCGCTGTGTAAATATTTTATTATATGTTTATGTTATTTGAATCTTTATAACTTATATTGTGATAAATTGGTTGGTAAGTCGCACTATATTAGGAAGGGTGCGCAAAATTGATTTGAGAATTTAGAAGTTGATTTTTATGAATTTTAAATGTAAACAGGATTTGGAAAGTAAAAAAAACAGAGAAAACTTTGACAAGATTTTCGAAAATTTATTTGAACTACTTTCAAAATGTTTTTAATATAGATATAAATTATGGTTATATAAAAGTAAAAGTTAGATTTTAGTATATAGTAGCGCTCCCTGATTCGGTCCGAGCGATTTGGGTCAGGAGGTGTTACATTGTGCAAGGAGAGAAACTCGGGCTAAATGAGCGTTTTTACGACCGGACCACATTAGACAGTGGTAAATTATGTTGGTTGGTAGTGATATATTTAGTATTGAATAATAAATTATATTTTTTGATAGTGTTGTTGGGTTTTGTAGAAAACTTTAAACTACATTTTTTGGTCTCACAATAACAATTGCAACCCCTAATTTTATCATATTTTTTTGTTTCTTATTTTATATCACATTTAATTACTAATTGTTTATAGTCATATACACCATACAATTGTCATTATTATTATCGGGTAAACTTTTTGTTCTTAGTTTTTTTACTTTATATATAAATTCAGTCTTAGATTTAAATTTCTTGAATTAATACCAGCGTTATGATGTTGAGATATATTATTATAGGAGGAGTCTCATGTGTCTCATTAAATAATTAAGTGACATGAGAGCTTGAAGACTTTGCTTGACTTAATTATTACGTATAAAAAGGGAAAAGGAGGTGGTGAACTTTGATTTAAGTAAAGCCTACAAACCATGGTCTTGTGACAATTAAAGGAGTGTCCAGTGGGTAATTATTATATAGTTTATGTTTATTCGATCATGCGGTGAAATTTTATAAGGATATTAAGTTTTGTAGATTGATAGACGGACCTGGACAGTAAAAATTTTAAATTTTTTTTAAAAAAAATATTTTAAAAATAAATTAAAATACTAAAATACCCTTAAAATCTTAGTTTAACAGTGGATGCAGTATTAAAGTCAGTGGAAATAAAGTTATTGCTGGTAGACCAAAAGAAATTGTCACTCTACGAAAGGTGACCTGTAATAACAATAAATATTTATCATTAAAAAAGAAAAATTTATCACAATATTAATATTGTGAAATAAAAAGTGTCACTATAAAATTGTCACATTTAACCTTATTAGGGAACCTTAATGAGTGATAAAATAAAATTTGTATCACTAGGTATAAATTTAGTGACAGTTAACTATTTAAAAATTTATCACTATGCGAATATTTAGTGACGATTTATTATTTAAAAATTATGTCACTATTTACAAATATAATGACTATTAATCATTAGAAAAATTAGTCACTATACAAAAATTTAGTGACACTTAATCATTTTAAAATTATGTCACTGAATACAAATTTAGTGATAGTTAATCATATAAAAATTATGGCACTGTATAAAAACTTAGTGACAGTTAATCATATGCAATTTGTGTTACTATATACAATTTTAGTGACAGTTAATCGCATACAATTAGTGTCACTATATGTAAACTTAGTGGTAATTAATTATTTAAAACTTGTGTCATTATTCACAAATCTAGTGACAATAAGTTACCTTAATTTAGGTCACTCTACATAAATTTAGTGACAGTTACGAATATGAAATTACATTACTATACGCAAACTTAGTGACATTGGTCATTTTAAAATTGTGTCATTGTACGTATACTTAATGACATTTCAAATTTAAGACTTTTTTAGTCTCTACTTTCATACTGATATAATAGTTACGGTTATATTTGTCAGCAATTCTATTAAATTGTCAAAAAAAAATTATTTTTACAATAAAATTGATACATTTATAAAAAAAAATATAAAAGGACATATAATATATATATTTAATTTAAGATCAAATCATAAAAAATATTATATTTAATATTTCAAATTAATATAAGAAATAGGATAATGAAAGTCGATACAGAGTTATCAATCTAATCACATGATGAAATTAAAAAATATTCTAAACTAAATAAAAATATAAAATCGACTAATAAAATATAGAATCAATTGAGTTTAGAAGTTGGTATTGAAACATTACTAAAAATTAGTCAAACTGATATTTCAATTCCTTTATCTCTTTATAATTGATGACTTTCACCCTCTGGAGTCCTAACAATTCTTTCCATTTAATTAAAATTAAGGAGACCCTAGTATTTCTCATTTTTCTCGTGGGCTTTTGTCAATAACTTTGATTATTATTTTATTTACTATATACCTCACTCAGTTTGAGAATGTTTTTAAGTTCGAAATGCTGTACCACAAGTATATTAAAAAAAATATGTTTTAGAAAGTGAAATTGTTATTTCGGGTAGAGTTGTGACAATTGACTCAAAACATTAATTAAAAGATTATATCTACAGTTTACCTACCTTTATTTGATATATGGTGAACTAAATAATTCACTAATGCTTATCATGTAGTCTTAAATTAAGCAATAACGTAAAGTTTAATGAAATTGTAATACCGTATGTGATACTCTATAGTCAAAAAGTTAAATTATGTTAGTAGGTGGTGGTATATTTAATATTGAATATTAAATTATATTTTTTTGATAGTGTTGTTAGAGAAAACTTTAAACTCCATTTTTTGGTCTCACAGTAACAAGATTTTTATCGTAGTTTCCGTTTCTTATTTTATATCACATTTAATGACTAACTGTTTATAGTCATATGTATATTCTAATATATGTATACACCAAACTTCTTGTTATTAGTTTTTTTACTCTATATATAAATTCAGTCTTAGATTTAAAACCATATAATAATAAAACCACACATGGCATACCTTGGGAGACCAAAGCCAAGGTCAAAGTCAACATAATTGACTTTTTAGTTAAAGCCTTGACAAAACCCACCGAGCCTAGCTCGATCCTCTGTGATATAAATCCAGTCTTCGAGGTAAATAGTGATAGATATCAAATTAAATATCATTTCTTGTCATAAACGACAAGTGTTTTAAGTAAGGTTAGAAAAATTAGAAAAGGTAAGAGTCATTTTAAGTGGAATATTTGATTACTGATTTTATTGTCGGAGGGTTGGTACCAACAACTAGTTGGTATCTCCTTTTCACAGTGTACTTTCTTTTGTAGGGTAGTTAACTCAGAAGTAAATTCCCGACGAATAGGATATTTACTACATCAACAATATATATATATAGCCTGAATCTGGCGATTGTTGATCCACTTCTATAGTGGTTCATCCACTTCCGTGGAAATAAAGTTATTGGTGAATAATTGTATTGGGTCATTTTATAGTGGACGACCTTGACGCCCTGAGTCTTGATATTGATCATTGATGGCTCCTCTGGCGATTGCTGCTCATTGAACATTATCTTCAGCTCAATCAACTCTGGATTTAAATTTCTTCAATTATTTACTATATATATAAATAAAGATATGAAAAAGAAAAGAAAATAATTTCATGAACTTCAAAAAGAAGTATTGTAGTGGTTCAATTAGGTGATTTATTTATTTATTTTTCTTTCTCCAAAGACCGTAAATTTAAACCAAAATATTCCAACAAAATATGAGCGGAATTTAATCTCAAGATATCTTATATAATTATAAAAAAACTTGTCAGTAAAACTAAATAGCTAGCTAGCATCCTCATTAGTGCTTTACTCATCTGTATAATAAAAATGAAAATCAATAAGTTAGTTTGTTTAACAAATGAATAAGGACATTTACCAGTATATGTGGATAGTTTTTCCCTCTTTATTGTGAGAGTAGATGTCTTCCATTATAAGAGTAGATATTCGGATTGTGTATTTAGTTATTGATATCGGTAGGTCTCAGCAGTTGTTAATTTTGTAATTTGTTAAAGAGTGAAGACATTTTCAGGCCCAAAAATAATACCCAAAAGGGTGGATAGTAGCCCGAATAGTTTGGGCTCAACACAGTATTGGGTTGACCCAATAGTTTGACATTTTCTATCAATCAATGAACACCGAAAGTAGTGGGCCCCACACACGTGCACCGAAAAGTGGATCCCACCTGAACAGTACCCCTAATGAACAGTACACAACAAAATTTTCTTGAAAAGGAGACTCTATACTCTTCGAATGACAAAATCTTCAACGATGACTGATCACATCAATACCTTGAATACTCTATTTTCTCAACTCACAGTGTTGGGGCATAAAATAGAAGAAAATGAGCATGCAGAACTTCTACTTCAAAGTCTACCAGATTCATATGATCAACTCATCATCAACCTCACAAACAATATTCTTATGGAATATCTAGTCTTTGATGATATTGTAGCCACTGTTTTAGAAGAAGAGAGCAGACGCAAAAATAAGGAAGCCAGATCCACAAGTTCACAACATGTAGAAGCATTAACGATGGTGAGAGGTAGATTAACGGAATGTGGCCCCAGTGGGAGTTATAATCATGGTAGGTCAAAATCAAGAAATAAGAAGAGTATCAAATGCTACCATTGTGGCAAAAAAGAGCATGTTAGATCAGAGTGTTGGAACAAGAAAAAGAGTGGAGATAACAGAGCTCCAGAGTCATCAAGCTCTCAAGGGTGTGTAGCAAGCACCTCAGATGATGGTGAAGTTTTATACAGCGAAGGAGCTACTATTAGTGAAGGCAGAAAACGGTTTGCTGATGTCTGGCTTCTAGATTCAGCAGCCACATGACACATGACCTCTCGAAGATAATGGTTCCACAAATATGAACCTATCTCTGGAGGATCTGTATTTATGGGTAATGATCATGCCTTGGAGATCACTGGTATTGGTACCATTATGATAAAAATGCACGATGGTACAATTCGCACCATTCAGGAGGTACGACATGTGAAGGGCCTAAAAAAGGATCCATTGTCTTTGGGACAATTAGATGATCTTGGTTGCAAGACCCATATAGAAAATGAGATCTTAAAAATTGTCAGAGGCGCGCTTGTGGTTATGAAGGCAGAAAAGATCAGTGCAAATCTATGCATGCTTAAAGGAGAAACACTACAATAAGCGGATTCATGTTCTGCATCAACCAACCATGGAGAAGAGTCAACGATATTGTGGCATCATAAACTAGACCATATATTAGAACGAGGTTTGAAGATTCTCTCCGATCGAAATCTGCTTCCCGGGCTCAAATCAGTAAATTTACCCTTCTATGAACATTTTGTTACAAGCAAACAACATGTATTGAAGTTTAGCAGAAGTACTGCAAGGAGCAAATGCATTCTAGACTTGATTCATTATAATGTCTGGGAATCACCAGATATATTCCTAGGAGGAGCAAAATACATGGTGACATTCATTGATGACCACTCTAGGAGATGTTGGGTGTACCCAATCAGGAGAAAGTCAGATATGTTTGCAGTATTTAAAGCCTTCAAAGCGCGGGTGGAACTTGATTCAGAAAAAAAAAAATCAAGTGTTTGAGGACAAATAATGGAAAAGAATATACAAACGGCGAGTTTCTTGCATTTTGTAAGCAGAAAGGAATAGACAGGTAGTTCACCGTCATATACACTCCTCAACAGAATAGAGTGGCAGAACGAATGAATAGAACTTTTGCTGAAAGAATAAAAGCTATGTTGAGGACTGTAGTCCTACCCAATTCCTTATGGGCTGAAGCAGCCAAAACCGCCTGTTATGTGGTAAATCGATCTCCATCAACATCAATCGATTTAAAAACACCGATGGAGATGTGGACTGGTAAGCCGGTTGATTATTCAAATCTATATCCATTTGGATGTCCAGCGTACATGATGTACAATGCCCAAGAAAGATCAAAGCTGGATCCGAAATCTAGGAGGTGTATATTCTTCGGGTATGTTGACGGAGTAAAGGGGTATCGCCTATGGGATCCCACTACCCGCAAGGTTATTGTCAGCAGGGATGTGATCTTTGCAGAAGATCAATTAGTACGAAAAGATGGAAATGATAGCACACCGAAGACAGTTTCAGAGACTACAACAATACAAGTGGAAAATAATCCAGTACAAGAAACTTCAGTTTCTACTGAAGCAGCACTAGAGCACGAGGTACAAGACTAGACGAGTCCGAGGCTCTAAAAGCTCGACGGTCAACTCACGAGAAATTTTCCCCATACACGTGCACCGAAAAGTGGATCCCCCTGAACAGTACCCAAAATTTTCCTATAAATACCCTCATTCATTCATTTGTTAAACCATCCAAAAATTAGGTTTTCTCTGCTCCTTTAAGTGTATTCTCTCCTCTTGTAAGGTTGTTCTCTCCTAGAATATTAGAGAGAGATTATAATTATTTTGGTCTAATCAAGTCTTTCTATCTTTGCCCGTGGATGTTTCCCTCAAATTAATTGGGGGTTTTACCACGTAAATATTGTGTGTCCAGTTCTTCTCCACTTTTCTCAAATCTCTACTTTAGTTGCGTTATATTGCTTCCACATTCAGTTTCCTAACATAATTGTACCCTTAAAAAAAAATGAATATGGACACATCCACTCATAGCTCAAGTGGTTAGTGCACCTCCCTCCCACTTCAGTAATGTAGTAGCCAAAATCTGCCATGCCCAAAATATAAGCGAGGATCCAGCCCAGAAGCCCAAAGTATATTTCAAAGACCAGGCCCAGAGTCAAAATGTGGTACGACATCCATGTAGTATGACATACACTCGATGTACGACATCCAGGTAGTACGACAGCCACTCGATACCCCACACATCCAAGTAGCATCGAGGGAAATAACTCAGTGTCCACGCTTGGGAAAACTCCTACGTCGCACGACATGTTCATCTCAGGTCGACGTCCAAACATGTAGCACGACATATAATAGTACTTGTCTGTTCAAAAACATCATACCCATATGTCGTACGACATAGAATCCCATTGGTTCTATGGGAGACCAAATCATGATCTACTTTATAGACGGACCTACAAAACCATAATTACAATCTATAACGGCCACATCAAAAGAAGCATATACAAACCCCCTTGGTTGGAGACAGCAAAGGGAGGTAATGATGGAGTCCCTCAACGGGCAGAAGCATCCATCCCCTATAAATGAAGGATGATTCTCCAAAGAATTGGGAGGGGGGGGGGGGGGGGGTGGGGAACTGAGATCTTAGAGCTATCTACATTCCTACAACTACCTCCGGCCATAGTTCATCTTCTCCGATCACCTTCCGATCTTACATCTCCTTCGACCAAGGAGACCTCAATCGCCAAGATAATAGGAAGTACTACTCACTCATCTCCATTTACGAGCATTCTATACTTATTAGCACTCGCTAACTTGACCGTCGGAGTGACTTTGGTCGGCACCACCCCGGTGTCCCAGACATCCTGCGGGTTTCGTACATTCTATCTTTGCAGGTTGTAGTACCCCGTATCCCCGAGCGATTTTTGAGGACTACAAGTAGTGAGGGTTCAATTTCCACCATACACATTTATCAATATGTGTTGGTAATTTTCTCTCCAGCCCCAGCAGTCATTAATCTTATAATTGTACCTCCTTAAAAAAACAAAAAACTTTCAAATTAATTGCCTTCTCTTCATGTTGAACCCACTTGTAGGTTGAAGAAGAAGTTTCATCGTCGATTACAATTCATGGGCAACACGGTTTATGTTCATTCGATCTTCTGATGAACTTTAATAAAGATATTGAACTTTGTAGATTGACAGATCATGAACGGTAAAAATTTTAATTTTTTTTTCTTTTTTATAATATTTTAAATATAAATTAAAATAACTAAAACACCCCTAAAATCTCAGTTCAACAGTGGATCCACTATTAAAGTGGTGATCCATTTCAGTGGAAATGAAATTATTAGTGGTAGACCAAATGAAATGTTTTTGGTCATTTTATAGAGGATGACCTTCACCCTCTTGATAATTCTTTCCATTTAATTGAAATCAAAGACATGATAGTATTTTTCGTTTTCTCGCGACTATTATCAAGAAGTTTGATTATTATTTATTATATACCTCACTCAGTCTGGAAATGTCTTAAGTTCGAATTGCTGTACCATAGGTACATTAAAAATTGAGAAACATATTTTAAAAAGTAAAACTGTTATTATTGGTAGAGTTGTGACAATTGATTCAAAACATTAATTAAAATATTATATCTACAGTTTACCTACCTTTATTTGATATATGGTGAACTAAATAATTCACTAATGCTTATCATCTCCTTCCGATCTTAGAGCTATCTACATTCCTACAACTACCTCCGGCCATAGTTCATCTTCTCCAATCACCTTCCGATCTTACATTTCCTTCGACCAAGGAGACCTCAATCACTAAGATAACAGGAAGTACTACTCACTCATCTCCATTTACGAGCATTCTATACTTATTAGCACTCACTAACTTGACCGTCGGAGTGACTTTGGCCGGCACCACCCCGGTGTCCCAGACGTCCTGCGGGTTTCGTACATTCTATCTTTGCAGGTTGTAGTACCCCGTATCCCCGAGCGATTTTCGAAGACTACAAGTAGTGAGGGTTCAATTCCCACCATACACATTTATCAATATGTGTTGGTAATTTTCTCTCCAGCCCCAGCAGTCATTAATCTTATAATTGTACCCCCTTAAAAAAACAAAAAACTTTCAAATTAATTGCCTTCTCTTCATGTTGAACCCACTTGTAGGTTGAAGAAGAAGTTTCATCGTCGATTACAATTCATGGGCAACACGGTTTATGTTCATTCGATCTTTTGATGAACTTTGATAAAGATATTGAACTTTGTAGATTGACAGATCATGAAAGGTAAAAATTTTAATTTTTTTTTCTTTTTTATAATATTTTAAATATAAATTAAAATAACTAAAACACTCCTAAAATCTCAGTTCAACAGTGGATCCACTATTAAAGTGGTGATCCATTTCAGTGGAAATGAAGTTATTAGTGGTAGACCAAATGAAATGTTTTTGGCCATTTTATTGAGGATGACCTTCACCCTCTTGATAATTCTTTCCATTTAATTAAAATCAAAGACATGATAGTATTTTTCGTTTTCTCGCGGCTATTATCAAGAAGTTTAATTATTATTTATTATATACCTCATTCAGTCTGGAAATGTTTTAAGTTCGAATTGCTTTACCATAGGTATATTAAAAATTGAGAAACATATTTTAAAAAGTAAAACTGTTATTATTGGTAGAGTTGTGACAATTGATTCAAAACATTAATTAAAATATTATATCTACAGTTTACCTACCTTTATTTGATATATGGTGAACTAAATAATTCACTAATGCTTATCATGTTGTTTTAAATTAAGCAATAATGCAAAGTTTAATAAAATTGCAATACCGTGTGTGATACTCCATCTTCAAAAAGTTAAATTATGTTAGTAGGTGGCGGTATATTTAGTATTGAATATTAAATTATATTTTTTTGATAGTGTTGTTAGTTTTTGTAGAAAACTTTAAACTCCATTTTTTAGTCTCACAATAATAAGATTTTTTTATCATCATTTATACTTTTATTTTTGACATATTACTTGCGGTGGTGACGACTCAAATATGAGACATTATCAGGCTGAATGAGCACTTTTACCACCAGACCACATTAGACAAGTATAATTTCCATTTTAATGACTAATTGCTTATAGTCATACATGTATACACCCCACAACTGTCATCATTATTCTCGGATAAACTTCTTCTTCTTAGTTTTTTTACTCTATGTATAAATTCAGTCTTAGATTTGAATTTCTTAAAATATTTACTCTATATATATAAGAAGATATGAGAAATAAAAAAAAAAGAATTATTTACTTTCTATATAATCTCATGAACTTCAAAACGAACTATTGTAGTGGTTCAGTTTGGCAATTTATTTATTTATTTTTCTTTATCCAATTCCGTAAATTTAAACCAAAATTTTCCAACATAATGTGAGCGGAATTTGATTTCTGATATAATTATGAGAGGACTTGTCAGTAAAACTATACAGCTAGCTAGCATTCTCAAATAATAAAAATGAAAATCAATTAGTTGGTTTGTTTAACAAATGAATATGAAAATTAATATAATTAGAATTAATACCAGTGTTAAGATGTTGAGATATATTATTACTACTTTGCTTGACTTAAGTACGTATAGAAAAGGAAAACGAGGTAGTGAAACTTTGATTAAGTAAAGCCAACAAACCATAGACTTCTGACAATCAAAGGATCGAGTATCCAGTGGTTCAACGATCAATGTGATCACCACATTCAGGGGCGTAGTTAGAAAGTTTTCATTGGGTGGATTAATTTAATTTTTATTTTTCAATTTAAAAGTTTTATTATTTTGCAAAAAAAAAAATTATAATAGTCAAATTTCGATAGTATAAGGGAATTTTCATTAATAATAATAAAAGATATATAATTTTCAACATATTATAATTTACAATGCATTTAATAATTTAATTAATAAAACAAAAAAAAAAAGACTAACCTTCTAGATAGGAGATTGAGCTACTAGGAGACCACACAATAAGATTTTTCAATAAATATAAAATAGAAATTTAAGTTTCAATCACAAAATATAAAACCTAAAACTAAATATGTTGAAATTTGGCAAAATAAAGAAAGCAAAAGAGAAGAAAAGGGATATGAATCCCACATTGGAAAAATAGCAAAATGTCAAGGCTTCTCAAGGCTATATAAGGAGATCAAGTCCTTAGTTTCTAATTGCACCAATTAAATACACTTAAAGCATTGTATTTAATTCTAATTAAATTCCTTTCTTGTTTCTCTTATTTTAGAGTGTAGAGAGGTGTGAATTATTTTATGCTTTGAGAGAGTGTGAGTGTATTGGTGTGATAGTCTTGAGAGAATAGTCTGTGTGATTGTAATAATTTATCACATAGTGAATTTCTTTCTGAGGGCCGTGGTTTTTCTCCTGATTTTGGAGTTTTCCACGTAAATTATTGTGTTGTGGTGATTGTTATTATTTTCTATTTCATTTCTCTGTAATTTCTGATATTTAGCATATTTCGAGGGAGGTTTTGGGGAGGTTAATTTTCCCAACAAGTGGTATCAGAGCCTAGGTTGGTTGCTAAGGCGTCAGAGGTTTTAGAAAATTCTTAGTATGCTCTGTGGTTGCAGCATTGTCTGATCTTCCACATCAGAAAAGAATTGTTCTTGGTCTAAATTGTTCTTGGTTGCTGGAGTTAAATGTGGTAGTATTGTGGAAGTGCTTGTCTAAGGAAGGTTCTGGCTAGGAAAGACTTGGTATTTAAGTGTGTCCATTGTGACCCACCTCTCTTTCCTGGGAACTTACCTGGAGTGCTGTTCACGAACTACGGGCACTATTTCAGTATACGGTTAGAATGTCTAAATTTTCTTCTTTGAAGTTTGATGTAGAGAAATTTAATGGAAAGATTAATTTTGGCTTGTGGCAAGTGCAAGTTAAGGATGTGTTAATACAATCCGGTTTACACAAGGTATTAAAGGAGAAATCAGGCTCTGTTTTAAAAGATTCTGGCAAAGGTGATTCCAGCAAAGATGAGTCTAGTATGAGCAATGAAGATTGGGAAGAAATGGATTTGAGAGCTGCAAGTGTGATTCGTCTGTGTTTGGCCAAGAATGTTCTTGCAAATGTGCATGGAATACATTCAGCCAAGGAACTCTGGGAAAAACTTGAAGGGTTGTATCAGGCAAAAGGCATCTCAAATCGGTTGTACCTGAAAGAACAGTTTCATACTCTGCGTATGGAGGAAGGTGCAAAAATCTCAGATCATATGAGTATTCTCAATGGTATTGTTTCTGAACTGGAGTTTATTGGAGTTGAAATTGAAGACGAAGATAAAGCATTAAGGCTTATATTGTCTCTTCCATCTTCCTATGAACATATGAAACCTATTTTGGTATATGGGAAGGAGACTCTGAATTTTGCAGAAGTTATCGGTAAACTCCTTTCTGAGGAGAGAAGGCTGAAGGGTGGAGGTCGTACTTCATCAGAAGACACAACATTGGTAGCTAGCAATGGGAGCAATTGGAAGAAGAATAACTCCAGGAAGAAAATATTTTGCTGGGCGTGTGGGCAATCTGGGCACGTTAAGAAAAATTGTCAAAACGGTGGAGCAGGTTCGGCAGGTAGCTCCAACAATCAAGCTAATAGTGTGTCTTGTGAAGACACTGAATTTATCCTTTGAGAAGGATATGTACATCCTTATAGCATATCACTAGGTGCTATGAAAAAGGATGTGACACTACTAGTGGGAAGTTTGCACACGGGCATTGGTTGGCGGTATTGATGCAAGGTGTGTGGTAGAATTATGTCGATGGCTGAAGAACTTCCGGGTAAAGCCAACATGGGAGTTGCACCATAAATTTCAGCAAGTTTGTTCGACATGTGCCGAGGTGGAAATCTTAGAATTGGTGATTAATTCTAAGTGGTATACTTTTATGGTGGAGTATGATAGTTCTCTGGGTTGAGAATTATGATTGTCGGTATAGACAATGGTTGCATGAAAGTTGCGGCGGAAGGGCGGAGGTTTCCTGTATTTTGCCAAGGTGGAGATTTGTTGAAATTTGGCAAAATAAAGAAAGCAAAAGAGAAGAAAAGGGATATGAATCCCACATTGGAAAAATAGCAAAATGTCAAGGCTTCTCAAGGCTATATAAGGAGATCAAGTCCTTAGTTTCTAATTGCACCAATTAAATACACTTAAAGCATTGTATTTAATTCTAATTAAATTCCTTTCTTGTTTCTCTTATTTTAGAGTGTAGAGAGGTGTGAATTATTTTATGCTTTGAGAGAGTGTGAGTGTATTGGTGTGGTAGTCTTGAGAGAATAGTCTGTGTGATTGTAATAATTTATCACATAGTGAATTTCTTTCTGAGGGCCGTGGTTTTTCTCCTGGTTTTGGAGCTTTCCACGTAAATTATTGTGTTGTGGTGATTGTTATTATTTTCTATTTCATTTCTCTGTAATTTCTGATATTTAGCATATTTCGAGGGAGGTTTTGGGGAGGTTAATTTTCCCAACAAAATACATTATAGATAATTAAATAAATAAAATTAAAAATAAAAATAATTACATTGAAATTTTCAAATAGAGAGAAAAGTAATATTTAAAGTCTCAGGAGATGGGGTGAGTGAAAAGTTAGGGTTTAGAATTTTAAAATTAAAGTGAAAATAAAAAATAAAAACAAAGAAAATAGTGTGTTTGCCAAGCTGGTGAGAATTTTTTTTTTTTTTTTTAAAAAAGTGAGATGTTGAAAGCTTGTGAGAAAAGTAATATATATTTTCTTCTAAACATAATATAATAAATAATATATATATATATATATTTTTTTTAAAAAAACTTGCCTAGCCAAAGGCTTCCTCTGCCCCTGTCTACATTCACGGAACGTATCAGTACTCAATTTCTATTATTAAATTGTTATTTATAATAGTGAAGTATACACACTCAGTTTATGCTCTGTTTCACACACGGAAACCTAAAGATATAAAGATTTAAATACTAAAACTTTTAAGAGTAAAATTGTCGCTCTACAAAATAACCTAAATACTCGACCCCAAGTTATCTCTACATAGCACAACATCACAACCTAACAATTTTACTCCAAGAGCACAGTCTGATGTTGTACTGTCCATTTCTTGCTAGAATTTCCACAAATCAATTTAACCAAGTGGAGTCTTCAAGGCTGATTTGTGGAAATTCTATACTGGTGTTTCATGTGAGTTGGAAATCTAAGAAAGCAAAGAATATTTTTCCCTTTTCACAGGGGGCCTTAGCTTCATAAGAGGAATCAGTAGTTTAAAAACTTTATCCAAAATAATTTCAAATGACGTGCTAAATGGCCTTATCAAAAGTCTAAAAACCCATTTTTATTAATTTTTATTTTGGAAAAATAGAAGACGCATTTGTAAAACGTTAACGAACATATATTTTTGGGAAAACCAAAGTAATCATATACAAACAACAAAACAGAGAGTAATAGAAATATAATTTGGCAGTTCTACATCAGTCCAAGAATCTGTCAAGTTCTCCTGTCTGCAATCCTGTTAAACAGACTTCGGTAAGATATGATATGTCAATAATATGATTAATCAATTCAGATGTCCGCGAAATTCAAAACGCTATTACTTTCTTATATCTAGAAGAGATCTTGCCGGTAGAACTATACAAATGAATATGGAAATTAACTTTTATAATCAGAATTAATACCAGTGTTAAGCTGTTTAGATATATTGCACAAGAGCAGTTTCATGTGTCTCATTAAATAATCAAGAATTTGCTTGACTTAATTATTACGGATAGAAAGGGAACTAACAATTATAATATATATAAAAAAAAATGTTCAATTTAAAAAGGACGCAACATGCATTTCTCGGTTTTCTTGTAGACTTTTGTCGACAACTTTGATTAATATTTACTACATACAACCCCTCACATGATCTAGTGTCATTGATTTAAAATTAAATCCTGATTTTAAGTGTTTATATATAGTCATATATTTCAAAATCTTCATCAATTGAATAGTATATACTAGTGTTCATATAATTAGATGAGACGTAAAACATCTATCAATAACCTTTTAATTATATTATATTCATCGCTTGAATAGTATATATGAAAATGAAGGAAATAAAAGCATAACACACAATGCACTTCTTTGTAATTGCTTGTCAACTGTTTATAAACATAACCACATAAATGCTCATACTTTATTACATTACCACATTTAACTCTCTACTGCTTCATTAAGCTTTCAACTTCATTGCCTTCGTTGCACGTTGAGCCCAGTTGTAGGTTGAAGGAGGAGTTTCCTCACCGATTGCAATTCGTGGACAACACGGCTTATGTTCATTCGATCTTGTGGTGACTCCACAGAACATGCTACTCCAATTCTAACC
The DNA here is from genome assembly GCA_003430845.1 of Xanthoceras sorbifolium. Lineage (NCBI taxonomy): Eukaryota > Viridiplantae > Streptophyta > Magnoliopsida > Sapindales > Sapindaceae > Xanthoceras > Xanthoceras sorbifolium. The sequence goes on along the minus strand of CM010614.1, from coordinate 12,271,152 downwards.
ATTGAAATCAAACATTCCTCTCGGCTATCGTACAATGCTTGCCTCATCCTATGGTTAGTGGCAACAATCTCTTCATTTATAAGCATTGGATCCACAATGTCCATCACCCGATCAAGCAATGCCATTCTAGCAAAACTATATAGATTAAAGTCTCCCTTGAACATAACGTCTGTGGGTTTTTTCCTTGTCACAATTTCCAGCAGCAAGATCCCAAAACTGTACACATCCCCATTTGTTGAAATTTCATTTCCAAGACCATACTCTGCATAACACAAAACGACAATCAGAAAGTATATGGATTTTGAGAAGTGAACAAATATTACCATACTTATAAGTTAGCAAGTGTTATAGTCACCTGGAGCTGCATATCCAATTGTTCCTTTTACTCCAATAGAGCTGCTTTGATTGACATTTGGGACTTCTGGACGAAACCTTGCAAGTCCGAAATCTCCAACATGAGCAATCATATCATTGTCTAAAAGAACATTGCTTGGTTTGAGATCGCAATGAAGGACAGGCTCTTGGCAGTGGTGATGGAGATATTCAATTGCAGATGCCACGTCAATTGCAATGCTTATTCTTTGAAGAATGGTAAGACTTTGAATTTTTTTTGGTTCTTCCTCTAATTCTAGAGCCGGATGCAACCAGTTCTCAAGACTCCCATTTACCATGAACTCATAAACTATAGCTTTGAAGTCGTTACCTTGAAAATCAATACTTGAGCAAGAAGTTATAACCTTCACAATATTCCTATGACGAATATTTCTCAATGCTTTACACTCGGCCATAAAACTCTTAGATGCTCCTTGATGCTGAAGGTTAAGTACTTTGACCGCAACGATAGCTCCATTCTGATCAAGAATTCCTTTATACACTGAACCAATGCTGCCTGCACCAACGAAATGGGTTGGAGAAAACCCATCAGTTCCTTTGAGGAGCATTTCGTAAGACACTTTCAAAAGTGATTTTTCCAGCAAAGACTCAAAAACTTGTTCTTTTCCTCTCTTTTTGAGCCAACAAAAAATGAAAGACGAAATCATGATTAATCCCAACACAACACTAGCAGTTGGGATTAGAATCTTGAATAGCGAAGAGACCTTGTCTTTTTTTGGGTCATTATTGAGGCATTTAGGCAATTGCAGTTTTGCAATACCTCCACAAAGTTTTATATCATTTCCAACAATTGATATTGCACTAGCATTAGTGAAAATTCCTTTCATTGGTACTTCGCCCTCAAAACCATTGAAGGACAAGTTTAGCTTCTCTAAAGGAAGAGTCTCCAAGAATTTTGGAATTTGACCTGACAAGTTATTACGTGAGAGATCCAACTGTCGAATGCCTCTCAAAGGACTCAATGATTGAGGAATAGCTCCATGGAAAAAATTGCCCTCCAAGTAAAGGTATTCTAAATTAGAACAAAGACTAATTTCATTTGGAATTTTACCAGATAAATTATTGTCAGACACATCAAATTCTGATAAAATTTTTAGGCTTCCGATTGTTGAAGGTATGGATCCAATCAAATGGTTTTGAGCGAAGTTTAGTGAAATTGACAAAAAAGGCATATTGAAGATTTGTTCAGGTATAGTTCCGCTCAGGTCATTCTGAGAAAGATTTAAAAGTGAAAGTTGTTTCAAATTTCCTAAACTAGAAGGGATGACTCCAGATAACTTGTTATTTTGCAAGTTTAGTTTTGTCAGCAGAGACAAGTTTCCTAGGGAGACAGGAATTTCCCCAGAGAGTTGGTTGTTACCAAGAGACATAACATGTAGGTTTTGGAGTTTACCAATTTCTATTGGAATAGTGCCTGTAAACTGGTTTTTAAACATATCCAATATGTTTAAGCTGACAAGATTACCTATCACGGGAGAAATGCTTCCATACAATTGATTCTCAGCTAACTCTAAATATTGGAGTTTAGTAGAGAGATTAGCAATTGAATTTGGCAGTACTCCTCTTATCCGGTTTGCTGCTATACTTAGAGTCCCCAAATTGCTGCAGTTTGCCAAAGAATTGATAAATTTCATCTCATCAATCTCACCACTTCCTAAATTGTTTGTGTGGACCATAACTTTTACAAGATGTTGCATGCCTCCAAAATCAATTGACAATTTCCCAGATAAATAGTTTACTGACATATCAACTAGTTCGACTTTTGAAGCATTGGACAAAGATATTGGAATGGATCCATTAAACAAGTTGAATGAGATTAGAAAGCTTTGAAGATTAGGAAGAGTAAGACCTAAATTTGATGGAAGAACTCCATGAAGTTGATTCTGAGACACTGAGAAAGTACTAAGTAAAGAGAGATTATAGAGTGAAGGAGGGACTGTACCCATGAGGTTGTTTGCACTAAGTGAAAGAAACCATAACTTTCTCAATCGACCCAATGAATCTGGAATATTCCCCCCAAAAGCATTGTAAGATATAGATATAACTTCCAAGGAGGTAAGGTTTCCAAGAATATGAGGGATGCCTCCTGTCAAATTGTTTCTGTGTAGACCCAATTCTTTGAGTTTGTGCAAGGAGACAAACTCAGGTGGAATTTTCCCTACTAGTTTGTTGTGTCCAATAGATAAAATTTTGAGTCTGGAGCAATGAGACAAGTTGGCTGGGATTTCTCCAATGAAGGAGTTATTGAACAGGCTTAAAGATTTTAATCTGAATAAACGCCCGAATTCACGAGGGATTTCACCTTGGATACTGTTGTTATAGAGTATGAGCTTCCTTAGAAAGCTAAGGTTGCCAAGATAAGGAGATAAAGAGCCAGACAAACCTTTTGAAGTTAGGTGTACGACAGTAACCCTTCTATGCCTTCGACCACATTTGATACCCTCCCATTCACAGAAATGGCGAGACTCATTCCAAGAGCTGAGAACTCCTTGAGGGTCATAGACAATCTTTGACTTGAAGGCCGTCAATGCAACTTCATCTCTCTCATTTTGAACCGAGTTTCTAGTTATGATGGTGGCGGTGAAGGAGGCGAAAGGAACAAGGAGAATTAACGTGATGCAAAATAGGAAAAGGGATTGAAAACAGAGTGAGTAGTAAAAGCTACCTGCACTCATTTTTGAAATAAGCAAATTGCCTCTCTGTTTACTGTGTGTGAGTTTAACTTACCTTTGCTTCTGCTATATATATATATATAATTCAAATGCATTAGTACTATGACTGTAACACTTTCCATAGACAAAGTTGAAAAACTCTAGCCATTGTGACAATAATCAACTGTGATAATTACGAGTTCGGAAAATCTCAGTTCAACAATGGATCCACTATTGAAGTGGTTGATCCATTTCAGTGAAAATGAAGTTATTGGTGGTAGACCCGAAGGAAATTGTTTTGGTCATGTTACAGTGGATGACTTTGACCCCATGGAGTTATTAGTATGTTATATATATACAAATACATTAGTGCTATTACTATAATTCTTTGCAAAAAACAAAGTTGAAAAAGTTGGTCATTGTGACAATAATCAACCTTGATAATTGCCGGTTTAGAAAATCCCAGTTCAACAGTGGATCCACTATTAAAGTAGATCAAATGAAATCATTTTGGTCATTTTATAATCGTTTTTACCACATAAATGTTTTGGCAACGCAGCATCATCAAAAATTAGGTTTGTTTTTTCTATGAATATCTTGTGACTGTTATTCCCTTGACTATTTACCAAAGTATAATAATGTATTTTGAGGTTCTATTTGAAATTGCAAGAAGGTAAATATTAATGAAATTGCAATGCGGGGTCAAAAAGTTGAATTATGCTATTTTTTTTTTTTACATACCATTTGATAGTGTTGTTGGGTTTTGTAGAAAACTTTAAACTAAATTTTTTGGTCTCACAATAACAATTGCAACCCTTAATTTTATCATAATTTCCATTTTTTATTTTATATTACATTTAATTGCTTGTTTATAGTCATATATATATATATATATATATATATATATATATATATATATATATTAATATGGGTCTGGTTACAATGCCGGGACTAAAAAGTACCGGTATCATACCGGCACGTTTTAGTCCCCAACAATTGGCAGTAACCGGTATCCCCGATTGCTGTAAATTTTTTTAATTTATTTAGTAAATTAATAATAAATAATAATATTAAAAATACATAAAATTGAGTTAATAAGGGAAATATCTAATAATACCTTAAAACGTAAATAAATAATTAAATTTACAATAACACAAAATCATTTAGTAAATAAGAAAAAAATAAAAATAACAACAAATCTTGTGTATTTAATAATTATAAGTGTAATTTTTTTAATAGGAATACATTTTTTTTTTTGCAATTGAAATATTTAATAATTTTGCGAAACATTTTAAAAATTTTCGCGACTTCATTTCAATAAGGTCGCGCCTGTACATAAGTTCGTGATAATAAATTTTGACACCGCTGGAGGAACTTGGACGTTATGGCAAAGATCTTGGACGTTGTGAGAAATCTATAAAGTTCCTCAGGGACCTTGGAAGTTGGTCCGGTGCACTCCAACGTTCCCCACCAACTTTGGTGTTACTTCCAGTTGAAGTTGACATTTCTCTTTGGAGAAAGTTTGACTTGGCAAGGAACTCGGACGTTGTGGGAAGGATCTTGGACTATGTGAGAAATCCATAAAGTTCCTTAAGGAACTTGGACGTTGGTCCGGTGCACTCCAATGTTCCCCACCAACTTCAGTGTTCCTTCCTGTTTAAGTTGACGTTTCCCGTTGGAAGAAGTTGACTTGCCAAGGAACTTGGACGTTATGAGAAATCCATAAAGTTCCTTAAGGAACTTGGACGTTGGTCCGGTGCACTCCAATGTTCCCCACCAACTTCGGTGTTCCTTCCCGTTGAAGTTGACGTTTCCCTTTGGAGGAAGTTTGACTTGGCAAGGAACTCGGACGTTGTGACAAGGAACTTAGACGTTGTGGAAAATCCATAAAGTTTCTCAGGGAACTTGGATGTTGGTCGGTGCACTCCAACGTTCCCCACCAACTTCGTTGTTCAATCCCATAGAAGTTGACGTTTCCCTTTGGAGGAAGTTTGACTTGGCAAGGAACTCGGTCGTTGTGGCAAGGAACTTGGACGTTGTGAGAAATCCATAAAGTTCCTCAGGGAACTTGGACGTTGGTCCGGTGCACTCCAGCATTCCCCACCAACTTCGGTCATCCTTCTCGTTGAAGTTGACGTTTCCCGTTGGAGGAAGTTTGACTTGGCAAGGAACTCGGACATTTTGGCAAGGAACTTGGACGTTGTGAGAAATCCATAAAGTTCCTCATGGAACTTTGACGTTGGTCCAATGCACTCCAACGTTCCCCACCAACTTCGGTGTTCTTTCCCGTTGAAGTTGACGTTTCTCGTTAGAGGAAGTTTGACTTGGCAAGGAACTTGGACTTTGTGAGAAATCCATAAAGTTCCTTAGGGAACTTGGACGTTGGTCCGGTGCACTCCAACGTTCCCCATCAACTTTGGTGTTCCTTCCCGTTGAAGTTGACGTTTCCTGTTGGAAGAAGTTTGACTTGCCAAGGAACTTGGACGTTGTGAGAAATCCATAAAGTTCCTCAGGGAACTTGGACGTTAGTCCGGTGCACTCCAACGTTCCTCACCAACTTTGGTGTTCCTTCCCGTTGAAGTTGAAGTTTCCCGAAGGTTGACTTGGTAAGGAACTCAAACGTTGTGGCAAGGAACTTGGACGTTGTGAGAAATCCATAAAGTTCCTCAGGGAACCTGGACATTGGTCCGGTACACTCCAACATTTCCCACCAACTTCAGTGTTCCTTCTCATTGAAGTTGACGTTTCCCGTTGGAGGAAGTTTGACTTGCCAAGGAACTTGGACGTTCTAAGAAATCCATAAAATTCCTCAGGGAACTTGGACGTTGGTCCGGTGCACTCCAACGTTCCCCACCAACTTCAGTGTTCCTTCCCATTGAAGTTGACGTTTCCCGTTGAAGGAAGTTTGACTTGGTAAGGAACTCGGACGTTGTGGCAAGGAACTTGGACGTTGTGAGAAATCCATAAAGTTCCTCATGGAACTTTGACGTTGGTCTGGTGCACTCCAACGTTCCCCACCAACTTCGGTGTTCTTTCCCGTTGAAGTTGACGTTTCCTGTTAGAGGAAGTTTGACTTGACAAGGAACTTGGACATTGTGAGAAATCCATAAAGCTCCTCAGGGAACTTGGATGTTAGTCCAGTGCACTCCAACGTTCCCCACCAACTTGGGTGTTCCTTCCCGTTGAAGTTGAAGTTTCCCGTTGGAAGAAGTTTGACTTGCCAAGGAACTTGGACGTTGTGAGAAATCGATAATGTTCCTCAGAGAACTTGGACGTTGGTCCGGTGCACTCCAACGTTCCCCACCAACTTCGGTGTTCTTTCCCGTTGAAGTTGACGTTTCCCGTTAGAGGAAGTTTGACTTGATAAGGAACTTGGACGTTGTGAGAAATCCATAAAGCTCCTCAAGGAACTTGGACGTTAGTCCGGTGCACTCTAACGTTCCCCACCAACTTGGGTGTTCCTTCCCGTTGAAGTTGAAGTTTCCCGTTGGAAGAAGTTTTACTTGCCAAGGAACTTGGACGTTGTGAGAAATCGATAAAGTTCCTCAGGGAATCTGGACATTGGTCCGGTGCACTCCAACGTTCCCCACCAACTTTGATATTCCTTCTCGTTGAAGTTGACATTTCTCGTTGGAGGATGTTTGACTTGCCAAGGAACTTGGACGTTTTGAGAAATCCATAAAATTCCTCATGGAACTTGGACGTTGGTCCGGTGCACTCCAATGTTCCCCACCAACTTCGGTGTTCCTTTCCGTTGAAGTTGACGTTTCCCCGTTGGAAGAAGTTTGACTTGGTAAGGAACTCGGACATTGTGGCAAGGAACTTGGACGTTGTGAGGAATCCATAAAGTTCCTCAGGGAACTTGGACGTCGGTCTGATGCACTACAACATTCCCCACCAACTTCGGTGTTCATTCCCATTGAAGTTGATGCCAACATTTGTTTGGAGTTTGACTGGGCACAGAAAACTATTTTCGTGATCTTATGTTACCCCGATAACATCAGTTCACGTTCCTTCCTGTTGAAATTGACGCTAACGTTTGTTTAGAGTTTCTCTTACAGGAATAAATATTTTCGCGATCATATGTTACCGCGAGAACATTAGTTCGTGTTCCCTCCCGTTTAAGTTTGTTTGGAGTTTCTCTTACAAAAACAAATATTATCGCAATCATATGTTATCACGAGAACATCAATTCACGTTCGACGATATTTGTATCTTTTATCCATGACCTTTAATTTTGAAAAAATGCAACCCGACCCTTCAAAAACCATGAGAATAGTTTTGTTTGAATTTAAGGCATTTTTCTTATCAATTGTGCCAATATACCTAGCGTTTAACTTTAGGCGTGGTGAAGTATAGATCGCGTACATATCATATCGCAGCTATTGTACATTAGGCAGCAGGTATGCTGTTGTTTGTCTTTCGGAAGGGAAACAACTATTATCGTGATCTTGTGTCCCCGCGAGAATATCCGTTCGCATTCGATGGATGATATTTATCTATTTTATCATGATGACATTTAATTTGAAAAATACAACTTGGCCCCTCAACCACCATCAGAATATTTTTGTCCGAAGTATATAAGGCTTTTTTGTTATTATCAATTGTGCTATTATGAATGCTGCAATATACTTAATACCATTGGCGATTTTGTTTGTCTTTCGGGAATTAATATTATCGCGATCATATGTACCCGCGAGAATATCATTTCGTGGCTTTTGATATTCCTATCTTTCATCCATGACATTTAATTTTAAAAAATACAACCTGCCCTTCAATCAACGCCATCAGAAAAGTTTTGTCTGAATATAAGGAGTTTTTATTAATTGTGCTATAATCAATACCACCATATACTTAATACCCCTGGCATTTTACTTTAGTCGCGGTGAAGTATATATCGTGTACACATCATATAGCATCGATTGTACGCTCGCGAGCAGGTATTATGTTGTTTGTCTTCTGGGAATAAATATTATCGTGATATTATATCCCCAAACAACATCCGTTCGCGTACGATGAGATTTATATCTTTTATCTATGACATTTAATTTTCAAAAAAATACAACCTGGCCCTTCAAGAACTATGAGAATAGTTTTGTCTGAATTTAAAACGTTTTTCTTATCAATTGTGCTATAATCAATGCCGCAATATACTTAATACCCCTAGCATTTAACTTAACGTGCAGAAGAGCATGTTTTTTGGATTAACTTCAACGTTCCCACAAACATCAACCTTTCCTTCGGGAATAAGTTAACGTTATCGTTAGATGAAGTTTCATTTGGGAAAGAACTCTCACTTTGTTGGGCATAAACGTTAAAGTTCTTCCAGGGAAGAACTTAACGTTCGGAAGAACATGTTTTTTGGATAACTTCGACGTTCCCACAAACGTCAACATTTCCTTCGGGGAGAAGTTAAAGTTACCGTTGGATGAAGTTTAAGTTTGGGGAAGAAAATCACAACGTTCGGCGCGTTTAGTATATAGCCGCAGCGTACAAATATTTTTGCGGTAATTAACTCTCGCGAAGGGATATTTTTGACTTTGCACTAGCGAACAATATTCTTTCCAATGCATATGTCAGCACGAACGCACACGTTCGCTTCCTCTGATAATGATATCTTTTATCCTTGATATTTAATTTTCAGAAATAAAACTTGGCCAACCGAAGAGCTTTGTCTGCATTTAAGGCAATTTTTTTTAAGAATTCGCCTATAATAATGAATTCTGCAATATACTTATATTTAACTTTAGTCGTGCTGAAATATCTATCTTGTACAAATTGTTTTGCAGTCATTATAAACTCGCGACCAGATATTTTGTTTTTTGTCTTTTGGGAACAAAGTTTTCGCGCTTGTTATGCTAGTGCCATCACTTCTGTTCGCGTCTTTTGATATTTGTAGTTTTTATCCATGATACTTGATTTTCAAAAATTAAACTTGGCCTTTTAAGTCGAGGTGAAATATATATATCCCTAATGCAATATACTTAATATCCCTTATGTTATCAAACCGGATATAATCAATACTGTAATATACTTAATATCCCTAATGCAGTATACTTGCTATCAAACCGGATATAACCAATACTGCAATATACTTAATATCCCTTATGTTTAACTTAAGTCGAGGTGAAATATATATATATATATATATATAACGCGTATAAATATTTGTCGCCGTGATTGTATTCACCAGAGAAGCTATTACCACGTCTAATGATATTCTTTTGCGTTTATCCACGTGATTTGATTTTGAAAAAGTAGTTATCGAACCAATACAGCAACCGCCATCAGAAAAGTTTTGTCTTCATTTATCGGGTTGGCATATTTATTATCAATCCGGCTATAATGAATGCTGCAATGTACTTAACTTTTTCAAAACCCCATCAGTTCTGTATTTCACCTTCAGACTCCCATAGGGAATGAAAAAAATATCCAAGACCGTTATACTTCCCTACTAAATTATACACAAGACCTTGATCAACATACATCGATCCCCTGTAATTAAAATACTTAATATTGACCTTCATACTTCCATGTGCATTAAATACATAGCCATAACCTTTCGTACTTAAATTAGTTAATTAAATAACATAACCATGACTTTCATATTTCCCAAGAAAATTGAATATATATACATGATCTTCACCTTCATTCATACTTCCAATGGAAATTTCTGAACTTAAGCATAACCTTCATACTTCCATAAAACATAACCAAGAGTACCTTCATCATCGCCAAGTGATTTAAATACATAGTCTTGACCAAATTATTTCCATATGTAATTTAATACATAATCATGACCTTTATACCGCCCTAGGAAATTCAATACATAACCTTGACTTTTATACTTCCCTAGGAAATTAATTACGTAATCAGACTCTATAAATAGTGAATATTATCTGACATCTAGTTTACCATAGGAATTACTTTTACATCATCTTTTCTAATTGCTGGTTATTCATTTCTGCCAGAATTTTAAAATCTGTTTTAGTTTCGATGCTTAGGGTTAGGGTTTATACATCAAGTGTACCAAGTTGTTGAGTAATCATCAGACAAGTATTCTCTTCGTAACGTAAGTTATTTTCTTTATAAGTAGTATATATTCAAAACTTTTTCAATTTTATATAATTTGAATGACGAAGTATATATATTAGATTTTTTGTTTTTTTTTTTTCAGTCTGTGAACCGTTGTCAGCATGCATCGATCAATTACTTGTGTACGAAAGGATTCTGTCTAGGAAATAATGGAAAGAACAACTGTTACTTTTAAATGACTTCAACCTGCTCAAGTTCTCAACGACCAACAGAGAGCGTAACATCATTTTTCCATCGGTGCTCTTTCCCATTCTTCATTTCCTTCCCCATGGGATCAGCTGGACCTCTTGAAACTGATCTTGCATCTCAAGGCTCCATAACAAGCCTTGAGACCACTGTTCTCCATAGGAAACCTCATAAGAGAGGTAAAGCTCATAATCTCTAATGGTAGAACCGTAAAACAGGACCGTTGTCGGCCTATCTCACGCTTAACATGAGCCCCTCTGATCATGTAATCAGAGAAGAATGCCATATTAGGAATAGCCTTCCAGGTCGGTTCCCAACACATTCCTTGGTGAAGGGGAATGGTTGAAACTCGGGGAAGATACCTCTGGACGAGACTAGGAAGATCCCATTTGATCTTCGCAACTTGCTCCAGAACTGACTCGGGATTATCCCAAGGGCGACTGATAGAATCAAAAGTCGACTTAAATATTCTTATTTCACCTTCTTGTTCGTCTCTTTTGCTTTCAAACTACAGGATATAATTTTGAGCATAAGCTAGTAACTTAAATCTACCAAGGAAAATAAGAATGCACACCCAAGCGGAGGGCAATAAGTCACGGTACTGTGTTTTGTTTTACAAATAATTCATTGAGCCCACATAGATCAACTTTCTCATTAGTTTGTGACATTAATTTCTTCATATTTTATATGACACTAATTGTTTACAAAATATTTTTCACAACCTACTACATCAATTTGTCATTATTCCATTGCTCATATTACTGTGCGTGCAAATCCATTCCTTGGTTTGCCACTTGAATTTGGTAAACATGAATGTTACGGTACTTCTAAACCCAATCAACGTGAAGGTTCGTTTACATTAATATTTCATGTTTATTTATATGACTACAGATTTATACATATTACGTAAGTTGAATCTCTTTCCATTTGCTTATTTTCAGATCATTTTGGATATACTGAATTACCAACTCCAATATATCATCCTTGCCATATTAATGATTTGAAGCGGTTTTGACGCTATTATTGGTACAAGTACCCGAAGTTGAATAGCAATAATGTATATGAGGCAAAATTACATATCCACACACATCTTGGCAGTTGGAGCTATCAATTGCCCAAATATTTGTATGTACATGCATGGCCATATAAAAAATAAATGGCAATGTATTTTACGCAAAGACACTAGTGTGTGTAGTTATCCTTCTTGCATTGTCTAAACTGTAACATTTGCTTAGGAATCTCAAATTTATGAAATAATACTTTAATTGTAGTAGTGTAGTGTAATATATATTTTCTTTCTATCAACTGTTAACTCAATCATGAATTTAAGTCATTAACCAAAATATTAAATAACAAAGTAATCTTCTTTCCTTCTCGGAAACAGCTGGCTTCTGTGTATATCCTTCACTGCAGTTATTGATAAGTTTGCGACACTTGAATTGTTGCCAACTGATATAGTCGCGTTTTAATTGATTCGTTCTCGTAAAAATATAATTGTGGTCTTTCTTGTCACGCGAACCGATTCGTTCGCGTTTCAGTTTATAATGAAGTTCACAACGCCAAAGTACTTCACTATATTAAAACTTGTTAAATGATTTGGGAGATAATGCAATAAATATCAATGACTGTTATACATCCATAGTCAATTAAACACAAGACGTTCCCCAACAAACATCCCTTGTATATAAAATACATAATACTGACGTTCATACTTCCGTAGGAATTAAACACATAGTCATGACCTTCATATTTCAATATGAAATTAAAAAACATAACCATTACTTTCATTCTTCCCAAGAAGATTGTATACATTATCTTCACCTTCATACTTCCAAAGTAAATTTCTTATCGTAACCATGACCCTCCATACTTTTCTTAAACATAACCAGGACCTTCACCATTTCCCAGGGATTTAAATTAATAATATTGACCAAATTAATTCTAAAGGGAATTTAATACATAACCGTGACCTTCATACTTCCCTAGGAAATTGAATACATAACCTTGACCTTTACACTTCCCCAGGAAATTGAATACATAATCAGACTCTATAAATAGTAAAACTGTTGAGACCTTAAGAAGATCTAGGAGACTTGCGAGCCAAGAAACAAGTCTTGCAGAAGAAGAAATTAAGTGGCTGGAGGAAAAGCAACCATAGTCCTATTTGGGCACAGATTAGTTTCCTATTCTTTTTTGATTATTTGTTTCCTATCTTATTTGATATTGTTTTCCTTTTAGAATTAAACTCTATTTCCTAGTCCTTTCATTATTAGGATTTAGAATTAAACTTTATTTCCTAGTCCTTTCATTATTAGGATTTAGTTAGTATAAATAGGGGTTTCTCATTAGTTTATAGTCATTATTCAGATTATCAATAAACTTGAGATAAACTTTCTTTATTTCGGCTTTTCTAAACTTGGGTTAGTTCTAAGGCTAATAACCTAGATCTAGATTATTCGGCTTTTCTTGGGATTTCGCACTCAAGAATCGCTTAGGCTAGGACAAAGGCTAATTAACCCGTGTTCTAGAGAGTTGGTGATCCCTAATTAAGGTGATCTAACTCAAATATATCGTGTGTATGAGTTAATTGTGATGCAAATTAGAGTTTGTTGTTGGATCTATAATTAGGTCCTTAACAGAAACTTATCTGATATGCATCCAGTTTATAATGAAAGTTAGTTTCGGTATTCTGTTCTTTAATCGCTGGTTATCCATTTTTTATGGTAGTCAATATCACATGCAATGCAACAATCCTCTTCTTCTTCAAGAAGAAGTGGACGGTTGCACGGTGTGTAATATTCAATACCTTAACACTTATGTTGATAGCTTTGACTGTGGGAATTGTTTAGTTTGCAACATATGAACTCACGAGAAATAACCAGTACCCATGTTTTGTGGTACTCAAGTAAGTTTCTTAATTATTAATTTACACATTTCATATTAAAAAGTCTAGGACATTAGTTTTTTTTTTTATTATTTCTATTTTTTTTTTAAATTTGTGAATGGGAAGTTAGGGAGATTACTTAGATCATGGACTTATAATATACAATATAAGAGTTTAATTGTGCAAAGTGTCGCAAGACAAACTTTAAATAACAAATACTTGTATTTATAGTGCATGTTTCTGTTTCTGTTTATTATTTGTCTTACTAAAATTCAATGTACTCTGTTTAATATGTGCATGATGAGGTGTAATGATCATTATGTGCCCTATATAGTTTTATCTTTACTTTTTTATTTAATTAAATTTATTCTACTTTTTAATGTTGGCTGACAAAAAAAATATATAATATATATATATATATATATTGTTAATATTGGATGTATGTTGGACATTCTAAATGAATATTGCAAATAATTATATGCAATGTTTTATTTTGCATATATATACATATACCAACTTCATATTACATAAAGCTGGCAATATGCCCCCCACGTCTTCTGTAACTGCAGTTCGTGAAGCCTGGTCACCGTGCATGGAACAAAAAAACATCTGTCTACCACCTGATTCTCATGGAGAAACAACTGTTGCCCCAATACTTTCTTCACACCACGTCGGTTTCCGTCAACATACGAAAGAAGAGAGACGTAATGCAAAGGAAGCATTGGGGAAACTATTGTAATTCAACCTCAGTGGCGATGTATATTATCTTTCGTCATCATATCTCTCGATCAATACTAAGCATATGATGGGGTAAATTTTTTTTGTTTCATGTATATTTGACTACGAAAACAGTGCATAAACCGCATCTCCATACATGACAGAACGTTTGAACAACTTCCATACGAAAAAGTGCATAAATTTCCAGCCAAGATACCATCACATCAAACACAATATATAAATTCACAAGTGTACCTTCTCAAGGCTTAAATCATTTTTCTACAAACAGATGTACTCCTTAAAGCTCTAATCCGAGAAGCTCTTCCAAACGGAGCCTTAATATACTTAAAATTTTAGTTTTTAAATCCTGTTTACTAGTATAATTTCGATGATACTGCTGTGTCTTAATTTGGTAGTTTATATTTGATTGAGTGAGACATAATATATTTTATTTTGAAGTTTAGTATTAATTATGTGGCTTGTTTTCGTTTCATTAAGCGTGATCAGTAATATCTTATAACACCATTAACGGAAACTTAAAATACGTAATATAAATAACAGGAAAAGTTAATTATGGTGGAAATCATCATTATTAAGTCGTGCATACGACATATGAATCAGAATCCAACAACGTAATAGTATGAAAAATGTAAATAGCAACTACAACGACACAATTAATTCTAACATAAAAATAGAATGAATGGAGTATAATATAGGTTTGAGTTTATTATTTGGTAACCCAATAAATTCGATTATGTACTGAAGAAACTATTTAAATGAAAATAATATATGGTAATATATATGAAAAGCTATATTATTCTTGTTTTGCATTTACAGTACGAACGATGCATTTTACCAGAATATACGGTTTCAAATATTTTATCGTGCACATACACAGCCATTGGAATCCTTAAGCAAGGAAAATGTATGGGTTGATATTCTGGTATTTTTGTACCGTGTTTAACCATTGATAATGGCAACGTCAATCTGCAACAGTTGGTTAGGGAATAGGGAAGGCTACAATTGCTTACCAAAAAAATTTATTCGCGACAGTGCATGTCACAGGCTTATCGGCTCGCAATATATTCTTTCTCACAAACTGTTCACTTGACGATATATTGTGTGACGCAAACTGATAAGTTCGTGTGTGATGGTATGAGGCCAATGTCACAGCGAAGTTGTATGACCTTAATGTTCGCGAAAGAAGTAGGCATTATGTCATCGTTATACATCGTGATGTACTCCGACCGCTAAAGGTTCAGTTTGGAACAGCAAACGAGAAAGAAACTAATGACAGCGCCACAATTTTCGAGGAATCATGAATATCGCGAAATAACAAAGTCTGGGTTGGAATTGGTGCGAAAATAGCCTCTGCGCGAAGGGAGGGACATAGGCGATTAGATAACTTAGCGATGTTATAAAGGCGCGAAGTGTTCAGTACGCTGTAGCGTAGAATAACATAACTGATGATTAACTGACTGAATTCCTGACGAATATTTGAGTACTTGCGCGAAGATAATCACACCACACCACCATACACGGTAACATGGTAAACGCAGCACTCAAAGGTTTACCCTAAGCATTAATTGAGTACAGTTTACGGAACGGCTGCATCTTGCAGTATTACAGATTTAATAGTTGAATCGTATTGATTCTGCAAATTTTAAAACCGTAACTGCTAGTGAATTATATTTGTATCGAAATGAATATATAAAAATAGGTGATGAATATAACAACAACATGTATTTTATGTATAGAACAGTACTGCTGCATACACATTGCTTTAATAATTTTTAACATCTTACCTACGGAAGAAAATAAAATATTGAGTACGCAATATTGTATTTATAAAAAAAAATGTACAAAATAACAATCAATGTAAGTATGTTTACAGCTTCGTGGATTTCCCATCCCTAATCGATTTCAACGCTGGTCCTAGTCACTTCATTCTTGCATGGTGGATTTCGTTAGCAGGGACATTCTAGTGTGCAGCAGCTTCAATTTTCAACTGCTGAAGCATTTCATTTTTCGAACAATTCGATAGAGAGTTCACCAACAGCGGACGTGCTGCTTCAGAATCAAACTGCAATGAAATAGTTTGAATTATGTATTAATATATACAGACATAGATAGAGATAGTAACATTCATAAACCATTGAGGGTGGGATATATACCTCCTTCATGTCCGTAGTTTGTGGATAGGACTGCTGCATGAACATGCAGACAAACAAACCACAATCATAATCATTTGCTTGCCTGGGAGCATTCATTTAATTTTACAGGAAGAGCAGCGAAAGCGAATTCCTGAGTGAAAGCTGCAGCGATATCTCCGATGAGGACAATGTCAAGTGATGTCATCTGATGATCAACAGTTTGATTAAAAAATAAACAATACTTACTAATGTCTACTGCACACTGATGGTATATTTTATCGTACAAATTACTTATAACCAACGTAAATAAGAATAATACCAATTTAACTTGATCAGTGTATTGTTTATCTAAACCTCTACGGGGAGGAAAGGAGTCCCATACTTCCACAATACTAGTTTCACATTTTACGAGCACCATATACCAGTGCCGGCGGAGGTCGTTGACTAGAATAAAAATCTGTAACACCGTAGAATGTGAATTGTAAAATTCAAATAATTTATACAATTTTCAAACATTTACAGAACAGACTCTTCTTACGAACTATGGAATGATGTAGCCGAAGTTAAAATGATAAATACAGAGACTAGATACTTACTGAATCGCAGTTTTTAAAGTTTGGCATATGTGTCTCCTTGAATTTACCCATAATAACCTTCAATGACTTCATCGACAAATCTTTACAGGTCAATGCAAGGTACCAAAAGAAGAAACAATTAAAAAAAGAAAATAATTTTATAACAATGTATGATGAGTGGCAAAAGCAATTTATAAAACAGAGGAAACGATCAGTGCATACGGCAAAGTAAGTTGGAAGGAACCAAATAGACAGTCTCATTGGACTGTTGTTGGACTGGTGGTTGATTTGCAACAAATGAGCAACAACATCTATAACCTGGAAAACAACAAGTACATAAAGAAATAACTTTGTAAGTTCACAGGAAGAAAAACAGCAATAAATAACTTACTGTTAGTGTACGGGTATGTAGAAAATTAACCTCATTGGTGACGAATTGACAGGGTTGAAGTGATCTATACACTTTTTGTTCAATGACTAAATCACCGCATTCAAATATGGTTTCACTGCGTATGTGTATAAAACGGTCATTCATATAAAAAATTAAATTACATACAAATACATACCAAGGATTAGGGATAATAAGTAGTTGCAAAGAGTAATGATGATGCATATTCATGTGGTAGATCCGTGTCAAAAATGTATGAGATAATTACATCACCCGGGGGTGGCAGCCGAAAGGATATTTCAAAAGGTCCGTACCGATAGGTTCGCCCCTCATTATTTGGTGACTGTCGGGCATTTGTCACGCGCACGTGACCGGTCGTATTTTGCATTATACATTAGAAAAAAAAATTACAAAGGGTATATGTACAAGCAAAGTTATTGTTAATATTGTAAATAGTGACAGACACGTACAAACCTCGTCCACTTTGCATACAGATGGAACCTACGGGTCTTCATTTGCTTTTGCTGGGTTCCTATCGCTGGATGAAACATTAAGGACCCCGTACTGCATATTCTCAATAGTATCCACGCCGGGTTGTGCTCGCGGAGGCGGGATGATCTGTTGACTTGACTGATTTAAACAACCGATATCCACTGAAACATCCGTTAAACGTGGATCGGCATAATGAGAGGTAGTACCAATGTCATCAACATGTTGTTTTCCTTTGTTGCCCTTCATTGTCCTCTTGAAGACGACATCCATCAGGTTGTTGAACTTGGACATGAGCTTGGTGACCTTGGTCCTTAGTGTAATGACCTTAACCCTGACGGACTGAATTTTAACCCACAACGTCTTGAACACGTGATCGTGACCACACGGGCCTTTGATTGTGGTGGCATCAGTTAACCGATTCACGAAGCTGTTAAGTGCAGGGGATGGGGCAACCACCGGATGTTATCCGCTGCGTGATGCATTTCGGACATATTGAGGAACGGCCACCTGCATGCAACGCACATTAAATTAATTAGTTTTATCCGATTTGAAATGGATGAGACTATTAGTAGTTAAAAAAAATTATTGAAATGTCATAAATTTAGCAGTGTATCTCCTTACTGTGAAGTCCGCCTGCGGTTTGGAGATGGCGGAAAAAAGTTCTTATTATCAACTACAGGAGGATCCAATTGAACAAAATCGAGATAAAATAGCTGAACACAAGTAAATTAGTGAAAATTTGATAATTATGATGACGTTACAGGGAGTAAATTGAAAATTTAAGAAAAAAACGTTTTGTACCTAAAGAACAACAAGCAACCAGTTACGCATCGTGTCTTCGACAATGTGCTACTTTTTTAAAACTTATCAATGCCATCGCACAGGACGTTGGAGCACCAGGTAGACCAATCCATACAAGGGATGACAACAACATTGGTAAGAGGTGCGACGAAATCTGCACTTAGAAAATCTGAATTTCCAAGTGCAAGGAGAGAGCCCAACAAGAACAAGCAGAATGTAATTTTGAATTTTGTACTGGCTGAGGCTATGTCAAGAAGGCATCTCTCTAAGTGATTAATGCATATTCCACGACCACTTACAGAGAACTTAGACGCCCATTCACTCACTGAGGGATGCTCTCCGTCCATGGGAATCGACTATCCCTGGTTGGGGACACCCATAATGTCGGCGAAAGTATAGGAGTCCAGGGTGATGGTCTTCCCATGGATGCAGAGTGAACGCGAAATGACGTTAAAGTTTCAGACTAGCCAAAGGCACAACCCTCGACGAAGCCGCCCGTTGTGGATAAGAAGGATGTTGCCAAAACCAATATCATTGACAGCTTTTTTTTGGACGTCGGACAGCCCACTAACAACCCGGAACAAACGCAAAGGGGTACAACGAGTGGTGAACGTTTGATCGACGTGAAAGTTGTCTAAATCGATGGGAATATCTTTGTCTTCAGGTGAGCCGCTACGGCCCCCTAGTACACAGGGGATAATTTCTTGTTGTTGTTGTTGTTGTTGTTGTTGATCTTTGTCATACCTCCCATACCGTAACTTTTCTTCAACAGGTAATAACTTCCACATTTCAGCAATCTATTTATTTATATGAAGAAAATTTTAAAAATTATAAATTTATAGTGTTAGTAAGAAACAATAGACTAACCCAGTCAGTAACATGTAAAAATAATTATTTTCAAACGCTTTTGGGTATACCTTAGTTTTCCCCTCACTATCGGTGCGTCGTGCCTCTTGTTTGCTAACATATGACAATTTAAAGTTACTTGGACTTATAGAAGTAAGTTATTAAGCTCGTAATCTATAAAAATAATGTAATTTATTACGCACAAGTAGTAAAAAAAGCTCAATCTGCCAGTCCTGACTTTCACAATCGAAGATGAATCCATAATGATTGGATAACAATCAACCCATATAAGATGACTGTAAAACACTGTTTTACACAACAAAAGGTTAGTAATCAATAAGTAAGTAAATGTCCGTTTCTTTATAGCATTGCATAACAATACAAACATAAACCAAATTAGTTATAGGATCGAACAATAACCATATTGATAGCCACAAAACATGGATTGTAAACATAGGTGGCGTTGTTACACTTAAGTCTTCCAAACACTGGATGAGTGTTGAGGAAAGTCTAAGTTTCCAACAGATATACGTCTACTAAACAAATTCCCCAACTTTACTAAACGAACACGGATTTATGCATCACAAGTTCAGGTAAAACGTACCTTCGACAGTTAATGTTTAAAACTCCTTCCCTCAATGCAGTTAACAAAATTGGATTATAATGATATATAATAATTTGTATATCCTGTAAAACTAGTACACAAGTATAAGATAACCTTCATTACTTACTCCATTACTGCATCTCATTGACCACCAAGATACCAATTTTTAACAACGAACATTATAGGATAGGCAGCGGCTGCTTTTGTAGCAAGCTGAGAATGCAATTGCATATCAAATAGATTGCGGTGTCAAATATGTGATGGAATATTAAAATTCAAACATTGTAGGTCCTCAAAAGCTAAATATTTAACACTTCGATATACCAAATCCAGAACTTGATGCTTTCAACCAAAATAAACCCTCAAAATTGAAGATTTTTAATACCCATTATCGTACAGTAGTGCGGATTGCAAAACAGTAAACCCAAGAAATTGAAAATTTTTGTATACTAGGAAACTTACCTTTTGACGATTATTAAAGACCCTAACCTTACAAGATGAAGTTTGTAAAAACCAAAACCCGAAAAGTGACAGGGACTGTAGACAATGCAAATCAATAAAAAAATAGTTTCTATTAAAAAAGCAAAGAAGCTAGCATAACATTACCAGTGAGTTGAAGCTAGCAAGTACCAAACCCCAAACCTTACAGGTTCCTGCAAAATAGAAGAAACAGGGCAAAAGACAGAGACTGGAGGTAGGGAAAATCAATGATAACAGTTTAAATTGAGGAAAGTGATAGAAATAAAGAGAAGAAAGGGAGCAAAGGGGAACCTTACCTGTTGAAGTTTACAATAACCGAACCACAAACCCAAACGACGTTAAAAGTTTGTTAAAGATAGAAGAAATAGCAAAGGAGAGGGAAAGTCGAGATTGAGAATGTAGATGCAGAAAGAGTGAACTGATGGATTTTTTTTTTTTTTTATTAAAACTTGTTTTTGAAATGCTAACTTGAGCGGTGTCAAAAAAAAAAAAAAAAGAAATGCTAACTTGAGCAACCGGTTGCCTATTTCAGTTACCATCTACAATTTTTTATTTATTATCCGTTGGATGAGAAAACAACTCATCCAACGGCTATGGTTTGACAAAAAAGTGCCGGTATGATACCGGCACTTTTTTGTCCTGACATTGTAGCCGAACCCTATTAATATATGTATACACCCCACAAATTGTTATTATTATTATCGCATAAACTTTTTGTTCTTAATTTTTTTACTCTATATATAAATTCAGTCAGAGTCAGTTTAAGTGGAACATTCGATTACTGACTTGATCGTCGAAGGGTTGGCATCGACAACCAGTCGATATCTCCTTTTCTCATTGTGCTTTCTTTTGCAGGGTAGTTAACTCAAAAATGAATTATCGACGAACAGTACATTTACTGTATCAAAATATGTATATGTATATATATATATATATATATATATATATATAAATAGCATGAATTCAAATGCATTAGTGATATTACTATAACACTTCCATAAAAAAAAAGGTTGAAAAAATCTGGTGGTTGTTAATCCACTTCTATAGTGGTTAATCCACTTAAGTGGAAATGAAGTTATTGGTGAAATTGTACTGGGTCATTTTATAGTGGACGACCTTGACGGCTTGACCCCTGAGTCTTGATATTGATCATTGATGGCTCCTCTGGTGATTGCTGCTCATTGAACATTATCTCCAGCTCAATCAACTCTGGCTTTAAATTTCTTCAATTATTTACTATATATATAAAAGAAGATATGAAAAAGAAAAGAAAAGAATTTTTTACTTTGTATATAATTTCATGAACTTCAAAAAGAAGTATTGTAGTGGTTCAGTTAGGTGATTTATTTATTTATTTATTTATTTGTTTATTTATTTTTCTTTATCCAACACCGTAAATTTAAACCAAAATATTCCAACATAATATGAGCGGAATTAAATCTCAAGCTATCTTATAGAATTATAAGAGCACTTGTCAGTAAAACTATATAGCTAGCTAGCATCCTCATTAGTGCTTTACTCATCTGTATAATAAAAATGAAAATCAATAAGTTAGTTTGTTTAACAAATGAATATGGGCATTTACCATGTATGAGTAGTTTTTTCCTTTTTATTGTGAGCGTAGATGTCTCCCGTTATGGGAATAGATATCCAGATTGTACGTTTAGTTATTGATCTCGGCAGGTCCCGGTAGTTGTTAATTTTGTAATTGTACACTTTAAAAAAACAAATGAATATGGACACATTCACTCATAGCTCAAGTGATTAGTGCACCTCCCTCCAACTTCAGTAGTGAGGGTTTAATTCCCACCATGCATATTTATCAGCATGTGTGGGCAGTTTTCTCTCCGGCCCCAGTAGTCATTAATTTTGTAATTGTACCCCCTTAAAAAAAAAAAAAAAAAAAAAACACTTTCAACTTAATTGCCTTCTCTGCATGTTGAACCCACTTGTAGGTTGAAGAAGAAGTTTCACTATCGGCTGCAATTCATAGACAACACGGTTTATGTTCATTCAATCTTATGGTGAACTTTGATAAAGATATTGAGCTTTGTAGATTGATAGATCATGGACGGTAGAAATCTTAATTTATTTTTTATAATATTTTAAATATAAATTAAAATAACTAAAATACCCCAAAAATCTCAGTTCAATAATGGATCCACTATTAAAGTGGTTGATCCATTTCGGTGGAAATGAAGTTATTAGTAGTAGACGAAATGAAATTGTTTTGGTCATTTTATAGTGGATGACCTTGACCCTCTTGATAATTCTTTCCATTTAATTAAAATCAAAGACATGTGAATTTAATGATTAGGATTTTATGTTATATTCTCCTTCTTTATAAAAAGTTTTAACACATCTAAAAACATGTGACACATATCCAATTTAATAGTTAGGATTTTATGTAAAAGTTTAGGAAAAACTTAGGTTTGAAGAAAATCGTAATCCTTTTCATTTTCTCGCGGCTATTGTCAAGAAGTTTGATTATTATTTATTATATATCTCACTCAATCTGTAAATGTCTTAAGTTCAAAATGCGGTACCATGGGTACATTAAAAATTGAAAAACATGTTTTAAAAAGTGAAACTATTATTATTGGTAGTGTCGTGACAATTGATTCAAAACATTAATTAAAAGATTATATCTACAGTTTACCTACCTTTATTTGTTATATGGTGTGTTACCATACTATTATGTATATAGTGTATAGTATGGTACTCTATTATATTAGTATATTATTTCCATGTATATTATTATATTAGTATTTCCATCTATAAATAGACTTCGAATGTAATCAACAATACACTGTGAAATACAATTATCTGTTTTACTATCATGGTATCAGAGCTATGGTTATCTAAGCTCTAAAATTTTCTCCGATCAGTTTCCTCTTACAGATCTGGTCTCTTCCCATTTCCTGGTGTTGCTCCCTCCTGGTGTTGGTTTCCATGCTAATCTGGTTCTACTTCCCTCCAGATCACCTCTTGCCATCACTGTCCTCCGTGCTGCACCGCCGTTGCTGATTTTTTTTTTCGCTCACCACCACTGCCATCTGAACCGCCTCCTTCTCCCGGTTCCAACTCCACTGGAATCACGGTCATCGGGCCCCCACCGGCTCCTCACGCTCTCACCCACGCAGCCTGCGCTCCACAGCCATCTCGCCTTCCTTTTTCTTCCGATCCGCCGCCGTTGCTGAAATTTTTCGCTCACCACCACTTCCATTTGGACCGCCTCCTCTTCTCGGTTCCAACGCCACCGGAATCGCGATCATCAGCCGACCACCGGCTCCGCACGCTCCTCCACGCGCCGCCCACACGTTCCTTCTTTTCTCCGCCGATCTCGCCAATCGCTGGCGAATTTATTCTCACCTCCGGCACCGCTGAACTTATCAGCCGACAAGCTTCCCTGATCTGGTCTTCTTACGGGCCATCGTCCTCCATCGTGCCTCCACCGCCGCCGCTGAGACTGTTGTGGTACATTCCACCAATTCAGTTGGCAAATTACAGTCTCCACCCTTGACTGGTTAATTATTGTATTTCCCCTGGACTGGTTAATTACAGTATTAACCCCTTGATTATTCTTTTTATTATTATTACCTGGCTATTTTTCATTATTTATTATGAAAAATTCATGGAAATTGGATGTGTCTCAGCCTATTCAAGTTATTTTAGATGGGCCCAATTATATTTTATGGGCTCAAGTAATATAAAGCTTTCTTAAAGGGCGAAAATTATGGCGTTATGTCACTGGAGATATTCCCAAACCCGTTAAAATAACCACTGAGACTGATGCTAAATTTTTTGAGTGGCTTGATGATTGGGATAGCATACATCATCAGATTATGACCTAGTTTCGTAATACCTCGGTTCCATCTATCAATCTCCAGTTTGATAGATTTGAAACCGCCAAATCTCTTTGGGACTTCTTGGCTACCAGGTACACTGCCTCTGATCTTTCCCATCAGTATCTTTTATTACGCACTATTCATCAACTGCGACAGGAACCTCGTCAGTCTATTGCTGACTTCCACTCCAAAATGCAGTTTGTCTGGGATCAACTAGCTCTTTCGGAACCTACTTGGACGGATACTACAGATGCTGTTAAATTCACTATTTACAGAGATCAGCAGCACTTGATACAATTTCTTATGGCTCTACATGACACCTTTGAGCCTACTCGTGCATCTCTCCTTCATCGCCATCCACTGCCTACTCTTAAGAAAGCTATTTCTGAGCTTATTTCTGAGGAGACCCGTCTCGCCACACTTCAGAGTCAACAGATGAATGCTGCTTTAGTTTCTCATTCTAAGCAGTCTTTCAAACAGAAACTCATTTGTCGATATTGTCGCGAGCCAAGCCATTCAGTTCTGCAATGTCCCACCAGACGTTGTAAACATTGTCATAAGCTTGGACCGGGTCATTATCTTGATTATTGTCCCAGCAATCCTGATAAGAGAGGTGTTTCTACCAAACCCAATGATGCTCCTTTCCAGAACTTCAAACACAGTCAACAATTATCTGCTGCCACTGCTGCTAACACACACGGTACTGCTGGTCATGATCCAGAATCAGCTTCATTTTCCGTTCATGATCTTGAATCCATAGTGAATAAAATTCTCTCCAAGTCAGGTAATTCCTCCATTTCTGCTTTATCAATATCTGCAAGTAATCATTCTTGGTACTTTGATTCTACCTGTTGTAATCATATGACCTCTGATCCTTCTTTATTTTCGACAAAATCATCTAATCCCTTATTACCTGTCATTTATACTGCTGATGGCTCTTCGATGAATGTTCAGCATGTGGGTCACATTTCTTCAAATCATCTTTCATTGTCTGATGCTTATTTCATTCCTCAACTTACATTGAATCTTCTTTCTGTGGGTCAATTATATGATCTTGGTCTTGATGTTATTTTTTCCTCTTCTGGTTGTCATGTGCAGGATCCGCAAACGGGAAAGTCGCTTGGAATAGGCCGTAAAGTTGGACGCTTGTTTGAGCTTATTAGTTTTCATCTACCTTCTCATGTCCTTTCACCACATCAATCTGCTGCTTCTGTGTCGTCCTCATTGAGTCTTTGGCACTCACGGTTAGGTCACGTTTCCTATAGTCGTTTGCGCTCTTTAATATCTAGTGGACACTTGGGCTCTGTAACGGATGAACATTTTGATTGTCTTTCTTGTCAATTAGCAAAACAACATGCTCTGCCTTTCAATAACAGTGATTCAACTTCACATGCACCTTTTGATTTGATCCATTCTGATATTTGGGGGCCCTCACCCACCACTACCATGGGGGGATCCAAATATTTTGTTATCTTTGTGGATGATTATTCTCGATATACATGACTTTATCTTTTGTATAGTAGATCTGAGTTTTCTAAAATTTATTTTGACTTTGCTAATATGATTAAAACTCAGTTCTCTAAAACTATCAAAATTTTTCGTACGGATAATGCTATGGAATATAAGGATGCAGCCTTCTTAAATTTTTTGCATCAAAATGGAACCATTTGTCATAGGTCTTGCCCAGGGACATCTCAACAAAATGGGCGTGCAGAGCGCAAACACAGACACATTCTTGAAACTGTCCGTGCACTTCTTATCTCTTCCGCATGTCCTGAACATTTTTGTAGGGAAGCTGCATTAACTGCAGTATATACTACCAATCGAGTTCCTTCACTTGTCATCAACAATCAAACTCCTTATGAACGACTTTATGGTACCCCTCCAACTTACCAAACCCTTAAGGTTTTTGGATGTTCCTGTCTTGTTCTTCTTCAACCTCATGAGCATACCAAGTTAGAACCACAGTCTCGCTTGTGCTGCTTCCTTGGCTATGGTATTGAACACAAAGGTTATCGATGTTGGGATCCCATTTCGAATCGTCTTCGTATATCTCGTCATGTTGTTTTTTGGGAGCATAAAATATTTTCTACTATATCAAAATTTCATATTTCACATACTTCATCTTCAAATTTCTTTATCGATCCCACTATTCCTTTGTTCCCAGCTGACATTGACCCAGGTACATCCCATGAGACTTAAACAAGTGCTCCAGATTGTACTCTGCCAACTCCCGAGTTATCTGAACCGCATGCTGATCCTGTACCAGAGTTTTCCCATCCTTCTATCCCTCATGTTCGACAATCTAATCGAGTAAGGACACCATCTGTTAAACTTTGAGATTTTCATTGTTTCTCTACTATTCTTTCCTTGCATGAGCCTCAATCATATAAGGAGGCCAACTCTAACCCTGTTTGGCAACAAGCTATGGTAGTAAAATTACAGGCTCTTGACAAAACTCACACTTGGGATATGGTTGATCTTCCTCCAAATAAGACTATAGTGGGATGCAAATGGGTATATAAGATCAAAACCAAGTCTGATGGCTCCGTTGAACGACATAAAGCCCGCCTTGTAGTAAGGGGCTTTACACAGGAGTATGGGATTGATTATGAGGAAACATTTGCACCAGTTGCTAGACTTACATCTGTTCGCAGCTTACTAGCTGTTGCTGCGGTTCGACGATAGAATTTATTTCAGATGGATGTGAAAAATGCATTCCTTAATGATGATCTTACTGAAGAAGTTTACATGAAGCCTCCTCCAGGGTATAATCATCCTCCAAATAAAGTGTGCAGACTTCAACGTGCATTATATGGCCTCAAACAAGCTCCTCGGGCCTGGTTTGCCAAATTTTCCACTACCATCCAGCAATTTGGTTTTCTCTCTAGCTCTTATGATTCTGCATTATTTATTAGCAAGACTGATCATGGTTGCATTTTCTTGTTACTTTATGTGGATGACATGATTATCACAGGAGATGACCTTACTGGTATTTCTGATTTCAAAGACTTTCTTCGGCAACACTTTGAAATGAAAGATCTTGGAAATCTTAGTTTTTTCCTTGGTCTTGAAGTTTCTTTTGATTCTAATGGTTTTTATCTTTCTCAAGCCAAATATGTTTCTGATCTTCTTGCTCGAGCAGGTTTGACTGATAGTAAGACTACTGCCAGTCCTTTGGAGGCCAATGTCAGACTAACACCCTTGGAGGGTACACCGCTCAGTTATCCTACTCTTTATCGTCAACTTGTTAGTAGTCTTGTTTATTTAACAGTGACTCGACCGGATATTGCGTATGTTGTACATATGGTCAGTCAGTTCATGACCGCTTCACACTCCTCTCATTTTGCAGCTGTTCTTCATATTCTCCGGTATCTCAAAGGCACTATGTTTCATGGTCTTCATTTCTCTGCTCATTCATCTCTAGATTTACAAGCATATTCAGATGCTGATTGGGCCGGTGATCCTACTGATCGATGATCTACTACTGGATTCTGTTTCTTTCTTGGAGACTCTCTCATTTCCTGGCGTAGTAAGAAGCAAACTGTTACTGCACGTTCTAGTACTGAGGCTGAATATCGTGCCATTGCTGATGCTACTCAAGAACTTCTCTGGTTACGTTGGTTACTTGGTGATCTGGGAGTCAAACAGTCAACTGCTACTCCTCTCTATTGTGACAATCGTAGTGCTATTCAGATCACTCACAATGATGTTTTTTATGAACGTACTAAACATATTGAAATTGATTGTCACTTTGTTCCTCAGCATGTCACTCAAGGTACTGTTAAGCTCCTTTCCGTCTCCTCCACTAATCAGCCTGCTGATATCTTCACCAAAGCTCATTATCCTGGACGTTTTCGCGATTTGATTTCCAAACTCAAGCTTGTTTCTGTCTCACCATCTTGAGTTTGCGAGGGAATGTTACCATACTATTATGTATATAGTGTATAGTATGGTACTCTATTATATTAGTATATTATTTCCATGTATATTATTATATTAGTATTTCCATTTATAAATAGGCTTCGAATGTAATCAACAATACACTGTGAAATACAATTCTCTGTTTCACTATCATGGTGAACTAAATAATGCACTAATGCTAAAAACCTGGTTCTGCAAAAGAGCTGAAATGGTGTAATTTAAATAATCATTTTTTATATTCAATCTTTGATGTCTAGTTTAAATATAGCTTCTATCTCCTTTATTTTCAGGTTAGGAAATAGTGTTGCTCATGGCATTGTCAAGAGAGCTTTTGATCTTGATGTCCCTTGTTTGTGGACTTGTTCTTTTCCTATTTGGTTGTCCAAATTATTCCAGGTTGATGTTGTTTCTTTTTCTTCCCTTTTTGGTGAATGAAATTTCTTTCGTTTAATAAATAAATAAATAAATAATGCACTAATGATACCGGTCATACCGGCACTTTTTAGTTCTCGCATTGTAGCCGAACCCTATTAATATATGTACACACCACTTATTATTATTATTGGATAAACTTCTTGTTCTTAATTTTTTTACTCTATATATAAATTCAGTCTTAAATTTAAATTCAATCAGAGTCATTTTAAGTGGAATATTCGATTACTGACTTGATCGTCGGAGGGTTGGTACCAACAACCAGTCGATATCTCCTTCTCACATTGTGCTTTCTTTTGCAGGGTAGTTAACTTAAAAATGAATTCTCGACAAACAGTACATTTACTGTATCAAAATATGTATATATATATATATATATATATATATATATATATATATATATATATATAAATATAATAGCCTGAATTCAAATGCATTAATGCTATTACTATAACACTTCCATAAAAAAAGTTGAAAAAATCTGGTGGTTGTTGATCCACTTCTATAGTGGTTCATCCGCTTAAGTGGAAATGAAGTTATTGGTGAAATTGTATTGGGTCATTTTATAGTGGACATCCTTGACGGCTTGACCCCCTGAGTCTTGATATTGATCATTGATGGCTCCTCTGGTGATTGCTGCTCATTGAACATTATCTCCAGCTCAATCAACTCTGGCTTTAAATTTCTTCAATTATTTACTATATATATAAAAGAAGATATGAAAAAGAAAAGAAAAGAATTTTTTACTTTGTATATAATTTCATGAACTTCAAAAAGAAGTATTGTAGTGGTTCAGTTAGGTGATTTATTTATTTATTTATTTGTTTATTTATTTTTCTTTATCCAACACCGTAAATTTAAACCAAAATATTCCAACATAATATGAGCGGAATTTAATCTCAAGCGATCTTATAGAATTATAAGAGAACTTGTCAGTAAAACTATATAGCTAGCTAGCATCCTCATTATGCTTTACTCATCTGTATAATAAAAATGAAAATCAATAAGTTAGTTTGTTTAACAAATGAATATGGTCATTTACCAGGTATGGGTAGTCTTTTCCTCTTTATTGTGAGAGTATATATCTCCCGTTATGGGAGTAGATATCCAAACTGTACGTTTATTTATTGATCTCGGCAGATCCCGGTAATTGTTCATTTTGTAATTGTACACTTTAAAAAAAAACAAATAAATATGGACACATTCACTCATAGCTCAAGTGATTAGTGCACATCCCTTCCACTTCAGTAGTGAGGGTTCAATTCCCACCATGTGTAACACCCCCTGACCCGACCCGACTGGATCGACCCAAGGAGCGCTACCGGGTTTTCAAGACACTTTATAAATTTCAAACAGTGAAAATCATATAATTTATATGTTAAAAATATGTTTCTAGTGAGCGCATCAAACTGTATTTTCAAAAATTTCGGCAGAGTTTCCTCTATTTTTCGGATTTCCCAAAACCTGTTTTCAATAAAACAAATATAATACAATGTCAACACTTCTATATCCACATTTTCAAATCCATGCGCACTCTACCGTTTAGTGCGACTTTCAAACGGTTTCAAATAAAACATATAAAATTAATATTTACAAATATTTGAAAAGAATATAAATCATAAAGCAATTATTACAAAACATATATATACCTGTCGAATTACAGATTTCTGTATATGCATGCTTCACTAAATACAATATACAATTTTAATTCAATTGTAACTACTCAAAAGAAACTGTGACTCTGGACCTTCAATCTGCTGTACTTCTTCTCTATTCTTTGTTTCCCTCTATGTCTCTGATACTTGCGCGTGATAAAATCAACGCGCTAAGCAATAATGCCTAGTGGGTGTACACTAAACTCAAGTATCAAAATCAATAATCATTTCATAATAAAAATATTCCAATATGATCGTATAAAAACATTTCAATTTTCAACTTTCTGAAATAAGTCATATAAAAACAGTTTAATAAAAGCATCTAAATTCAATCAGTAATGCATACAACATTTAGTTTTCAATTCTTTTATTCATACACACATTTTCTTCATTCTGTAACATTTTATTTATATAATCATTCTCCATTTTGGTCGTATACTCAGCATACATTTCAATATCTGTAACATCAGTGTAACGTGCACCTCCGGGATTCGCCTAAACTGGACTAAGCCAGGTTTGCCCCTCGAGATGTAACTATCAGGAATATCAGTACAATATCTATCTCTGGGATTCGCCTAAACTGGAGTATATCAGGTTTGCCCCGCGAGATATAACAGTCATAGATACAGTGCACTGGCTATCTCTGGGATTCGCCTAAACTGGACTCAGTCAGGTTTGCCCCGCGAGATATAACAGTCATAGATACAGTGCACTGGCTATCTCCGGGATTCGCCTAAACTGGACTCAGCCAGGTTTGCCCCGCGAGATACAGCAGTCATCACTATCAGTACAATGGCTATCTCCGGGATTCGCTTAAACTGGACTTTGCCAGGTTTGCCCCGCGAGATGCAACAATCAGCAATATCATCAATGCAATAGCTATCTCCGGGATTCGCCTAAACTGGACTATGCCAGGTTTGCCCCGCGAGATGCAACAGTCATCATTATTTATCTCCGGGATTCGCCTAAACTGGTCCTTGCCAGGTTTGCCTCGCGAGATACAGCAGTCTCAACTCGTTATATTCAACAATAATTCACAAATCAAAATTACATTCAAGTATCAGAAGTTACAAACGATATTCGTAATACAAACTTCGTAAATTTTTATATCCAAACCTTCCGTTTCTTTCACAATCAACAATTAATTTCACAAAACCAAAACTTTCATTTATATTCCTACCAATCCATTCCACTCTTATTTTCAAATCGTGTTTACGAAACAATAATTATATACGATTGTTCCAAAAATCGTTTCCAAACATTACTCGCAAAACAATGTATTCGAAACCATAGAAATTTCATTATACTATCATATTCCCTAATTATTTTTCAGACAGTTTCTAACAATTTTCGGAAACAAAACATAATTAGACAAAATCCATAAATAAATTTAATGATCAATTTAACGAAATATCGAAAATTCAAATGAAAATATATAACGAAAATTATCACAAATGCAAAGATCAGTGTACACCTACCTGGATTCCATTTTTACGCTTGTTTCCTTCTGGATTTCCCTTTTTCCCTTTCTCTTTTCCTTTTTCTCTTTCTTCTTCTCTTTTCTTTTCTTCTTTTTCTTTTCTTCTTCTTCTTCTTCTCTCTCTTCTTCTTCTTCTTCTCTTCTTCTTCTTCTTTTTCTTTTCTTTCTTTCTCGGTCTCTCTTTCTCTCTATTTTCCTCTCTTTCTGTTTTCTGGAGACTTCACGTCTCTTATTTTTTTTTATAAAATTTTGGTCGTCGCGACCTGTGGTCGCGGTGACCAGGTCGCGTTGCTCTCTGGAGCAACTCCACCGCCTTCATCGCGATCACCCATCGCGGTACCCTGGTCGCGATGCTCACTGCCAGGATTTTCACTTTTTCATCACGAGCTAGTTATCGCGATCTTTGGTCGCGATAACCAGGTCGCAGTGCTCACTGCTAAAAATCACCATTCTTCATCGCGATCTGTGGTCGCGATGGCCAGGTCGCGATACTCACTGTCCCAATTTTTCACTCTTCTCTTCATGCATCATTTTCGACCGTTCAATTTGGTCCACTTGGAAACCATAAAAATAAACATACATTTAATTATGTTTTACACCCCTCAACTCACAAATATTTTATCCACGTATTCAAAATTAATTACTCAAAAGTTGGGATGTTACACCATGCACATTTATCAGTATGTGTGGGTAGTTTTTTCTCCGGCCCTAGCAGTCATTAATCTTGTAACTGTACCCCCTTAAAAAAAATTTTCAACTTAATTGCCTTCTCTGCATGTTGAACCCACTTGTAGGTTGAAGAAGAAGTTTCATTATCGATTGCAATTCATGGACAACATGGTTTATGTTCATTCGATCTTATGGTGAACTTTGATAAAGATATTGAGCTTTATAGATTGATAGATCATGGACGGTAGAAATCTTAATTTATTTTTTATAATATTTTAAATATAAATTAAAATAACTAAAATACCCCAAAAATCTCAGTTCAACAATGGATCAACTATTAAAGTGGTTGATCCATTTCGGTGGAAACGAAGTTATTAGTAGTAGACGAAATGAAATTGTGTGGAAATGAAGTTATTGGTAGTAGACGAAATGAAATTGTTTTGGTCATTTTATAGTGGATGACCTTGACCCTCTTGATAATTCTTTCCATTTAATTAAAATCAAAGACATATGAATTTAATGGTTAGGATTTTATGTTCTATTCTCCTTCTTTTTAAAAGGTTTTTACACATCTAAAGACATGTGACACATATCCAATTTAATAGTTAGGATTTTATGTAAAATCTTAGGAAAAACTTAGGTTTGGAGAGAATCGTAATCCTTTTCATTTTCTCGCGGCTATTGTCAAGAAGTTTGATTATTATTTATTATATATCTCACTCAGTCTGTAAGTGTCTTAAGTTTGAAATGCGGTACCATGGGTACATTAAAAATTGAAAAACATGTTTTAAAAAGTGAAACTGTTATTATTGGTAGAGTCGTGACAATTGATTCAAAACATTAATTAAAAGATTATATCTACAGTTTACCTACCTTTATTTGATATAAGGTGAACTAAATAATGCACTAATGCTTATCATGTGGTTTTAAATTAAGTAATAATGTCAAGTTTAATGAAATTGCAATACCGTGTGTGATACTCCATCGTCAAAAAGTTAAATTATGTTAGTAGGTGGTGGTATATTTAGTATTGAATATTAAATTATATTTTTTTGATAGTTTATTTAGTTTTTGTAGAAAACTTTAAACTCCATTTTTCGGTCTCACAATAACAAGATTTTTTATCGTAATTTCCGTTTTAATGGCTAACTGCTTATAGTCATACATGTATACACCACACAACTGTCATCATTATTATTGGATAAACTTCTTATTGTTAGTTCTTTTACTCTATATATAAATTCAGTCTTAGATTAAAATTTCTTAAATTATTTACTCTATATACATATAATAAGATATGAGAAAGAAAAACAAAAAAAAAAGAAATATTTACTTTGTATATAATGTCATGAACTTCAAAACGAACTATTGTAGCGGTTCGGTTTGACAATTTATTTATTTATTTTTCTTTATCCAATTCCGTAAATTTAAACAAAAATTTATGTGAGCCGAATTTGATTAAGATTCCTGATATAATTATAAGAGGACTTGTCAGTAAACCTATACAGCTAGCTAGTATTCTCATTAGTGGTTTACTTATCAAATAAGTTGGTTTGATTAACAAATGAATATGAAAATTAATATAATTAGAATTAATACCAGTGTTAAGATGTTGAGATATATTATTACTACTTTGCTTGACTTAAGTACGTATAGAAAAGGAAAACGAGGTAGTGAAACTTTGATTAAGTAAAGCCAACAAACCATAGACTTCTGACAATCAAAGGTTCAACGATCGATGTGATCACCACATTCAGGGGCACAGTTAGAAAGTTTTCATTGGATGGGCTAATTTAATTTTTATTTTTCTATTTAAAAATTTTATTATTTTGCAAAAAAAAAAAATTATAATAGTCAAATTTCGACAGTATAAAGAAATTTTTATTAATAATAATAAAAAATATATAATTTTCAATATATTATAATTTCCAATGCATCTAATAATTTAATCAATTAAAAAAAAAAAAAAAAAGACTAACCTTCTAGATAGTAGATTGAGCCACTAGGAGACCACACAATAAGATTTTTCAATACATATAAAATAGAAATTTAAGTTTCAATCACAAATACAAAACCTAAAACTAAATACATTATAGAGAATTAAATAAATAAAATTAAAAATAAAAATAATTACATTGGAATCTTCAAATAGAGAGAAAAGTAATATTTAAAGTCTCAAAAAATGGGGTGAGTGAAAAGTTAGGGTTTAGAATTTTAAAATTAAAGTGAAACTAAAAAATAAAAACAAAGAAAATAGTGTGTTTGTCAAGCTGGTGAGAAATTTTTTTTTTTTTTTTTTTTTGAAAAAGTGAGATATTGAAAGGAACAAAACATAGTAGAATGAAGAGATAAATAATTATTTGTTTTAATTTATTTTATTTATATTTGGACTTATTGGACTCTTGAACTAGTTTAGAAAAACATCATCTTATTAAAAAATTTAATTTATTGGACCGAACTTAGTTATTTGTACTAATATGATCTTATTAAAAAAAAATTCTAAACATAATATAATAAATAAAATATATTTTTTTTTTCTCAAAAAACTTGCCAAGCCAAAGGCTTCCTCCACCCCTGTCTACATCCACGGAGCGTACCAGTACTCAATTTCCATTATCAAACTGTTATTTAAAATAGTGAAGTATACACGCTTAGTTTAGACTCTGTTTCACACACGAAACCTAAAGATACAAGGATTTAAATACTAAAACTTTTGAGAGTAAATTGTCGCTCCACAAAATAACTTAAATACTCGACCCCCATGTTATGTCTACATAGCACAACATTACTGTTTCGGATCACAACCTAACAATTTTACTCCAAGACATTTCACAACCGCAATAACTCTAATCATGACTTGCTTTCAATACAATTGATCATTTCTTATTCTTTCTAATTCTATGTTATGAATTGTCTGTGAATTACCCAATCTCTTGATTAACTCACTCCAAGCACGCATATTAGTGAGGTGTACAAGGCAGTTTTCATGTTGTGTAAGTTTTTCACTCACATGTTTCCAATCCCTAATTCCTTCCTTAGCTAATTGACTTCGTGAGTGAATTACTTTAAACAACTTACAACAAAAACAAAACACTCTATCCAACTCTTTTGAGAACACTAGCCATTTTCTATCACAAGTTTCCCCATTTCGTAACATTTGAATGTATAAGTCTGAGAAAAAATGTCTATTATGTTTATCCAAAGTATAATTGATAATATGCTCTCTTTTTGGGCATTTTATTGCGAGTTCATCTCTCATGTTTCCATGAATACTATTCCAAACTCTTGGATCAAAAATATCCAAATCCACTCTTGGTTCTGGGCAAGAGCGGTCGTCATTAGTTTTATTAATTTCATTTTCTACCAATTCTTCTAAATTAGTCTGTTGTTCAGACTCAGTACCTAAATCTTCAACTAAATTTTCTGTGGTTGAAGCATCTAATTTGGAAAAATATTTTCCAAGAGACCCTCTAAGAGATTGAGCAATCTCTTCGTTCTTTTTCTTTTTCAATCTTTTGGCAGATCCAAAAAGTTATTTTCTA
The DNA here is from genome assembly GCA_003430845.1 of Xanthoceras sorbifolium. Classification (NCBI taxonomy): domain Eukaryota; kingdom Viridiplantae; phylum Streptophyta; class Magnoliopsida; order Sapindales; family Sapindaceae; genus Xanthoceras; species Xanthoceras sorbifolium. The sequence continues at coordinate 12,235,337 of CM010614.1, read as the reverse complement.
GGAACCATTTTGCTAATTATAGACCCACTCAAACAAAGACAAACAAAAATAAAACAACTGGAAACATACACTATTATGACATTTAATGATAACAATCTAAATTTCTAATTATTTAATAAAGAACAATAGAACCTGATAATTAAGTGAGATGTGAGTCGAATCACAGCTGCCACACTATTAAAAGATAAAAAGACCAAGAAGTAAGTACAAATAAGACCAAGAAAGATGCATAAACAAGCAAAATAAACTGTTGCAAAAACAACCACAGGTCCACAGTGCAGCACAAACAAAACATTCACAAACTGTTGTAAACAAACAATTTATTTCACATTTGAAGTAGTGAATACACATAAGTCATAACAATTTGATGACACATTTGCTTAGCTATAGTATACGTTTTTCATTTGCATATTTAATGCCAACAAAATGAGCTGAGTACCCACATCATCTATATATGAATCATCCTGCATCAAATAAGGAATCATCAAATTTCAGTCATATACAATTGACATTATTTAAATTTATTGCCATAAAAAATCCATCCTTTGAAGTTTGAAGACATCTAAAATTTAAATTTTACTCGCCAGCAGAATGTTGTATTGAAAAGAAATAACATCAGTATAAAACTTAGAAAATTCAACTGCATAACAAAAGGGGAAAAATCAAGCCAAATAAACCCTAAATCGAAATATGAAAGTAGTGAAATTTGAAACCTGGTAAGAGAAGGATAAAATCGATCGGCAAAGAGTGAGTAACCAGTGTATTTGACAATCGAATATAAGATCAAAAGAAGGATTCGTAAAATTGAAAGGAAGGAGAAAGTAAGGGGCTAAATGGGAGAAGCAAATGAATATAAGATTGAAGAAGGATTCATTACCGTTGAAGGAGATGAGAGACGCCATGCTCTAACAGTCGGGTCAAGATGATCGATGGAGGACCCCAAACATACTCATGGCGATGGCAGATGGCTGTTTGTTCTTCACTTCTTCTTCTGTTCTTCAGACGTTTTACAAAAAAAAAAAAAAAACTATTAATTATTTTGTATAATGGCTGTCGGCTGATAAAGAAAAGAATATAAAAATGGTTTTGTTAAATGGCTAATATAAAAGTAAAAAATGTTTTGGGCACACCTATGAAGTTAAAAAGCATAGCAATTCTGGGCCTCTATCATTAAAAAACTATTTGGGCCAGTAACAGTAATTATTTAAAACATATTTGGTGCCCTCAATGTAAGTTGGGCCAAGGCGATCGCCCTGTTTGTCCTGAGCCTCCGCCGGCTCTGGACCTAGCCTACCTAGACACTCTCGAGTTAAGTTTATGAATTCTGAAACGATGGGTCACACTCATAAAGAACTTAATTAGGATGTTAATTAAATGTTCTGACTAAACAAAAGCGATGGTTGGATAATATAAGAATAAAGAGTTATTTTGGTGTGTTATCCGATTGACAATGCCTCGATCTAATATGCGTGGATTTGACCTAGCCTACCTAGGCACTTACTTGTGGTATGTTGGATTATTGCGACATAGTAACTACTTTTAGGGATTTTTTTAGTTCGTTAAAATTATGCTCATGCAACATATAGCATGAAATGAATGTATGAATGAATGATATTAATTTAGATTTATGTCTTTAAATATCAGCGTTATCTTCTGTATTATTATTTCCTCGCAAACGAAACATTAACCGGGATAACTTTATTAAGTGGAACCAATATGAACGCAATCATGGTCTGCAAAGACCTTAAATCTGTGCTTATGGAGGAATGTCCTCCAGAGCCTATAACCAACACATGACCAATTACCAAGGGTAAGACCGGCAAAGCAAATGTTGCTAAGCCATTTCCTTCTGGTAAAGTAAAGGCTAAGCCCAAAAATAAAGAGCACCACGACTGACTAAGCAAAAGGAAAAATGTTTCCACTGCAAAGAGGTTAATCATTGGAAGAGGAACTGTTTGCAATATTTCGAGGAACTCTCCAATAAGAAGAAAGTGAAAAGTAAATCAGATTTACTTATCATTAAATTTTGTTTAGTGGAAGATGATTCTTCACCTTGAATAGTAGATTCAGGGGCCACTAACTAATTTTGTTCTTCTTTACATTGGAATAATTATTGGCAAAAGCTGGAGGAGGGGTCCTTCACTATGCACATTGGAACAGGGGACGTCGTTTCAGTACAAGTAATGGGAGTTGTTAGACTACAGTTTAATAATTGTTTTCTATCATTGAACAATGTCAATTTCATTCTTGAATTTATAAGGAATTTGATTTCTATATCCAAATTACTTGAAACAGTTTCATAAGGTTTCTTTTAATGATAAATCAGTTGATATTTTAAGAAATGGAATGAATATTTGTTCTGGTATGATAGAAAATAATTTGTATGTTTTAAAACCATTAATTCATACATCACTGCTTAATACTAAATTGTTTAAAGTTGAAAAACCTAAAACAAAGCGACAAAAGATTTCTCTAGTTGATGACACGTATATGTGGCATCTAAGACTTTGACATATAAACCATGATAGAATAAACAGACTAGTAAAAAGCGGATCTCTATGTTAGTTAGAGATCGGTACCTTACCTTTCTGTAAATCTTATTTGGAGGATAAGATGACCAAGAGACCTTTTATAAGAAAAGGGATTAGAGCCACGCAACCGCTTGAGCTTATACATTCAGACGTCTGCGGACCAATGAATGTTGGAGCTAGAGGTGGTTATGAGTATTATGTCACATTTATTGACGACTACTCTAGATACGCGTATATTTACCTAATGCAATGTAAGTGGGAAACTTTTGAAAGGTTCAAAGAATTCTGAGCTGAAGTTGAAAATCAATTAGGCAAAACAATCAAATCACTACGATCGGATCTTGAGGGTGAGTATCTCGACCAAGAGTTTGAAGACTACATGGTTGAGCATGGGATAGTATCCCAACTCACGGCTCCATGTACAGCACAACATAATGGTGTTGCGGAGAGGAGAAATAAGACCTTGATGGAAATGGTGAGATCTATGATTAGTTTCTCATCATTACTATATTCCTTTTGGGGATATGCACTACAAACAGCGACTTACATACTGAATGTAGTTCCATCCAAATCTGTTCCTAAGACTCCGCTAGAGTTGTAGAATGGTCGTAAAGCTAGTTTACGACATTTTCGCATATGGGGATGTCCGGTACATGTACTGAAGAATAGGCGTGGAAAGCTGGAACCTCGTTCACAAGTATGTTTATTTGTAGGGTACTCAAAGGAAACACGAGGTGGATTCTTTTATAATCCACAAGAAAACAAAGTGTTTGTATTGACAAATGCAGCGTTTCTTGAGAAGGATTATATGAGTAATCATAAACCTCGTAGTAAGATTGTGTTAAAAGAGCTAGAACCCGGTACGACCAGTGCTTAGTTAACAAGAGTTGTAGACAATGTTATTATTCGACAAACATCTGATTCAGTTAGGATACACTACCGCCGAGGTGTAGTGGAAGGATTGTTCGACAATCTGATCACTACTTAGGCATTGGAGAGGCACAGGGTGTCGTTTCTAATGATAGTGGGGATGATCCATTGACATTTAGACATGCAATGGAAGATTCTGACAAAGAGGAATGGCTTAAAGTCATGAATCTCGAGATGGAGTCCATGTACTCCAACTCAGTCTGGGAACTTGTAGACTTACCAAATAGGATAAAACCCATAGGATGTAAGTGGATTTACAAGCGTAAGAGATGAGTAGATGAGAAGGTAAAGACCTTCAAGGCAAGGCTAGTGGCTAAGGGTTACACTTAGAAGAAAGGCATTGATTATGATGAAACCTTCTCGCCTGTAGCTATGTTTAAGTCTATTAGGATACTCTTATCCATAGCTGCCTATTTCGATTACGAAATCTGGCAAATGAAAGTCAAGACTGCATTCTTGAATGGCAATTTAGACGAGAGCATCTATATGATGCAACCAGAGGGATTCGTATCCCAAGATCAAGAGCAAAAGGTGTGCAAACTGCAAAGGTCCATTTATGGATTTAAGCAGGTGTCTAGATCTTGGAACATTAGGTTTGATACTGCGATCAAAACCTATGGCTTTGAGCAGAACGTTGATGAGCCTTGTGTATACAAGCACATCATTGACAAGAAAGTAGTTTTTGTAGTCCTTTATGTAGATGATATCCTACTCATTGGGAATGACGTAGGAACATTGTCAAAGGTAAAGGGTTGGCTTGCTAACCAATTCCAAATGAAAGATTTGGGAGAGGCAAGTTATGTTCTTGGGATCCAATTGATAAGGGATCGTAAGAACAAATTGTTAGCGTTGTCTCAAGCATCGTATATCGACAAGATGCTTGTGTGATTCTCCATGCAGAACTCCAAGAAAGGTAGTTTACCTTCAAGACATGGAGTTCACTTGTCTAAAGAACAGTGTCCTAAGACACCTCAAGAAATTGAGGATATGAGACGGATTCCCTATGCGTCTGCAGTAGGCAGTCTTATGTATGCTATGCTATGCACAATACCCAACATCTGCTTCACAGTGAGAGTAGCCAGTAAATATCAGTCCAACCCAATTGGATCATTGGGTTACTGTTAAGCATATTCTAAAGTATCTTCGGAGAACGAGAAACTATATGCTTGTATATTCCCATCCGAATTTGATTCCATAGGGATATACAGATTCTGACTTTCAGTTAAACAGGGATTCAAGGAAATCCACGTCTGGGTCAGTATTCACCCTTGGTGGTGGAGCCATAATTTGGAGGAGTATCAAGCAATCTTGCATTGCTGATTCCACCATGGAAGTCGAGTATGTAGCAGCTTGTGAAGCAGCTAAGGAGGCTGTTTGGCTCCGAAAGTTCTTGAGTGATCTGGAAGTTGTTCCAGATATGGATAGGCCCATGACAATTTATTGTGATAATAGTGGAGTTGTGGCCAATTCCAAAGAACCAAGAAGCCACAAAAGAGGGAAGTATATAGAGAGGAAATATCATCTCATCAGAGAGATAGTGCAGCGAGGAGATGTGGTCGTGACGAAGATTACATCGCAAGATAACTTGGCTGATCCATTTACAAAGACCTTGACGGCTAAAGTGTTTGAAGATCACCTAGAGGGTCTAGGATTACGAGACATGTCCCATCTGCTTTAGTACAAGTGGAAGATTGTTGGGATTTATGCCATAAAGCTTGTAATGGTAAATGGTTAAAGACAATAATAAGAATTATTCAGATTATCATTCGAGTTTATAAATATTTAACGAGCTTCCGCTATGTAAATATTTTATGATGTGTTTATGTTATGTGAATCTTTATAAATTATATTGTAATAAATTGGTTGGTAAGTCGCACTATAATTGGAAGGGTGCGCAAAATTGATTTGAGAATTTGGAAGTTGATTTTATAAACTTTTATCTGTAAACAGGTTTTGGAAAGTCAGAAAAACAGAGGAAACCCTGGCAAGATTTTCTTAAATTCTTTGGACCATTTTCAAAGGTTTTTAATATTATATTTATCTACAGTAAAAGTTAGTTTTTAGTACATTGTAGCGCTCCCTAATTCGGTCCGAGTGGATTTGGGTCAGGGGGTGTTACAAGGCAGCAGATAAGGGTTTTTTTTTTTAATTTATATACCGGGTTATCGATTCGAATCGCGGTTCCAAAATTCGAACCGGGAACCAAATTGGTAATGACCGGTTCCTAAAAAAATGAACCGAACCGATCTATTAAGAATCTTGAACCAATCCAAAACCGGTTTGGACCGATTCGGTTCGGTTCATTGAATTTTTGCCCACCCCTACTCACAACTCTTTCAGTGTCTCGCAGATATCCCTTGGCCCCCCAGATACCCCGCGTCTCTCCGAATATCCCTTGAGTCACATAATCGAGCTCTCTCTATGGTTTCTCCAGGTGTCTCTCTTTTTGTTCTAGTTACTTTAATCTAAGAATAAATCTCGTATTTATAGGCTAAGTATTCATAGTCCCAAAAGGAATTAGAAACTTATCGGGAATAGGAAGTTTTCAAACAAGACATTTTCTAAACCAATCAGATTCTCAAAGACTTATTAGGAATGGGAGGTTCGAAACAAGACATTTCTTAAACCAACCAGATCTCATAAATATAGGAAATCTCGAACAAGACTTCTCCTAAAACAGCTCAAATTCGTCGTCCCGCAGCCTGCGACTTGACCTCTCTGCCACAAATCCACTGTTTCAGGCCTGCATGACCGGCCGCTTCCGACGGCAAGTAAAGGTGCGTCCAGCCTCCTTTTTTAGCTCTATTTCTTCGTTATCTTCATCTTGATCTCTTCTTTCCACTAGTTTTTTAATTGCCTCGATTGAACACCATTTGTTATAATTTCACATCAGTTCATTACGGGAAACCACCCTTTAGCGAGAATTCCGTGAAATAACCTTCATCCCTTTTCTAACAACCATGACTCTCATCACTAAGAATTACCATACCTCACCACAAAGGTACAACCACTTAGGAACAATCCGCCCTAAAATTTCTTCCGGCAACATGTCGAATAAATTGCTGAAAAATATAGTGCAACAACCCCACGTTAGACTTACCGGGAGTTTCTCAGCCCTCAACATCCTTTCTACCACACATCCTGCATCATTGTCTAACCAATGCCCATGGGCAATTGTGGACTCGCTAGTAGCAACATATCCTCTTCCATAGCAACTTGGTGGTTCAACATCATGCCATAAGGATATACATGTCCTCCATCACCATATCCAGTGAAAGACAAACTGCTTGCAACACTTTGAAACCCTTTGATGACTTGCGCTACACCTCACCAGAGTCACCGAGTTTTCAGGGGTTGACTTGTCCTTCAACGCCTTGTATAACCCAGATTGGATCAAAATATCCATGACTTGTACTTGCCACAAAGCATATTTCATCTTCTCATTAAATTTTCAATATTGAGTTCCAAGACATATTTGTTTTGCTAAACCAATACTTAGGCAACCATAGGCTCTGATACAAATTGTTGGACTCCAAGCAATCTTTATTACCAGTTATTGGGAAAAACGTTAATGTGGGCGCTACTTAATATTCACCACAAGAACAAATAATATCTAAACAGAAAAATAAATGAAAGAAGCACAATAATTCAATCACACAACACAAGATTTACGTGAAAACCCAAAATAGAAAAAAAAAAATTATGGCCGTCAGAACGACAAGAGAAAAATATCACTATGTAAAAAATTGTTACAACTACACACTCAATATTGTTTCTCTAACCTCAAACCCCAATTACAACCGATGCCCAAGCTCACAGCTTTCTCAGTGTCTTCCAGATATCCTTTGGTCTCCCTGGATACCCACGGTCTCCCCCGGTATCCCTGGGTCTCCCCCGGATATCCCTTGAGTCACATAACCGAGCTCTCTCTGGTTTTTCCAAATGTCTCTCTTTTTGTTCTAGCTACTTTAACCTAAGAATAAATCTCCTATTTATACACTAAGTATTCATAGTCCCAAAAGGAATAAAAAATCTATCAGGAATAGGAAGTTCTCAAACAAGACACTTCCTAAACCAACTAGATCTCATAAATTTAGAAAATTCTGAACAAAACTTCTCCTAAAACAGCTCAAATTCGTCGTCCCGCAACTGTAGGTTGCGCCACTCACTGTCGCAAATCTGTTGTTTCAGGCCTACAAATCAGCCACTTTCGACGGCACTAAGTATTCATAGTCCCAAAAGGAATCAAAAATCTATCAGGAATAGGAAGTTCTCAAACAAGACACTTCCTAAACCAACTAGATCTCATAAATCTAGAAAATTCTGAACAAAACTTCTCCTAAAACAGCTCAAATTCGTCGTCCCGCAACTGTAGGTTGCGCCACTCACTGCCGCAAATCTGTTCTTTCAGGCCTACAGGATCAGCCACTTTCGACGCCGCGTGAGGAAGAAGAGATAGAAGAAGTGCAACTAACCTCTCAACTATTACACACTCATTTTTCTTTTTTTAATTTTTTTTTTGTTATGGGAACAAAGCCAATTTGTATTTTTTTTATTAGGACAAGTTTTTTTTTTTTTGTTATGGGAACAAGGCTCAATTTGTATTTTTTTTATTATTTTTGGGCAATTTTGTTTTGTTTTTTTTTAGTTTTGGGCCCATTTTGTTATTTTATTTATTTTAACAATAATAAACCATTAGAGTAAAGTGCTACAGTATACCCCAGGCCTTTAAAAGTTTGACCCCTAGTTGAGGGCACCAAAGGGCCACAAATTATTTTTTTTGTCCAGGGTCTCAAAACTTTGTGAGCCGGCCCTGCTACATATATATATATATATATATATATATATATATATATATATATATATATATATATATATATATATATATGTAATACAAGGGTTATTCAATCAAGGTTTCATGTATTGATATGGAGGAGGAATCATCTTCCTCCCTTGGCAACCTGCAAGCAAATATTGAATCTGCCATTAGCAAATGAATCCGGTTAGAACAATAGAAATTTTAATGAATTTTAAAAATCAATTTTGTACTAAGAAAAGTTCTATTGCGTGCACATACCCTCAAAACCTCGGATTTCAAGCTCGCGCCATTCCTGAACCAACGCGCAACAGCAACACATAAGATGAGTCAAGAAGTCGTCGCACACGCCTCCCTGCAAACAACAGAATCGTATCGTTACAAAGAATATGAATATGTGTGTGTGTGTGTGTGTGTGTATCAAAGATTATTATATTTCAAGCTTTTGTGCAGGGAAGAAACAAAAGTACCTCAATGTTGAAAGTGTCCCTGAGTTTGCTCCTTGTGCAAGCAGTGTAACAGCAACATCCACAGAAGAGAGAGTAGGCCATGAGAGTATCGGTTGTGAAGAATTTGAGAGAAAAGAGTGAATACTCTTCTATTTCATGAATACAAAACAATGAATATATATACAAAGAAGGGAAAAACATAATCCCTAAAAAATAGAAAAAACTATTGACTAATTAACCACCTAACTCACCTAACTCACCAACCACTAATTTACCACCTAACTCACCAACCATTGACTACTTATATTTCAACATACATATTTCAACACCCCCCCTCAAGCTGGGCAGTATATGTTGATCATACCCAGCTTGGAACACAATCCTTCAAAAGATGCTCTAGGTAGAGCCTTAGTAAACACATCAGCTGTTTGAGAATTGGTAGGTGTGTAACTTATCTTAACAGACCCTGCTTCTATTTTTTCTTTGATAAAATGCCGATCTATCTCCACATGTTTTGTTCTGTCATGGTGAACTGGATTCTTTGCGATGCTAATGGTGGCTTGATTATCGCACAACAGTTCCATTGGCTTAACCATAGGAACTTTGAGTTCATTTAGTAGTCTTTGCAACCAAATTCCCTCACAAATTCCATGAGCCATTGCTCGAAATTCCGCTTCAGCACTGCTACGAGAGACCACCGACTGTTTCTTGCTCCGCCAAGTGACCAAATTACCCCAAACATAAGAACAGTACCCTGATGTAGACCTCCTGTCTACCACTGAACCAGCCCAATCTGCATCTGTGAAGATTCTAACATCTCTATCCTCACTTTTCTTGAAGTATATACCTTGTCCTGGTGTCATC